>JZKD02S2256807.1:16537-36362 GCA_000966675.3 Picea glauca | reverse complement strand
AAATATTACAACCGATAATGCTAAGGCCTTCAGTTCTATAGATTTATCTTCTTTTTGTCTTAAGTATGGAATTGTGTTGTCCCACTCTTCAAACTATCAACCCCAAGGTAATGGTCTTGTTGAATCCAACAATAAGAGCTTAATGAATATTCTCAAGAAAACAATAGGGGATAATAAAAGGTCATGGGACAACAAGATTAAGTTTGAATAATGGGCGGACATAATAACCAAAAAGAGTTCCACCGATAAAAGCCCCTTTGATCTTGTCTACAGGCTTGATGCTACTTTTCCAGTCCAACTAAAGCTTCCAGTGTACCAGTTTGTTCAGAAATATGGTCTGGATGAGGACTTCCAATAGAAAAGGATTGATCAGTTGATAGAGTTAGAAGAAATCATAAGGAAATCATTGGATCAGAGCATAAAGAATCAGGATAGGGTAAAGAAGACTTTTGATAAGTCTTCACGACAAAGAGTTTTTCAAGAAGGGGACACAGTCCTTCTTTGGGACAAAAGAAGGGAAAAGCCAGGGAATCACAGAAAGATTGACAAATTATGGACAGGTCCATACATCATATAGAGTTCTACTGGCAAGAATTCATTCTTTCTAAATAGGTTGGATGGTGAGAATTTGGCCCTACCAGTCAATGACCAAATTCTCAATCTTTTCTTCACAGAGGTCATCTGATGCCCATGGGGGCATCTACATATCATACTTTCTAACCCTTATCTTTTGTACATTATGCTTTGTCTTTTCTGTACATTATTTATTTTTCTGTACTATGTGCACATGTATACTAATGTTTTTGTTGTATTATATGTATTTGTATATTATCATTGCAAAATGTGTTTAATGTTGGTTTTTATATGGATATGGTTGTTGATATGCGTCCATGATGCAGGTAGCATAATTATGGATTCTCGGATGGTCTCCTACAGATTTAAAGATCAACCACACGTCCCCATATGGAGCCAATGTTATCCACCAGTTTGCATAAACTGGATTTCCTGAAGAGCCGCCAAAGAAGGAGCAATCAGTGCTCATATGACAGAGTTCAGAGTTCAGCGGGTCCTGCAAAAGACCCCCTTTTTCCGCATTTCCACCATTGTAATAAATGACCTGAGTATGAGATATTGTAAAAGGATATTGGCCACCTAAGACCTAGAAACAAGCATGTAGTCTAGAGTGTTTTTTTTTACTTGTTAATTATTTTTTTTGCTTGCCTTTGTGAACGATTAAATAATTTCTAAGTTTTTTCCCTCAGAAGACTAACTCCAGAGCTGGAGTACTTGTTGGTGGTTAGGCCTTGGCATGGAAAAACAATTTCTAGTGTATAAATGTATATGAGATCATACTAGGTCATTTTGATTGAGTCATTTGGAAATTGCGGCTAGGTTTGATAGGTTTTTTTTTAATGTTTTAGTGAATTAATTAAATTCCCACAAAAATGGAATTTTTTAATTCTAAGTCAATAAATTGTAAAAATATGGCATCTAACATTGTTAGATGCCATAATTATGGTCATTTTCCAGTCCATATTATCATTTAAACCCATATTTCCTATCTTTTGAGACAAAAAAAGTGATTATTATCTCTAAAAAATCAAATTTACTCGAAATTTACGGAAGAGGGGTAATTAAATTCATTTCCTATTTTTTAGGAGAACTAGGGAACATGTTGGAAACATGTTTTTCTCATGTCCCCAGTTGAATGGAATCCTAAGAAAGTTAAGCTAAGGTGAGTTCGACTTCAAATAGGGTGATTTGGACATGGGGGAGATCCCAATGTGGGAACTCGACCCCACCTTCCTAGTTGGTGCATTATAGATGAGGGGCACACATCCCAATGAGCTCACGCCACTCCTAAATCTCACTTCACTACCCCTCACTCCACTCTCACCTCACATCACTCCACCTCCACTACTSCTCCACTCTACACATCTCCTATCCACTCCACTCATCACTCCCATCAACCTCACGTATCTCCCCTTCACTCATGCATTTACCCTAACCCTAGCACATATCTCCCTCACTAATGCATTACCTAACCCTAGTGCATGCCTTCTTGGAGTTGTCACCACCTAAAGCTATAAATATAAGGCTACCCCCCCTCCATTCATTAGAGTTCGAACTTGGGAAGATAGGCCTATTGTATTATTGTATCATTTGAGAATTGAATAAAGAAGACTTTGGAGTTCTATTGTTGTGGATGATATGTGTGGATGATTGGATCTAGTGCCATTATTTTTATGAGGTAACTTGTATCTTCTATTTCAATTTTTTAATTCATTTGCAAGGATTTGAAGGTATGCTATCATACATTAGGGTAATATAAATCTAGTTTGATTCATCTTATCTCTTTCTTATAAATCATAGATTTTTGTATTGCATGCTTCGTTTTTTGTTAAACTAACATGCATACTTGAGCGTTGTTTTGTAGGGAAGACCTTTTAACAAGTTTTTTGTAGGATTGAATTACATTTTTGTAGGTTAATCAATATTGGAGGATTGAAAAGTTGTTGCTTCAACTGCCATTGTCAAAGAGCTTCAAAAGATCGAGCTCCCACTACTCTTCATCAGAGGACCCCATCACCCATAAGCTTTCAATTTTTGAAAGAAAAATATTTTCTTATTCTCCCTCTTGTCTTTCTTTAAAATCATTTTGTTAATTTTCATTTCATGCTTAAGAAGTTAATTTGAAATCAAAAGTTTAAATTACTTTCCTTTGCATGCAAATTTTCTAGATCTAGTTTAGAATTCTTTCAATTTAAAGAAATAGATCTAGGGCATTTTCTAGCCTATTTTCTCCTAGATTTGAAGCTAGATTAGTGTCTTGTTTAGAATTTAAGATCAAGCTATMTAAMTKCCATATTATTTCTGTTTTGTGACAGCAAACAGAAATAGTTAGAAGAACCTAAGTTTAGTTCATGCAAAGAGTCAAAAAGTCTAAAAACAATTATTTTTKGCCTTAGAAATTTTTTTCTGAAAAAAAWTTGATAATWTTTTTTTTGTTTTAAAGTCTTTTCCATCAMATTAAAACAAACTTTGTTTGTTGTTTTMTTGCAGCAAGAACAGGTACAATGGGAGATTCTTCCAAATTTTGGTGAAATCAAGGCTTTCGGGGCACCCTGGGGGGTTTTAACTTCATCAACGAAGTTTTCCTTTTCTTCTTCTTTCTTGTAATTTCTTTAATGATAAAAAAGTTATAAGGATACCTTTTCTTTCCTAATGTTAAAGATCAAAGAGAACCTTTGTTCTCTGTTTTAATAGTTGCAATAAAAGCGGGCCCTTTGTGCCTAGTTTCTCCATCCCCATTAAGGGCATTTGTGTTCTTGGTTTGAAGTTCTTTTTGCATGATTAAATCTCTTAATAAAACAAACAATTTAAGTAAATCAAACACACAATAAACACTCACATTCAACATGCATGCTAATTAAAGGAATCTTGAATATCTTATGCATGCTTGGTTCAGTTTGCTTCAAGTCTTTTTCAGCAATAAATATTGCAACCTTTTCAATTTCTAAAGTATCTTGTGATTTATCTTTCAACTACAAATCATGGTACTAAATTTGAGTGTTGCAAAATCTTTTCCCTTTTCAAGTACTTGTTTCAAGTTTTTCTCTACAAAGCAAGGTGCTAGATCTCTCTTTCTTTCAAAGTATTGCAAAGTAATTGAACCTTGTTTAGTAGTCTAATTAGGACAATATCTGAATTAGTTAGCTTGATGTGTGGAAAATTCATATAAGTGACCTGGGAATTAAGGTGGGCCCTCTCGGGACCTGGTTTTCCCACCTGTTTTGGACATCTAGCACTTTTAGTGAGTTTATTGGTGAGACCATTTGGGTTTTAGTAAACTCTCTACAAGTTCCAAACAAAGAGCTAGCCTCCAAAGGGGCCACATATTCTCACTAAATGAACATTAATTTACCTTAATAAAACTTTCTATCTACATTGCCCATGACTCCATTTAAGGCACTGGTAATTGGTATATCTATTTATATTATGTGAGCAATATTTACATTTATGCATTTTGTCTAACTTACATGCTTAAATCTTGCAGATCTTGTATCCTTTGATATATGCATGTTTATGAGCAAGTACTTTATGATGATGATGATGATGATGATGAATGTTACATGTTGATTGGTTAAGTTTTATTTTAAGCAATAAACTCCAAGATTAAAGTTCTTTTTCTTTCTTATTTAAAGAACCTTAGATTATTTTTATAGGTACTGCTCCCCTTGGCTTCGCTAGGATTTGGCCTAGACGGAGGATTTAAGGATCAGGTGACAACACCTTGACTCAAAACTTTCCCCCAAGGACACATCAAGTGGATTGAAGGTTTCTTCCATGTTACCCCAGGTGTGTATAAGGACGATGACATGCCCAAGTTAAGTGCACTATGTACTATCCTGAATATCTCATAAAATTTTGTTTGTGTAATGTCAATAAAGTGTTTAATATGGGGTCCATTGTCCCCATATCCCCTTCTCAATTTTAGTACATATTTTTGGTTGGAAGAAGGTCTAGTGTTCTCATGCCAAAAATCTTGTACTAGTCCCTTAACTACTCCAATTAACTTCATGTCAGAATGAGGTAGCCTACCAGTGAAGGCCCACAAATATGTTGGGCCACCTGTGTTGAGGATATCTCATATATGAGAATACTTTCTAAGGGTTTTGAAATTTCATTTAATGAGGTGCAATGTTTGTTGTAGAAAATAATGTTTTATTGTGATCTTGCTAACAATTGATCGTGACAAGACACGTTGGGCTGCATTGTAGTCTATAGAACGATATTTATTACCATTTATTTGAAAACAATCTATAAGGTTTCTAACAATATGATGACTTGTTTCTAAAATTTTGACTCTTTTAATGCCTAAAATTCTCCTAACAACATTTAAACTTCTAGATTTTAACACGGAAAAAATAATTGACATTTAGCAACATCAGATTTTGATTCAAAATATTCTTTAATGATTTTATAAGAATGATAATGAATAGTACAGTTACGTAACTTACCTTCAAGTGATTCTAGACCACTTTCACCGACCTGAATGTGTTTAGGAGTTCTTTGTCACACGGTGATCAATCTAGGTAGGGATGATGAATCCCTATTTTGGCACTCTTGACTTCCCTGCTGTGGAGAGTTTCTGGAATGTTTGACTGTCCAACAAGAGGTTTCCCCACAGGAACTTCTTTACAACAATGTTGTACACCAGTTACCTCTCTAATTTCATCAATTGTATAATCAACTCCAATTAAGAAAATCCTCCATCATCTGGTCATCCAAAAAAAAAATTCTTGATGAGATACTAGATGGATTGGTCTCTATTAAACTCCTACACTTTTCTCATGGTGATGGAGGAGAAACAACAATGACATCTATTCTGCTATAAATTGGAATGGCCTCTTCTAAAAACCTATGCTTTGAAATACATAACTTTTCCTTTTTCTCTTTCTTCCTCTACCTTTTTTATTGGTTTCACTTTTCTAGAAGACTTTCTTTCTCGAATCCATCAGTTCCCCATGTTTAAAGTGAAAAATTGGCTTCCAAACACCCCACCACAAATTTTTCTTGGTATTACATAATAAGACACAACCAATTCCAATTCCGAGTGGATAAATTTGTCTTCGTATTACAAAAGAAGACACAACTAATAATTCCAATTCCAATTGGATGAATTGTTTTTTGTATTACATAAGAAGACAACTAACAATTCCAATTCCAATTGGATAAATTTGTCTTGGTTTTACATAACTAACAATTCCAATTGGAAAAAATTTTCTTTCAATTCCAAGAAGACACAAGAAGACAAAAACAAAAATTCCAATTAGAAAAATTTGTCTTCCAATTCCAAGAAGACAAAAACAATAATTCCAATTCCACTTGGACAAATTTGACTTCCAATTCTTCCCACAATGGTCTTGCAATAGCATAAAACTATATGTGAATCAAACAAAAATACTAAAATAAGAAAACTTATCGGTGTGCGTTATTTTTGTGTATAAATGTCAGGAAATCTTTGTCAGGCTTGAGATAAATGAGGTAGTGGAGTGTGCTTGGCACCAAAAAATGCCCAACAGGAATGCGCATAAATGAACAACAACTACAAGGCTATCAATTCACAAGAGAATATGCGCTCTTTTAGTGTAACATATATAGCATTTATTATAGACCAAAATTCTTTATGAATAAATATGTATAGGGATATGGGGGAAACTACGACCTAAGGGGTACTTAGGATTGAAATTTTTTTCAAGCATAGAGCAATGGTTAGAGCACCAAGATGTGGGTGATGTGGTTGTAAGGGTTGTGGGTCCTTTAACAATATGTATATGCATAGTTCACTCAGGACTAGAGTAAGGAGGGGGTTAATGGTTGCGTATAGGTTATGCCTAGGCTTAGATGGAGCTATGGGGGTCTAGGTCATGGTATAGATATATCTCTAGCTCTATGTCGTGGTGTAGTTCATGGTCTAGGTCTATGTCATGGTCTACATCATGGTCATCGTATAGTTCTAGGTCATGGTATATATCTTTCCATGTCTAGGTATTGTTATGTCTAGATCTAGGTCTAGGTCTTGACATGTCTAGGTCAAGGTCATTTCTTTGCTTGTAATGTAGGGAGGGTGGGTGCAGAGAGAGGAAGAAAGAGAGTGTGAGAGGGGGAGAGGGGAAGACAAAGATAGTGAGAGAGAGTGAGGGACAAGGGGATAAAGAGCGGGGTAGAGAGAGAGAGGAAGGGGGGGAATTAAGAGGGAAAGGGGGTTAGATAGAAGAAAATAGAGAAAGGTGGGGAAATTGGGGAAGAGAGAGGGAGGGAGATAGAGGGAGAGAGCGAGTGAGGGTTAGATGCAAGAGGTAAAGAGAGAAGGGGGTAGAGATGGATTGTTTGAGAGTGTGACAGGGTGGGAGAGGAAGACCAAGGGATTGACAAGTTGTGTGTTGACTTGGTTGGCTCGGATTTAGTTTCGAGATGAAAAACCTAGTGGTTCGGTCTACAAATTGATAAAAACCTCCATTTTTTTGAATACCCCTCTATATCTTTGTATTTGACATTATTTTTATACAAGATAAACAATTGAGTTGTTGATGAAACTATAGAAATAGATAGAGTAAGCTTTTCATATTTCAAATATATAATTTAAAAAAAAAAAATTAATGTTGTTCACTATTTTAATCTGTTTTTGTCTTCACATATATCAAAATCATAGAATACATAACTCTCTTATTTCTGCTATAAATTTGTCTTGGCTTAACCATTTCTCAAATGAGTTATATGCCGCACTAGAGGAGATCGATACCTATGATTTGGAAAAAAAAATGTTTTGATCATTTTAAGACCGTATTATCTTGCACGAACAAAAGACATTGTAATTTCAGGCATATGTTGATTTTGATAATTTAAAAAATATATAAAATTAATATTAAAAATTTCCAAAAAATACACGACACAAGAAAAACAGGTTCTCTACAAGTACACAAGTTTATGGAATTAATTTCCATGTTAATATACTCAACACGTGCACAAACAAAAACATATACCTTATATTTTGTTGGAAAAATAAAATACCAATGTTATAAAAAATCATATTATACATAGTTATTCACAATTTCTATGAATAAAAGTTGTATATTCGGAAATCTAATTCAATTTTCTGCGTTTCATCTTCTTACACCATATTCAAATTCATTGTAAAATTACCTTTAATAATCCCTCTAAGTTAGTAGAATTTTGTTTTTACAAGTTTTCATTGTCACTAACACATCATGAGAGACCATCATTATCTTGCACTCACCCATAAGAGAGGTCATGTCAAGTATGAGTGAGTTAGAAAGGACTCCCAACTAATTGTATGTACCTATTACTATCCACCAAAGGTGTAGTACCCCCATCCTCAAGCTTCACCCCAGAAAGAAATGGTGATGTTGTCGGTTTACAGTATGTCATTTGAAACCTAATAAGTAGATCCTAAGCATACTTGGACTGTGCCATCTTGATCCTTGAATCAAACTAGTTGATCTCAAGTCCAAGAAAATAATGCAACAATCCCATATCTCTCATCGCAAAAATGCAAGAAATGTAGACTTTGCTAAAGAAATGGATGATGTTGATCTCCCTATGATAAGTAAATCATCGACATAAATCACTATCTATAAGGATTCCACTTGTCTCATCATAAACACATTTGTATCTGAATGGCATTGGAAGAATCCATGTGACAACAAGATGATGTCCATATTTTCATACCAAGACTAGGGTGGATGCTTGAGGCCATACAAAGACTTCCTCAACCTAAAAACAAGTGAAGAATCTTGGACATATCCTTGTGACTACTCCATATAGATATCCTCCTCAAGATCTCTATGAAGAAAGGAACTCTTCACATCCATGTGGTGAACCTCCCAACATTTGGTTACCACAATGGCTAGAAATAGTTTGATGGAGTCCATCTTTGCAACTTGCGCAAGGGTATCTATGTAGTCAATCACATGAACCTGTGAGAATCCCTTAGCTACAAGCTGATCTTTGTACTTTCTAAAAATATCATTTGTTTCCATATTAATCTGGTATATATAGCTACATTGAGAAAGCTTCCTACCAAGAGGAAGTGGAACCAACTCCCAAGTTTGATTCTAGATGAGGGAATCATATTCAACATCCATAGCAGCCTCCTAATAAGGGTTTCCTATATCCTTTGGATAATATTGAGGATCTGATGTGGATACCATGTAGAAATGAATGGAAAAAAAAGGATCAGTAATAAAGAGTATTTTTTGAGAAACTTGAAATTGATGTCTAGTCCTCTGTGTATCCACTAGATCACCCACTAAATATCTTGCTTCTTATAGATTTTGTTGTGCCCAAACTAGTCTTAGTGTCGAATCTATAATGAATCTCTCATATAAGTCAATTGTTTCCCCATAATCATCTAAAAATGATCTGAATTAGAATTTGATATGAATTTGAAAGGTCTACATCAACCAGAACCGGTGGATCTGCAATGGGTTCCTTCTTAAGTGCATGCATGGGTGTTACACATTATTTTGGTCACCCCAGTGATCCATTGACAACATGTGTTCATGTTCCCAAAAAGAGCCTATCTTCATGAGGAAAGTGAATGACTTTTCCTATCAAAAGACCTATTAAGGAAGGTCATCGCAGGTTGCATCATACACAGGGTGCGACGATGCTTGATTGTCGTCCCCTGCACTAAATCTGGGATGCAACTACTTTGCAGGATTCTCTACAAATAGGGTGTGACGATGTTAAAACACTAAGAAAAGGTTGAGTTTCATGAAAGTTCTAGATGGGGATCTTCTAGAAGGTGAGGTGGCATCTGTATGGTTGGTATCATATTCACTTCTCTAATTTGGTGTGATCATCATAATCTCTTCAACCATCTCTCTCTCCCTTAAATAAAGAGGGATCTCTCATGGAAAAGGTTAAGAAAGGTTAATGAAGGTTGAATAGGCTAAGAATTGGATGAGGAATTCTACTTCAGTTCATACTTGAGGGCTTCATTTCAGTTCATCAAGTGATTGTGTATCTTCTCCATTCAAGGTCGGAGAAAGTGTGTGTGTTGGAGCAAAGGGTCATCGAGAAGGGACCTTGCAACATCAAGGATTTGGTTGTAATCTCCACTTTCACTTTAATATAACACAGTGATACGTTTCTTTCCTATAAAACTTGTCTTGTTTTATTGTATGATTTCTTGATCACATACATAAGTTCTTATTGAGTATATTGGATTGCTTTCACTTTGGTTGGCTTGTGTTCCCTTGCAGATTCAATATCAAAAGAGCACCGGAGTGGATATAGGATGAAAATGATAGGAGGAAGCAACATTTAAACGGTATGTTGTTTATCTCTTGTTAACTAGTAAACTCAATATTTAGAGCTTAGGGAAAGCGTCATATTATGTTTTGTTTTGTTCTATATCTAGGTGGATCTAGGGAGATCTGTTTATGTCCCCATTGACTGATAAGTCCCATAACAAAATTGGCGACCATACTTGGGATACGACCTCTTTTTTATTTTTTTCTTCCCATTTGCCTTTAGCCTTCCTTTCTCCAATAAATTTCATTCTTTGAGTCTGTGGGTGATCCATTTAGACTCATAGGGTCTAGAAGTTCCATTAGATTTTTTGTCTTTCTCCCAATTTTTCTTCATTTATAGAGATCACCGCACTGTGTCTCATTGACATCCTGCGACGACCCCTAAACATCGCACTCTTCTTGACCAATCCAGTGTGACGATGTCTCATTGTTCTCTGCTAGCAGCCTGCGACGACCCTTGCTCATCGCACTGTGTCTCATACCCTGCCTGCGACGACTCCTGTAGATTTTGTTGGAGTGAGTCAATCTGTCTTTTTCTCTCCCAATTTTTCCTTAGTTTCCTAGGGTGAACTTCCTATGCCAGCGTTTGGTTGATATTTGAGTTTAAAATCTTTCTCTTGATTGGTTTTCAGTGATTGGAAGTCTTTCTTTGAATTTTTCAAGTTTTTGCCTATGATCATTGTCACAAGGATATAATCTTGAATCTTGATCTGGGTGCTTGTTTGACAAAGAGTATTTGGTTGGCATGAAGTTTTGGATTCATCTTATTTTTCATATTGTTTGTTGATTAAGAAACACTTCTTTCTTACATATGTCAAAAGGTTGTCTTGTCTTTTTCATTTTTGTCTATATTACGAATTTGATTTGGGAATTGTGTTGAGGATGTCTTGATTTTCTTGGATTACATTTTCCTTTCGTTATCACACCTCTAATTTTGTTTCGAAAAGGAAGAACAAAATTTGTTTATTCTTTTTAGTAATCTTTCATGAGAAAATTGTTACATTCGAAATATTGGTTAAAGAGGAGAATTGGAAACTTTTGTAGTTCATGATTGTTTGGAATTGTACTCATTCAGAATTATGAAATTGCAATTTGTAGCTTTTTGTACTTCAAAATAATACCTTCTCCCTACTGTAATTATAGTTCATTGAATTGAAAAGTTGCACATTCATCTCTTTTTTCATTTTATTGGGTCAAGGTCACAAAATCATCAGTTTCATCTTCATCTCCATTTTGAGTAAACAACAACCTCTAAAACACAACATAAATTTAAAATTTATTAGTGAATTTTATTTTTTAGGGATCTTTTTCACCAACAATAGATAGGATAGCGCTTTAGAATAGGTTGTAAAGCACACTCTCCAAAGCATCAAAACACACAATAGTATTTTGTGATAGGGAGAGTTCAAATCCAATTGATACATTTTGTCCTAGGAAGCCCTTCTCACACAAGGGTCAAACTTGAGGTCGCATTGAGACTAGAAAAGTTACTCACACTGCTTTGTTGGTCTTGGTGTAGAGATTGTGCGTATTATTGGGGGTCACTTGAAGGTATACCCACAAGTATACCATGCCTTTGTGCATGGATCAAACTGTCAAATGTTTCCCCAGGCATCACTATTGTAGTTGGTAACCTTAGTATCCTATCTCTTTAAGGTATTTACATGAGGTGACTATGGAGGGGAAATTATTCATGGTACCTGGAATTGACGTTGGTCAAACTCACTCGGGCTCCTTGGAGGGTATACCCACGATTATGTGTGGGAGATTACACCAGGGTGTAAGTCCGTTAAGCAAGTTGTCAACGTAACTTTTCCACCTACTTATCCCAACCCCTTCTTGTCTTGATTTCGTGACGTTGGATTTCATCACCAACTAGTGACTTCGAAACAAGAAGGTTTGTTTGCTTGGTTTGATTCTTAGATTTTATTAGTGAGTGTTGTTTTGTTTTCTCTAGTTGGCTATAGATTTTTTTCATTCTTTATTTGGTTCAGCCAACATCAACCTTCGTCATTCACATAGGATGAAAGGGATACCCCCGAAATATCCTGACGGCTACCAACCTTTTCTTCCTAACTCACCAGAAGGCTCTCCTCAAGGAGTAGTCAACAACGAAGTAGCTTTTGAAGTTGGAAGCACACACTCTTTGGAAGGATTTCAAATAGTTTTGGATTCCTTAGAAGATTTCTGACTTCCCCCAAATCCGTTGTTGAGTATTAGACAAGAGGCACATATATTTCATATGAACTCATCCAAATAAATTTTTGTTGTTGATAATACTGAAGTACCTATTGCACCTTGTTAATGATTGCAGCTATATGAGACATCCTCCAGCCTACAAACCTATCAGATGTGGAATATAGCATCTATGTGAAGTCTTACTCTCAGCTTACAAACCTGAGAGAAATCCCCTAATAAAGGGTCATTGGTTCCATCTAGGGACAGGGGCTAGGAATGTATATGGCCTCCTCCATGACGTGAGAGAGAAGAACTCTAGATGATTATCCAATGTAAGAGCAATATGTTGAGTTAGAGAAATCCCGAAAAGCGTTGGGCACATCATCATGAGAATAAGAACAAATATGATGTGATGACCTCCTCTGAATAGCAGTAGAGTTGATGTGAAGACTGCAGATGATCCTCCTGTTGGTAGCAGTGGGAAATCATATCTGTAGAGAAGACGTGACTATGGATGAGCATAAGTGCATGTGTGAGGACGTAGTTCATCTGTGTAATGCAGTTACTTAGGTCTATGACATCCCTATGGATGTATCCCCTAGTGGATGAGCACTATTGGGTGTATCAGATCCTTTTCTATGTAATGTTCAAGATTCAGGCCTACCTGTAACACTAGTTATTGTGTAAAGGGTACAAGTCGTCCCCATCTTATTGTGTCTAAAGATAAACTGTAAAACATAATTAATAGTAATATTAATATTAATTATTATAATAATAAACAATTAATATGTCTAAGTGAAGTCGGACCTATTGTACCAATAGACACTTCAGTTGATAGGATAATTCTAATATAAGTAAGATGAAATCTTTCATTTGTAGACACACAGTCACTTGCAAGTTTTGGAAATTTCAGCAAGTACACTTCTTGGTAAAAGTTGTGCACCTCTCTTGGGCGCTAGGGTTTCTAGGTTTTGTACACCCTCTTGTGTGCTAGGATATTCTTGGTGGTGAAAAGGTCTTTCTCTTGAAGAGTATAGCAAAGGATTTGGCAGGGTTTTTCTCCCTTGTTTGAGAAGGGTTTCCCATGATATATCTTGTGTTCTTGTGCATGGTGCTTCTTCATGTGATATTGGTTGCTACAACATTTATGGTTATGGTTAATTGTTAAAATGAAATGAAATTCATATTTATTCTAAATGCTATGAAAAACTAACATGGTATCAGAGCATAGGTCATGAAAGAACCCATTTCACAAGAAAGTCTCACAAGCATTCTTCACAAGTAAAATGAAAAATGTCATTGTTGTCGTACATGAAAATTTGGGTTTTTTATTGAAAGAGATTTTCATTCTCAAAACCATCTAGAAAAGTGTGCCCTAACCCAAGGAACTCTTTGGCACCTTCAGTGCACCTTTTCAGTGGGTAGATCTCATGAAAAGTGAAACCCTAATTTTCACAAAGTACAAGAAGTACCAGAAAACTAGAAGTAACAAATTACCATAAGTACCAGAAAACCAGAAGTAGCAGTCCAGAAAGCCATTGGTCAAGTTTGAGGGGGTAAAATTTTGATTTTCAGAAATCCTACTGCACTAGCTTACTCACCTCACCTAAGTGCATCTATCCCCTGAATCATAATTTCAAAATTTGAAGTTTTAAAAATTAGGGTTTCCTCATAAAACCCTAAGTTTCAATTGCATCTTCAGAATCAGTTGAAGTATCAATTCTTGTACCAGTTGCAGTCACCCTTGAAATCTTTTAATAAGTTGGTAAATATTATCATTGATACCAGATAGTGCCACTACCTGCAAATTCTATCAAAGGTATGTACTCACATATGTTTAAATTGTTAAGCTTTAAAGGGTATTTGTAGGAGAAGGGATCTCTTGTCATAGATCTAGAAGGATCTCAAGATCCAACACATTCAGAAGAATAATGCAACCCAGGTTTAATTATTCAGACATGCATCTATTTGTTATGACATTTATTTGATCTAGGTTGCATGTTGAAGCTATGACCATCATACTAACCTTTACTCAAAATTAAAGTCAATATATTAGATGGATTAAAGAGTTTGTTCTCTAACATAACCTTCTTTCATGATATATTATTGTCCTAGTACAAAAGATAGGTTGAAGAAAGCGCTTGTTATCTTGAGTGAAGGAGACTTGGAAGAAAAGCAACACACTAGAAGTGAAGACTCTAGGTTTGATTGTTGTAATTTCCATTCCTCTAACTTATATTACTAAAGTTTGCTACATTAAAAATAGGCATTGTAGATGTGTTAACAATCCTTAAATTGTTTTGATTCTAGAGATGTATTCATTATTCTCCTTTAGGAGATATTCTTGTTTTGGTTTCTCTTGTTTTCTTGTTCCAAACAGGTCAAGAAAAAAGGAAGATGCTTATCCCTTAGAGGGATTCACATTGACTCAGAGGGAGTCAAAACTATATGAGAAAGAGGAATAATAGAACCATCCTTGAGACAATCAATGCAATAATGCATGATCAGAATATTTCTATGATTTCATGGGCAGAAGCATGCATGGGGTAGTATATGTTCAAAACAAGAGTCTTCACCAGAATAGAAGCCTTTACCAGAGTGAAGCTTGAGATTGAACACTTTAGGTTATTTGGGTGCCCAGTGTATTTCCATGTACCCAAAGAGAAGAAGTCCAATCTATATCCTTTAGAAAGAAAGGATACAATGAATCTTCAAAGACATTCCAGATCGACATCCCTGATCAGAAACGGATTAAGACAAGAAATAACATTGTCCTTGAAGAAGAAATAATCTTTCAAAGATCCAGATAATCTCAGACGGAGATTGATAGTAAGAATATACCTTCTCCCCCTTCAGAAAATCAAAGGGAGAATGGCATTATTCCAGTTAATCCAATTTCTCCAATTGATATGTTTAGAGATATTGTAGTAAGTCATAAAAGGCCTACCTAAACTCACTCTGCAAGAGGCAGAGAAACATACAAGCCTCTCAAGGCACATTTTGAGAAAGAAAAAAGAGATTTTTCAAGCTATCCTTCAATCATGAGCCACTTCATTGATGTTGAGACTCCTTGTCTTAGAAAAGAAACAAGAGAACCAGTATGACAAGATGTCATAACAAAAGAATACCAGTACATATTAAAGAATGATGCATAAGATACTATTTAGGAACCTAAAAGGGAAGTCAATAGTAACTTCCAAGTGGATCTATAAGATCAAGTATGCAGTTGATGGAAGTGTCGAGAAATTCAAAATGAGGTATATGGCTAAAGATTTCTCATAAACAGAGGGAGTTGTCCATGATAAGACACTTGACCCAGTGAACCGATTCACTTCCATCCGTACCACCATTCATGAGTTGGAAACTATATCAGATAGATAGATTATTGATGAAAGAGTGTTGCTGATCCAAAACCTATATAGTGTTGGTGACGAGAACCTGATCCTCATGACTTACTCAGAAAGCCTTGTTGTTGGAAACAAGCAAGCATTGACTTCTGATTTTCATAAAGGATGTAAGTACGATACACTACTTCTTGGGGCAAGAAGTATGACAGAGGACCAATGAAATTTTCTTGATTCAAGGAAAATATACAGTGAGAATATTAAATAAGTATGACAGAATGCAAATCCATTGTGATGGATTTAAAGAAGAATATTGATGATGATTCAGATGACACTAATCCACAGTTCATTGGATCACTGATGTATCCAGTTAACACCAGACTTTATTCATGTCATGCAGTGAATGTGATGAGTCAACCGAGATAGACTCACTAGGAAACAAAAAAACATGTATTACGACAGTTGGATATGATCCGAGATATGCCTACAGTGTGAACTTGAGTTTGAAAAATATGCGATTCAGATTGAGTAGAAAGTATAGTGGACCGAAAGATCACATCCAACTGATGTTCTACCCTGAAGTCTTCCAGGTTTTCCTGACACAATAGGAAAAACAACTCTATGGCCTTGAGTGCACTAGAGATAGAGTATATATAGAAGTGAATGTGCAAAACAATGAGGCTTCACAAACTTCTGATAGATTTACTTGATCATGAGATGGATGCTATGATGACAACTAAGAGTTGTGTGATTCCAGTGTTTCTTGATGGTTCAAAACATGACGAGATGAAATACCTTCATATCAGATATATGATACAAAAGAAATATAATATACTTGTAGTACCTTCCTACACCTAAGCAGACTACAAACATTTACTTGGTGAAGAACTCCTTCCGAGATTAAGAGGGAGTATGGATGACCTTAGCCAAAAAAAAAACTCAGAGTACATCGGTATGAGACTTGGATTGATGGAGAATGCCTCCCTAGCTGAGAGGGAGTATTAATGATTGCAGCTATAGGAGACATCCTCTAGCCTACAAACATGTGATATGTGGAATATAAAAGCTATGTGAAGTCTTACTCTCAAATTACAAACCTGAGATAAATCCCCTAATAAAGGGTTCATGGTTCTAGCTTGGGACGGGGGCTAGGAATGTATATGGTCTCATCCATGATGTGAGAGAGAAGAACTCCAGATGATTATCCGATGTAAGAGCGATCTGTTGAGTTAGAGAAATCCTAAAAAGCACTGGGCACATCATCATGAGAATAAGAATGAATATGATGTGATGGCCTCTGTTACACGTCAAAATTACTCAGCTGGATAAGTGTCGCATGTTCCTCTCAATTTTTGTAAGTGTCAAATCTTCCTTACAACTTTCGCAAGTGTCGCAAGTTGGTCACAAGTGTCGCAAACGATGTTCGAGCATACTGCCATGACGACGACACTAAGGAGACACTTAGAACACCTCATGTGCTTGATTTTGTTGGAAAATGTTTAACAGGCAATATATGATTGTCATTGATGGAAAGTACAGCAATGAATATGGCATGAGTATAGGAAGAATGTAACAGACAGGCACCAGAAGTATTTTGGGAAGACACTACAGAGCAACCTCAATAAGATCAAAAGAGATAGTGCAGAGGATGTTTGGAATGTTTCACAGGCAGCGTAAGCCTGTCATTGATGGCAAGTACAACAGTAATGATGGCTTGAGTATAACACCGATGATCAACAGGCAAATAAGAAGATAAGTCCAGGAAGATCGAATGATCAAAGGCAATGCAACATTGACAAAATGATCGAAGGCCCGAGAAGCATTTCTGATCGTTGGATCCCATCCAAAATTCCCGACAGCATGAGGGCCGTCAGATCTGAATAAGAGCATGCTGAAGAGTAAAGGTTGACAAGCATTTTTGTTTGTTGGATCCCATCCAAAATTATCGACAGCATGAAGGCCGTCAGATCTGAATAAAAACAAGAAGAGCACGCGCTGAAAAGAAGGATAGACCTCAGGCGTTAGATCTGAGCGCAGGATCCAACCACTGTTGGATCAGGGAAAACCTGTATGGTGTTTAAAGTGAAAGGAGAAAAGGGGCTCACCAAATCCCAAAAGCAGGAGGACCGTCCATCTCAGGGGATTATGTGGAACGTTGATCCGACTCCCTGTCAGAATTTCGAGGATCACGAGTTGAAGTTGTCAAAGAACATTGACAACAAGAATGTTGATTTCGTGATATGTGATATCGTGATGTAATATGAGCCGTTAGATTAAGGTTGAATATGAACCATTGATTCCATTCAATGGAGAGGCATCGGGGATCGGGACTTTGAAATGACAAAGTCACTTGACATCAGGAATGTTGATTTCGTGATATGTGAAATCGTGATGTAATCTGAGCCGTAAGATCAAGATGTGATCTAGACCGTCGATCCAACTCACGACAGTAGACCACGTCAGAGTGACACGTGGCACAACCAGGTAATGAAAAGTGTCAGTCAGATTCAACACTTCAGGCACATGTAAGTCACGAATCAGAGTGACATGTGGCAGTATTTAACATGTGTCAATCCACGTGTGACGTCATCAGAGTTTCATGAATCGCGACATGGACAGGCAAAGAAAACAATGCAGAAATTGCGATATGTGATATGGTGATTCAATCACAGCTGTTAAATAGAGATCAGATGTGGACCGTTGATCTCAGCTCCATCTCAGAGTTTCACGGATCGCGACTTGGAGAGTCGAGATGATTCATCTCCAGATTCACGAGATGCGAGATCGTGATTTAATCGTGGTCCATTGGATCAAGAGGACACGTGGCGAAAGATCATCATGTCGCTGACTGGAAAGTCAAAGGAACAGCGAGATGTGAGATCGCGTTTTGATCATGGACTGTTGGATCAAGAGGACGCATGGAGAAAGATTAGAGCACCATAAAGCTCCATCTCGGAGTCTCGCCTATCGCAACTTGGAGTTATGAGCATCTCCATCTTAGGATCAGCGAGATGCGACATCACGATAAGATCCTGACTGTCAATACACCAAAAGATGTGGACCATTGATCTACACTCCATCTCTGAGTCTCTCTTATCGTGACTTGGAGTGACGAGAGCCTCCAACTAAGGAATAGAGAGACGCGAGATCGCGAAAATATCTGGACCGTTGATTCATCAAGATTGTGGACCGTCGAGTTCACAGCACCTTTTAGTGCAGACAGTGGTCACCACCTATGGTCACGTGGAGGAAAGATCTAGCGCAAAAAAGCTCCGTGTCGGAATTTCGCGAATCGCAATATGGAGAGACAAAATAAACAAAGCAGAATTTGCGATCTGCGAAATCGCGAAATCACGATACAATCGTAGCCATCGAATCAAGACCATATCTAGACCATGGAATCATAGGACATGTGGCAAGTGATTAAAATTTCACTGACTTGGGGTCAACAGAGAAAAGTGCCAAAATGCTGAAATGAATGCAAGATCCCATGGATTCAATCCAATAGTGTAGATGAATTTGAACAAGATCGGAGGGCAACTGTAACACGATACAGTGTAACTGCCAGAAATCACGGATGGGTTCTGCCAGAGGACTCGAAGACACTACGGGATGACTGACAGAGGAGGTGAAGAGTCTCTGAGAGGGATGAAGATGTTTTTGGAGGAGATTGATAGATGATGAGCATTGAGGCTTGTAACTAAAATAGAGAAGGTGAGTTAGACTGTCATAGAGAAGATGAAGAATCTCAAACTGCCAGAGAGACTGAGGAATCTCAGCATAACACCCAGTGATGCTGAACGTGTGGGAAAAACAACCAGAGAAGATGAAGAGTTACGATGATGATCACGTAGAGCACTCGAGAGGTGGAGGAAATTGGTGCGGTTTGAGCATGCAGAGGAATGGAGATTATTGCATGCACAAGA
The DNA here is from genome assembly GCA_000966675.3 of Picea glauca. Lineage (NCBI taxonomy): Eukaryota > Viridiplantae > Streptophyta > Pinopsida > Pinales > Pinaceae > Picea > Picea glauca. The sequence continues at coordinate 17,072 of JZKD02S2256807.1, read as the reverse complement.
TGCAAAGAAGCTATATTTACACGGTACAAAGAAGAGAAGAGTGGTTGTTGCTATTGGATTTTGATGTGATTGTAGATGGTGAAGGTGATTCATGTGTGAAGAAGAAGGAGAGTGCAACAGCTGAATTGAACAGAAGAGGATCTGTGCAGTGAATGGGTATGGCGCACAGAGCTTAAAAGGCAGAAGAACAAACAACGCAAGTGAGGTGTGCAGAAGAAACTGATGCAGACAGAGCAGAGCAGTGTAACAGAACAATGACAAGGCTGGTAAGCCATTGAATAACTTTATTTCGCTGTAATCAGTTGTAGTAACAAAGATTTATATTTCAGGGTGGTTGGGAGGTGCTAGGGAGGACTGGTCTCCTCAGAGGTTCAAGTGGGTGCTTGAACACAGGGAGTTGTAGCTTCCATCTAGTTGCATCCAGAGAAACCAAGGTGGCAGGGTGGTGCAAGGGAGAACTCTTGTTCTCTGTTTTACAGGTTGGTGCCTGTATGATTGGAAGTTGGTGCTTCCATCTAGTTGGTGCTGGAAACAC
>JZKD02S2256796.1:16252-36362 GCA_000966675.3 Picea glauca | reverse complement strand
GTTGGACCCCACAATGCCTCTCAAATACCCCTGTACTCGCTCTAGCACCCATTTGGCTACTCTGGTCATCATAAATCTCTGCCCTGTGATGATGTCCCAAAGTGGGGACATTACATTATACATTTTCTAAGCAGCTCCAACATGTTCCAGGAACCAGTGATAGATGACAAAGCACATGAACATGATCATCGAGACTACCAGGACGAATCAAGCAATACTAAAGCTAATTGCATCCCGAAAAATGTGTCATCAATTGAAAATTTGTTTGATTTATAGACTAAGTTTAGAAGGCTTGTGACCCTGAAAAGTAACATCTCTACCATGTGTTATCACTATGTAATTTCCTTGGTTGTGAGAGGAAAACGCAGAGCTAACCTTCAAACCAATTTTAGGCTTGGAATTTGGCCTTTCCAAACCAGAGAGGGATCTCTCACTGTAAATTAGGCTCAGTGGCCAGATATGAAATTGAAATAAGGTTTTAAGATGTGATTGATGGTAGAGGTGAAAAATAATCCATTGGGCATGGAGTCCAAATATTGTAAATGATAAATATCAGTGACTGGTGATGAGTGTTCCAGGAAACAAAGGCAAGGTAGACAATGTTTCTCAGTGAATATATCAGTTATGAAATGGTAGCAGAAATGAGGAGATCAACAACCCATTACACTAAGAGCATATAGATTAGGATGAATTCTTAATAGAACTTTAGAAGAATAACCAAAAAATGACAATTTTTCATGAACAGAGAATCAACCTTAGGATGAATTCTGAACATACAATTTTGCAAGATGAAAAAGTATTTAACTATATATGAAATGAAGCATCTAACAAGGATGAGTTCCAAACATGTTTCAGTTTAAATGCTTGAAGACTAATACATAAATGATAAATAGAGAGAAGATATCACATACACATAAGAAAAAGAACATACTTCAAAACACCATCATTGGGAATCTCTGCTATGAAAGCACGTTGTACTTCTACACTGATATTCATATTAAGCTCATAAATCAAAATCCAATACAAAAGAGTATCCTTCTCTCCAATCCAACCTATAGATTATGAATATTCATCAAATATATACAAAAATACCTCTTCAATCCTCCAAATTTTGAATTCTAATAGACTTCCTAAGTTAAGAAACAGTTACAAATCTCTTGGCAACAAAATCTGAACTAACTGCTGAAAAAAAGGAGTCAAAGTTGACTCATTAATTACAAGATAATAATAGATAAATCCATTTTTGAAACCATATCCTGATGATATTTGACCTCGGACATTTGTTGCAGATGAGATGGAACGATTTCCTACCCTTCCTTTCTGATCTGGAGGCATTCTAGAAGCTCTATCATAGTTGCGTAGCAAGGTCACTGCGCAACAAAATCCTACAGGAAATGCGCAACAGATTTTATGGAAAATATGGGTTAAATATGTCATCATATCTCCCAAATAATAATATATGTTACAAAAATGAGAGAGATTTTTGTATACGAACCCGTTCTTGAGAAAAACCTATTTTTTTTTTTAAATCCCTCTCCATCTTCTTGGGATATGTGCTAGAAGATAATGACCTAAACAGGAAATCATTAAATATTTAAATATGGAAAAATAGGCTATAAAGATCCATTTGAATATTTCAAACCATGACACCTGCTGAAAATATGAGAGAGGTTTTTTTTATTGTGTCCATGCTTAAAAAATTTCTCTTTGGGTTTTTCAAAAAACCTCTCCATTTGTTCAGAAAGAGCTATTGAAGTTGACTACAAAAACAATCATTTGCCCAACATGGCTTGCAGACTTTGCGCAATGAATTTGCTACACAAATTCCTTTCTTCTTTCTTTACCTATTTTATCTGTGCATGGCATCTAGAAGACATCCACTGATATCTTGACATTCAATATGATGTTAGGCATCCCTAGGACCACTTCATCCTCTTTTAAAACCTCATTTGCTTCTCAAATTTCAAAACCCTAATGTGCCTTAACAATGCAAAAATGAAGCCAAACTGCCTTTGATTGATAGACCTTCTTTTGTTTATGCATCCATAGTATTTATTTCATCCTCCTCCCACTAATTAAACTTTATCAATAAAAACTTCAAGTTATTGTCCCAAAACATCACTAAGACAATTGCATAATAAGCTCGCTGCGCAACAAAATCCTACAGGAAATGCACAACAGATTTGCGCAACGAAGCTCCTTTTCATCCTCAGCCACTTGTTTTAACTTTGAATGGTAAAAAATGATTGGCTGATGATGTTCTTAGTCTCATAATGATACTTGAGTGCCCTAAAAATCCTGCAACTTCCTTCAAACATCATTACCTTCAAAACCCTAAAATATGTCAAAGTGCAAAAAATGAAGCTAATTTTCCTTTGATTGATAACCTGCTTCTTTGATTGATAACTTGCTTAGAATTATCCCGACTGTTATGGAACATAGCTTCTACACTTCTTTCATAAATCTCTAAAAGACAATTGTTATATATAGACATTTTCTTTTCACTGTTTTCTTGAATAAATGACTCGGGAAAAGATTGAAGGGTTTTAAAATCTGATAAATTGTCCACACATTTCTCATGTTCCTTTGAATTTTCTAAAGATTGTAGAATATCCTCATCATTCTTAGGGATAAGAGTATGAATTTGAACATTACAATTATGATCTACAGTTAAAGGAGAAACTATGTTATGCTGGAAATCTTCCTGACTACCATGGAAACTAGTCTCTACTTTTTCTTCATGATAATGGAAAGGGTTCTCATGAAAGGCCTCTATAATTTCATCATCCATAAAATCCTCAACACCATACATGTTTTACATATTTTCAATGAATTTCTCAAAGTGCTCACAACATTTTTTTACCAGCAATAAGGATGGGTAGTGTTCTTTGAAATGCTCATAAAATAATGTGTGAAAATCTCTAAGAGAATATAACCTACCTGGTTTTAACCCTTCATACCATGACCTTGCTTTCCCTTCCAGGGTAGCCATAAACATTTTCATAAATAAGTCCCATGAAATTTAACGCCAAGATTATGTACATGCATATGAAATCTAATCAAATGAAGAGCAACATCATCTCCTTTTCCATCTTTGAATCTAGGTAGATAAGTTTTCCAATCTATGCAAGGCATCCGATTTGGAAAACCGAGAATATGAGAGCGATCCATTAGAGCATACCTTGTAGATATGTGATCCATCTTGAAGCAGTAGATACACCAAGAAAATCTTTAGGCTATTGAGTCTTTGGACATTGGAGTCGCCATGAAAATTTTGAGCTTTGGATTCGTCTAAAACTGGAGTCGCCAGGTGAATGGTACAACCTTCATGTGTTTTCCTTCTGTTCACCATCAGAAGTCAAATCTGAACTTTGTCATTTATCCCACGGAAGATTTCACCTTCACTCCCCGACAATGACGCCAAAATGTTATCACTCCATAATTTCCCTTGGCTATGGGAGGAAAACACAGAGGTAACCTTCAAACCAACTTTAGGACTAGAAGCTAGCCCTTCCAATCCAGAGAGGGCTCTCTCTTTATAAATCAGTCAAAAATGACACGCTATCTAATGGGCACAGTGGCTAGATCATCTGTAGAGTAGGGGGTTTGAAAAAGTGATTTGGTTGGGCTGAGGAAAACATCCATTGGGCGATGGAGTCAGGGTTAAAAATATCAATGAAATGAGCTTCCAAGAATGGGTATAGGAACTATTAATCTCATAGGCAAGATATACAACATATCAATAGACAATAATCAGTTGTAGAATGGTGGAGGAAAAAAAATACACAGATCATTCATAACAGAGCACCAAGCTGTGGATGAATTCTGCTATAAAATTTAGGAAGAAAGGTGAAATATGAAAATACAAAGCATACAGGATGAATTTTGTATCAATCAGAAAAATGAAACTGCAGAGCACCAATCATAGATGAATTCTGTATTTCATTTAAAGCAACAAATATGAAGACCTTCAGTTCATGAGTTTCACTAGAAATAGACACACAAAGAAACAAACTAAATAAAAACTGTAACATGAATCTACGAGCAATAGATCCAGTCCTTCTACTTGGAAACTTTATTCATAAGACAAGATATGTTTACATAAAGCCCAAAGAGTCCTTACTCGGGACCGAACCCTGATTACATTGCAACTGATAACTTAAATAGCCCTTACATCACAGAAGCAGTTACCAATTTTAATGAATGAAAGAGTTTAAAAATAAAAATGATCTTTAAACAATCTCAAAAGATTTGATCGAATGTCTTCAAATCTGGCAAAATCAGCAGCTATTGGACACTCTATCACCAAGTCTGGAACTGCTATCTCCGTTTGCCACCTATTTGAACTATCAGCCTAAAATTTGAGATTTTTGCTGATATTTATCTTGAATTGCTGTGCTTGCTGTCTTCTGTAAAGTTCCCTCGAGATGGTGAAAATAACCCTTTGACCACTGCTAATCTTTGCCTTTAATCCTGGGATTATAATATGGAAGTGTTGAGTTTAGCCTTTAGGTATTCATATCAATTCTTAGAATGTTCATTTTGTGTAACACAATGCCCTGCTACCTGTGCATTCGTTATCTTCACTTGCCAGAGTGAAAGTTGAATAAATCTCAACAAATCTGGGACTGATTATTAATCCTCTGCCACTTGTCCTCTTCCTGAAGATTTGGAAACAGATTGCTTTGACTGCTGATTTTGGTGTCAAAAAATATCGGAATGATCTTCCATTTTTTAACTGACTATCCTCTTATTAATTTTGTGCCTTAAAATAATGAAGGAAATCCCCACCGAATGCTGGAGTTGATTCTTATTCATAGTTGACAGGTGTTAATTCAAAATACCCTATTATCTTTGGCTACACCCAATCTTCGAACTGATAATTTTCTAACACCTGTTTTCAATTGTCTGCCTATAATCTTGAGCAGCTATCTCATCCCTTAAAACTCAAATGCTATCTTGCCTGAATATGTGGAGATAATCCTCGATCCCTCATTTTTTATTTATTTTTGTTTACACAAAAAATCTACTAATATCACCAGAAGATGCATAACCTTGCATTAGAGTTGTATATATGCGTTCATTTGGAGATATCCCAGCCAATACCATTTTATCAATCACCTTGAGAGCACTTTCTATCTGTTTCTTTTATACCAAACCGTATACCAGAACATTATATGTTTCTACAGTAGGTATGCAGCCACATCTCCTCATCTGGTCCACCATTTCCAAAGCTCTCCTCACATCACCATATTTTGCAAATCCATAAATTATGGTGGTAAAAGTTAGTGGTGATGATTTTTGCCTCTCCTTGCACATTTGATCAAGAATTCTAATGGCACGGTCCATGTTACCAAGTTTGCAGTGTGCATTTTTTATGTTGTTGTAAATAACTGAATTCACTGACATACATTTCTTCTTGTCCTCCTCGAACCAATACTTCAGCGTCTCCAATATTGGCATAACCTGATATATGAATATTATAGGTTGCCACATAACTTCATAGCTTCCTTTTCCCACACTTGACACAAGATATGATAGTATTTTTTATGATACAAGCACTACCTAGCAATCCCAAATATGAATAATATAGTGTCATGTAGGATTCTATAAACAACATTGGAGCTTTATATTTTATAATGAATCATCATTTCCTTCATTCTCTCAACACAACATGCCCTGTTCATTTTGTCTCAAACCTTGAATGTCAAGTCAACTCAATCAGGTTCACACCTGATATCTTTTGCGACATTGTGGGTAACTCCTTTGAGCAAATTCATGTGGCAATTAGGATGTAATTCATAGGATAAAAATGAGCCAAGAAACTAGTTAGAAAGTGACAGGCTTTGACGATGAGATGCTTGGGGTTTCCACCTGAAACTGGCATTGATAACTTGAGCATCCTATTGATAGTTTATAAGAGATCAAACCTGGAAATTACCATGACATCTGGATGCAAAAGGATTTGATATGGCGTTCATTTGACATTAGGGAGTTTTTTTGGTTGTCAGCGACTAGTACCAAACTCTGTCATCATATCTCTAGCACTTGACACATTCATTGGACACCTCTGCGCTTTCTTGGGTAGTTTCAATAAATAGAAAATTTGGGCTCACACCTGATAACCCTTATAACAAGTGTTGGCGTACTCTCCTTAGCATCTGGACACTTTTTCATCAACATTCGAACAGCTGGATGATCAGGCGCTTTGATTAGTCGCCTTAACACTTCCACATGCTCCCAAGCGAGCGCCGACCTTCTTGACATTACTTTGACATTCAACGTTCATGAGTGATCTGGAATCTTCATTCAACATTCTGTGGTTTTGCTTTTGGTAGGTGTGGAATATATCTCACATTGGAGCGGGTGAAATGTACAAAAGTTTTTATATACACCGACAGTCACAAGTCATTTCGACGCTTCGTGCACAATGCTTGCTTATAAACTCCTTATTTGGCTGGATGGTGGGCTTTGGTGCTTGTCTTGTATTTGGCTGGACGGTGGGCTTTGGTGCTTGTCTTGTATTTGTATCGACGCTTAGCTCATCATCAAAAATTATATATAGAGGTCAATATATCTTGAAGCCAAAAAACGGTCAATATATCTTGGAGCACTTAAAAAACCAAAAGAAGCTTTGTATTGGCGTTTAGCTCATCATCAAAAAGTATAAATAGGGGCCAATATATTTTGGAGAGCCAAAAGACCTATTGACGCTTAACTCATCATCAAAAAGCGTACATAGGGGCCAATATATATTGGAGAGCCAAAAAGACCAAAAGAAGCCTTGTATTGGCGCTTAGCTCATCATCAAAAAGCGTAAATAGGGGTCAATATATATTGCAGAGTCAAAAAACCAAAAGAAGCTTGGGAAGAAAGGGTGTGTGTGTTCTGCACATTCGGAAAAGTGGAAACAAAAAAATATTTCATTTTAGAGTGTGAAACCTTCAAAGATAGTAGGGACAACTATAAAAGCATCTTGACAGCGAGCTCTTGGAATAACTTATTCAACGAGGGGATAGTGGAGAAATTGAGGGAGCTCATCATAAAGTTGAACAAGAAAAATTCATCATAAAAAAACGTACATAGGGGCTAATATATCTTGGAGAGCCAAAAGACCAAAAGAAGCTTGGGAATAAAGGTTGAGTGTGTTCTGCACCTTTGGAAGAGTGAAAACAAAAAAATATTTCATTTTAGAGTGTGAAGCCTTCAAAGACAGTAGGGACAACTATAAAAGCATCTTGACAACCAACTCTTAGAATAACTTATTCAGTGAGAAGACAATGGAGAAATTGAGGGAGCTCATCATCAAGTTGAACAGGAAAAGGCTGAACTGCAGAAATTGGTGTGTGAGGCGGTTTGTCCCATAGGCTATTGTTAGCCTCGTGGATGTTAAAATCATTTTCTTTTTTTCTTTTCTTATAAGATAGTTGATTGGGCCTCGAGCCCACCAAAGTTTTACGAAAAATGATTAAAACCTGTAAATGAACCCGAGAGCAATATAAGATTTAAAAACCCATTTTTATTACAAAAAATATTAAAACCTGTAAATGAACCAGAGAGCAAAATAAGACTTTAAAACCAATTTTTATTACAAAAAATGATTAAAACCTGTAAATGAACCCGAGAGAAAAATAAGATTTAAAAACCCATTTTTTATTTTCCAAGATGTGTAGGTGTTAATCCAAACTTCCATTTTTTGTCGTTGATAAAAATTGGCACCAACAACTGAGTCCAAACACTATAAAATGATCAAAATCTTAAGTGTTGTGAAAGTGCCATGTCCCTGCAAAAAATGACAAAACACTGCAAATGGAATGAAAACACTTATGAATTGGCACAAAAATTATACAGTGCCAACACCTTGATGCAATTTTTAGTGAATCTGGGGACCTCTGGACAACCCAAATACATCAATCTAGGCACTTGCTATTCGAAGGCAGAGAAACAAAAATTGGCGCCAACAACTGAGTCCAAACACTATAAAATGATCAAAACCTTAAGCGTTGTGAAAGTGCCATGTCGCTGCAAAAAATGCCAAAACACTACAAATTGAATGAAAACACTTATGAATTGGCATTGCCAACACCCTGATGCAATTTTCAATGAATCTAGGGACCTCTGGACAACCCAAATACATCAATCTGGGCACTTGCTATTTGAAGGCAGAGAAGCATAAATTTACACAGTTGTTCAAGAGGTATCGTGCTATATTTTCCTTGACATATGAAGATTTGAATACCTATGACACCTGTATAATTCAACACATGATACCTATCAAAGAAGGTGTCAAGCCGTTTCAATAGAAGTTAAGGAAAATACATCTAACCCTTGAACCACTCATTCAAAAGGAACTAAAGAAATTACTAGATGCCCGAATCATCTTCAAAGTTTGTCACTCAACCTAGGAGTCTAACATGGTGCCTACTAGGAAGAAGTCGGGGGAGATTAGAATCTGCATAGATTTCCAAAATTTGAATCGAGCCTCCGATAAGGACAACTATATAGCTCCCCATACGGAACAAATTTTGCAACTCGTCTCTTGATGTGAATTGTTTTCTCTTTTAGACAGGTTTTCTGGTTACAATTAGGATCTCGTAGCAGAACCAAACTAGTTAAATACCACTTGTAGGACAAACTGGGGAACATATGTGTCGAGAAAATTAATTGACTTAATTGTTGAACATAAAATTATCAATCTGGGGGCGTAAACTTAGAGGTGCTAACATTGTATGTGAAGGGACTAGGACCAACAGGATTATCTAATTTATGGAAAAGAAACAAATTATCTACACTAACAAATTACAAGAAACTTTTTCATTGGGAAACAAAAAAAAGAAAATACCCTGCTGGCACAAGCTGTAATCTTTCACTCAAGAAAGTTCAAAGCATCATGTAATCTTGTTCCCACCTTCAAGTGAAACTATTCTTATGATTGCAAAATCAGACTGAGTTTGTAAAGAAAAATTAATCTATTCACACTTTGATAAAATGAAACTATTCTATTGCAAATAAAACGAAGCAATCTATGTGTATTGGGTAGCAAAAAAAGAGGTTTGCTTACTGGCCAAAGGCATACAATTCTTCACTTAATATTAACACCTAAGTGTCAAAATAGATTATGTTCATGACTTCAATGACACTTTTTCTAATGAAAATAGAGTATGTAAAATAATATCAAAACTAATCTTACACTTTTCTACAAAACTCATAGAGTTAAGAATACAGAGTTTAGCAAGACCAATTTGCATATCTTTCTTCAATGTTTACTCAATGTTCATTGCAAAAAATATAACTCAACAATATCGTTTAACTCTAGTGAGATCTAAGCTTCCTGTAACAAAAGAGATTCACTTTACAAACTAACAATGAAATAAAACTATGACAAGGATTGATTCACACACTCACACTTGCATATAAAACTTGTATTCACAATCTCAAACTATATAATACTTTAGTTTGGAATCTTGAATGGTACAACCATGTGCTTCAACATCAACAAAAGTATGTCAAATTATGAGTGAAGAGATAATGTAATCATAAGGAAAAATTACATTGTAATTGTTCAACTCATGCTTGAGTCATTATCTAATCATACTCAGAAAAACAAGGATGTTGTTTGTAAAATGAATTTGCACGAAAACATAGTTAAACTTCTGATGTGTTCAACTGATTAAATTGGAATGGCTGCAGGGATGTGTTGAGAGCATAATTCCAATTCCAATGAAATTTATTAACAAGTTATTACAATGAACATGATTAGAGCATAAGCATTCACAAAATTAATTACATAAACTAAATGAGAACATAGATGAAACAAAACAAAGGATATTTACAAAATGCACTTACAGAACTAAGTTAATGATACATGGAAACAATATCCTGATTGGTGGGCCCTACCAATCGACATCTCATTGCTGAAATGACTACAAAATTAAATGAAATGGAACCATGAATGGAACTTCAACACAACAAAATATTCATTAAGCAATGTTGATGATACAAATTGATGCAAGAAATGTTATCCTCAACGTTTGATCTTAATAATATGAATTCCTAATCTACCCCTTCCTTCTCTATGGAGATTCATTTATACATAAAATTAATGAACTGAATCCCCAAACTTAGAATTCATTCAAACAAATTCACAATTTTTGGGAAAATCGACCATAACATAAAATTTGGTCAAACCCGGATTAGAAAAACCTCGATATCTCCCAAACCATTTCAGATTTTGGAAAACTTCCCCTCAGAAACCAATTTGGACTCTTCTGGAAAAAGCCCATATCTTTTATTTTCAAGATTCGCTTACATTGTCTCTGAATTCATTCTGGAAGTTGACTTTGTGAAACTCTTGCTAATTTTGGGATGAATTGTTGATCACGTGCTATGGGTTCACACATGCGACTTGGGTGTGAGATGAATAGATCTAGAGCATGTCAAATGCCTTAGTGACAAAACCCTAGTATTATATTTCTTTCTAGAACCTTGGAACCGTGACTGACACCAACTTACAAAAACTCTATGTGGGTTATAGGAAAACCATCATTAGTAACAAAAACATTATTTAATCCTCCTAATTTATAAAAAACGATGGGAAAGCATTAATAAACCAATAATATTACTTCATGAGCCTTTGAATGACCTTTATGACAAAAATGATGATGATTATGGAAAAAAGAATGGTTTAAATGGGTTAAGAAGGGGTTTATTGGCAATGCAAATGGTGTCGATTTGGAGACCCAACATCTCCCCCACACCTGAGATTTTGTCCTCACTCAAAAAAGATATAGATATGGATATATACGATGTCTTGGTACCAAAATTTGTCAAACTATGAGCAAAAATTTGGCCAATACCTTTCCTCCCTTTTTCTTCTTCATAGTCCTACCACGTATGGCCAACATCTTTGCTCTCTTGGAATGAAGAGTCTTTAAAAAATCTATGACATTTGAACCTCAACACCAACCTTGTAGTTTAACACCAATTTGAATCTCATCTCAACAATGGATCATTGTCTGGTCCTCTAGAAAAAACATTTTCCATTCTAGCACCACTAGCTTGGGGTGATGATTCTGACAATGTAGCCAATGGACCTCTAGAAATATTACTCATTCCATTTTTTAATCCATCTCCTGGTCCACCATTTGGTCCTAGAATACCAAAATGACTAAGAAGGGATTCTTTATAATTCATTCCATCACTCAAATAGATAACAAACACTTTTACAATCACATTCATATTATGGAATTCTACATCTTGAACTTTGTGGACTAAATTAACATCCAAGTGTTGGAAAATTGGTTTTCATTGATGTCAACATTAGAAGAAGTTCAAAAGCCTCGTAGATTGGTTGAATAAAAAGAGCATGAAGGAAATTGCAAATGCATGCATAAACTCCATGGATTGATATCCCTCATTGATCCATTTCCAATGATAGGTGGTACGCAACGTGGCTCCTCAAGGTTGAGGAGACATGCCTTCTTGAAGACGACCATTTGAATTGAAAATAAGAAATTACACGTTAGCCCTAAAGTCAATTAAAGAAAAGTGTTGCAAAACAAGAAGTGTTAGGTCAGCCCTGAAGTCAACAAAAAGGAAGTAATTGAAGGGTATAAATATAGATTAAATAACCACTCATTATAATAATCCAAGCTAATCATCTCCAAGAACAAGTTTGAAAGAAAAGACAAAGGAGGACTCAAATTTGCAGGTGCGAGGAAGGTCGAAATTGCAGGTGCGAGGAGGTTTTTCTGAAAGGCCCTAATTTGGTAGTCCCTCAGTGGTTGAGCATACATTATCCCACGAGGCCCTCGTGGGTAGACCTAGCCTTGTCACACAAGGCCCCACCAGTTTCCTAGTATATTTCATGCGAGGCTCTCTAATAACTAAACAACTAGAAAAGAATTGCAAAAGGTGTTTGAGTATCATAATGGTCTTGAAAAATCTTTGGCATCATTACCAGGTTTTTATGTGATTGTTGGATTTTACATGTGGACCTAAAATTTCTATGTAAAGTTTGATTCTTTCTTATATATTCAAGGTAGAAGGAAGGGACAAGGAAAGGGGGTTGTAGCCTTCTTCCGGTTGGAGCCAGAGAACACAGGGAGTTGGAGCTTCCTTCAGGTTGGAGCTGAAGAATATAAGGAGTTGTAGCTTTCTTCAGGTTGGAGCTTGTAAAATAGGGGGTTGGAGCATCCTTCAAGTTGGAGATGGAGAATCTTGGAAGTTGTAGCTTACTTTGAATGTAATATTCTATTATATAAGAAAATTATTCTATGGATTTCCACGTAAATATGTTGTGCATTGTGTATCTCTTCTTCTGTTCTTTATTGTACATTGGACATATTATTTTATTTAAAAGTAAAGATGAAAAAAGTTGATAAATTATACTTGATACTGATTCACCCCCCCTCTTAGTATCAACAATTCGTATAAGAGAAGGTTACCTTCAACATAGTTTAATCACTGGAAGGAAGATCATGGAAAAAATGGAAGACCAAGGCCACATTCCAAATGGGATTCAATCATTTGATGGAAAAAATTATGCATATTGGAGCAACATAACACAAACTTACTTGACATCTTTAGGAGTGGATATTTGGCTCTCATTTTTCAATGGCTATAAAGTTCCAAAAACCACTCCCACTAATCCAAATGAGAAGAAATTAATGAGTTGCAATGCAAATGCTAGGAATGTTATCCTAGGCGGATTGAAACCAACTATTTCTAGCAAGGTGATGAGCTGCAACACATCTAAAAAGGTACGGGACAAACATAAAAATATTTATGAAGGTGACCCTAAAGTCAAGCATGTCAAACTTCAATGACACAGAGCACAGTTTGAAAATCTAAAAATGGATGAAAAGGAAGATATTGCAACCTATTTACTATGAGTAGATGAAGTTGGCAATGCTATTAGAGGATTAGAAGAAGAAATCAATGACTCCTTGGTTGTACAGAAAGTGTTGATATCACTTCCCGTGAGATATGATGTCAAGGTCTCTTCCATTGAAGAAAATAGGGACTTGAAAAAAATGACAATGGATGAGTTACATGGGTCTATGATAGCATATGAAATGAGAACATGTATATAAAATGAACAGTCAAACAGGGAAGTGGAATTTAAAGCGATGAAGAAAACAAAATACAAGAACAAAAGGTAGAAGAAAGATCGAGCTATGATTTAGATGAAGAATAAGCACATTTTGTAAGAAAGATCAAGAGGGGAACTGACAAATACAAAGGTAAGTTACCTTTTAAATGTTTCAATTGTGGTAGAATAGGACACTATGCTAAGAAATGTCCTTTTGAAGAAAAATAAATCTTCCACAAGAAAATAAGCCTCTACTCCAAGGAGGATGACAATTATTCATATGAAGGAGATGGAGAAGAAATGGATGTAAGAGAAGTTCTCTTCATAACTCAAGAAACTCAGAATGATGATCACAAAGATTATAAAATAGAAGAAATCAGTTCTGAAGAAGAGTCTCATGAAGAAACAAGCTTTGACTCTCTCTGGGGAGCCAAAATACATCACATAAAGTGAACAAGAAGATGAAGAAAATCTTGAGAAATTGAAGCATGTTGAACAAGAAAATAGCAAGCTCAGAAACAAAAATAGAGAGTTGAAAATCAAATTGTCAAATTATGAAGAAGAAAATCATGATCGTGAAAAGACAATTAACAACTTGAAGCAAAAGTTATAAGATTATGAGAAATTAAAAGAAGAATTGGATCACACAAGAAAAGAGTTGATGTTGACAAGAAAAAAATTGAAGAATTTTGAAAAACGTATTGAAAACATGGATGGAATTATTAGCAAATAGAGATCACCTACCGATAGGACATGACTTGGATATGACAATAGTTTGAAGACAACAAACATGGATAAAAAGGACAAGAATGATGAAGAAAATTCTAGAAGCTATACAAATTCCTTAAGAAGTGGAACCAATGATCAAGAAGAAATTGAAGAACAACAAGAACATGATAGAAGATCAGAATTTAGAAGGGGTGAGACGTCAAGAAGGTCCCTTCCTATGAGGTATGAGAAAAATCAATAGGGAGTTGACGAAAAACATGAACATAACACCTCCAACTGGAACAAAAGATCAAAATTCAAAAGGCATGATGCACCAAGAAGGTCTCTTCCTATCAAGTATGGGAATATTTTTCTTGGTCATTATTATACTTACAGAAGCTTTGGACACAAAGCAATTCACTACAAAATAAATTCAAGAAACAATGATGTGAGAAACAAAAATGATTATAGATATCCAAAGGATGATCACATAAACAATAAATATGGAAATGATTATGGATTTGTCAATAGAAATTACAATCCATTTGATCCACTGATGGATCAAAATATTTTATGCTACAAATGCAATAATATTGGTCACAAAGAACGAGATTGCATAGATATGAAAGAAGATGCTCCTATCATAAAATTAGCTACAATATAGAGAAGTAAAGAGAATTCAAACAAGGAAGATTGTCGAATAGTACCGATCGTTGAATATAAAGAAGAATATGGATGGTATATAGATAGTGGGTACTCAAAACACATGAATGAGGACCAAAAACAATTCATCATCTTAAATAAAAGAAAATGTGGTAGTGTTGCATTCAAACATGACTCCTCTTTCAAAATACTTGGAAAAGGTGTAGTAAATCTTGGAAGTGAAAATGTAAAAGTAGAAAATGTCCTACTAGTTGAAGATCTAAAGCATAATATCGTAAGTTTCAATAAAATCTGTGATCAAGGAAATCAGAGAAGAAGGCTCAGGAATATTGTCTGCAACAACAACAATAAGACTAAATAACATAAACATCCTAGATAAAGAGAAGAGAAAGTAATTTGAAATCACACAAAAGAGCTCGAAGGACCATAACAAATAAAGAAAGGATAAGAAGATAGAAAATGAAGGAGAAGTAATATTAAGCATCGTGTGCTTAGGGGGAGCAACCCTCAAGAAAACAGTCACCCTTTTCCATTGATGTCAAAGGGGGAGAGAAATATCAAGAGCATTTTGACATGGGGAGCATGCATGTTTCCATCAATGAAAAAGGGGGAGGTTGTTGGAGAATTGGTTGTCATTGATGTCAACCCTAGAAGAAGTTCAGAGGCACCGCAGATTGGTTGAAGAAAAGGAGCATGAAGGAAATTACAAATGCATGTATAACTTCCATGTATTGGTATCCCTCATCGTGTTGTTTCCAATGATAGTTGGTACACCATGTGGCTCCTCATGGTTGAGGATATATGCCTTCTTGAATATGACCATGTTAATTGAAAACAATAAATTATAGGTCGACCCTAAAGGCAATTACATTTTTTTTTTGCAAATCAAGAAGTATTAGGTTGGCCCTGAAGTCAAGAAAACAAAGTGGTTGAAGGGTATAAATACACATTGAAGAACCAATCACTATAATCATCCAAGATTGTTACACACTATTTTCGTCACCCTTATGATCATTAATGATGTAAACCTATCTGTTGCCTTTAGAGGGGTCAGTGGCCCGAATTCCTGAAAAAAGAAGGGAGAAGGACTTTTCCTAAGAGAAGAAGTTGTATTTTCATTTGTAAAAACCCTATTAAGGAGGATTTCTATAGGATGCTCTATACGGAGGGTGCAACGATGCTTGATTTCCGCACCTTGCCGTAAAGATAGATTGTATATTTTCCACAGGCTGCACTATAGATATGGTGCATGACGTATCCCCCCTACCTCAATAGGGTATGCCAACCTCCTAGTTACTGGATCGTTCTTTCTCCTTAAGCTGAAACAACTCTTTGGTCCCTACTGGAACCTTCAGTAAACAAATCCATAGGT
The DNA here is from genome assembly GCA_000966675.3 of Picea glauca. Lineage (NCBI taxonomy): Eukaryota > Viridiplantae > Streptophyta > Pinopsida > Pinales > Pinaceae > Picea > Picea glauca. The sequence goes on along the minus strand of JZKD02S2256796.1, from coordinate 20,526 downwards.
CCAAATGAGAACCTCAGTCTGCGCGTACAAGCATTAGACCTGAGATTCACCCATGTGATCACTGACCATGACCACATGCCTAACTAAAACTCACGTCGCATTTCACGATTTCAGAATTCATGCATGCAAGTCACTCGTGACTCCTTTTCTTCTAGAACTCCTAATCCTTGATGTCTCGATCGACGATTTCTCTTGGCACTAGCTCCTCTTGCTAGTCCCCTTCAACTATGACGATGGACTAAACCAAGTGCCAACTCAAATTGTGTTTCGGGATTTCTCATATCATGAATTCGAAAGACTCCTCCTCTCGGTCTTCCGATCCCCGAAGCCCGAAAATATACTCTGCAGAAGATCAACGATCCATGCTCCTTCTTCGATATGAAAACTCATAACTAATCCCGAGTTCGGGCCTCGTGATTTCTTAAACTCTACCCTTTGAATTCTCTCCTATGCGAGTCAGTGAAACCCTGAACTCTCACCATGTATCCCTCTCGATAGATGGATAGGATCGTTTTGGCTCCCAGCTCCCCGAACTTCTGATCCCTCGATGTATGTGGATCTCCTACCACTTGTCCGCTGATGATGGATGGTTCCAATCTCTTCAGAAATACGAGACTTCACAAAGTCCACTCTTTTGTACACTATCGAAGGATTTAACCCTCGTGCACCTTCCTCCGGATCCAACGACTTATGTTCCATGTGCTCAGATCTGACGACCCAGATATGTTTCCCCTGCGCTTGTTCCTCTGATTATCTGGACGTAGCTTCGATGGTCAAATTATTCCCCCTTTTCAGTTGATCTAATGGTTGTTGATGCTCCTCCTCCTGAGCTTGAAATTTCTCCATGACTTGGAATATTTCCAACGTTTCAAAAGTTTCGACCTTTGATTCCTCTGGGAGCCCGATGAATTTGGTCTCATCTGTGTTCTGAAGATGTTGTCTCTCCTAAGATTTGGAAATGGAATTTGACCTCGGCCCTAGCACACACTTGTGCTCTGTGTGCGATTTATGCACTACTCCTCCTGAGCTTTCTGGACTTGGAATAAGTCCACTCTTACACACTCCTCGTACATCTCTTCTGAGATTTATTCACTTTGAAAACTCGAAGGGTTTCTCAACCTATTGCTCCTTTCTGTTGGAACTTTGTACGCAAAGACATTATTTCTTCTGAGCTTACGAACTTCAAATAGTGCACTTCTCTGCACACTCCTTGTGCTTGACTAGCCTTCAGATGGTTGTATTTCAACACTTTGTCTAAGTGTTTGCCGAGTGAAATCCTTGCACGGGTCTTCCTCCAGAGTGTTCAAAAAATCTGTAACAACCCTTTCACTCCTTGAAGGGATATAAGTGCCCTCTTGGCAACTTATGCTCAAGCACTCCTTGCTGAGATGATAGAGTATTTACTAACTCTGTAAGTGTCTTCTCCTTGACACCTCTCTTATCTCTGAACTCAAAACAGAGTTCTCCTTTGTGCACTCCTTTCACACACTCAATTCCCTCTTTGCAGAGCTTCACATAATCCTCAACAATTTTATTTTCTCTATGTGCCTTCCCCTGCATAGTCCTTCCTCCAAGGTGCTCAGTAACCTTGACGTTTCTCCCTTGAGTCTATGATTTCTCTGGTGTTCTCTCCTGGCACGTTATCGCATGAATTCCACAGAACTCGGATGTGCACTCTTTGCACTAGCTTATAGAGTCCTCAGTACTCTGTCATGCAACCCATTGCATGAAGCCACAAAGAACCCAGACTGAAAATCAAAGAAAACAATTGAATAGATGAGAAAATCTATCTATCCCTGCAGATGGAATCTAACATACATCTACAACATATGCAAATAAAATCATAAAATACATTCATTCATAAACACACACAATACAATATGCAGGAAAAACTGATATGTTTGTATTAATCTCAGAATTTCTAGTTACAAGTGTTTACAAAATCTTGGACTGCAATAGAGTCTCAGATCTCTCCTCTCCTCTCTCCAAAACCTAATGAATTCTAGATACAAAGATCATTTTACAAAAGGGGGCTCCTCTAGCTCTTCCCTCCAAGATACCTACTCTCATTTATTTACAATGAATTACATTCAATGGCAGTCTAGTCCGAATTGGATCTAGAGACCACCTACTTTTAGCCATTAAAGGTGACTCTACCTAATTCCTGCACAAAGGAATCTATTTGTCTCTTCCATCCTTACAAACATTTAATAGCAATTTGAATTTTGAAAAATTGAGAGGGCCAGAGCCTCTCCCTTCCTTAAATGTGCGCTGAATGTGCTATCTAGTTGGTGCATTGCTGGGGTGAAGCAATGCTCCTACATCATACTCCATTGCTGCGAAACATTCATGAGCTCCTACTCATGATCTTCCCAGCTCTATTGAAATCCTCTTGCATCCCAAATTGTTCTTTGGAGCTGTCCATCTGCTCGATTGCTTCGCTGCTGGTGATGCTTCTTCTTCCCTGCTGCTATGGCATGATTCCTTCTACTCAACTTTTCCTCACTGGAATTTTCTACTGCTGACTTCAACATCGGCCTTCTTATCTCTTCTATCTCCTTGTCCAACTGCTCTAGTGGATAGCTCTCTTTATGCTACATGTTCTGCTGCAGCTCCTCTTTATCAATGAGTGGATCATCTTGGTCCCCCTTGTTGTTTTCTCCATCTCCTGTGGCTTTAGCTTGCCACCCTACTGCAAAATCCATTTCTGCAGTCTCGTTATTGAGTTGCTTCTCAGCTTCTTCCTATGACAAACTAACTTCTTCCAGTTCTTCTGCTGGTTCATCTCCAGTTTCTTCCAACTACTCCTTAGACTAGAATTCTGATTCATCTTCTACTGTAGGCTTCAATGCTGCAGTCATCTCCTTTTTCAACTTCCTGGTTGAAAATTCTGAGCAATTCTATTGAATGCTCTTCTCCCATGATATGCATGATTGTATGCTCATGGAAGCCATCTGTTGGCTCTAGATTGTTCAACCAATCCTCCAACATCTCTAACTCCTTATCCCATGGAGTGAACACCTTATCTGCATGCCCTTCTTCTGCTTCTGCGTTGGCAACATGTGTTGTGGCCTCAACTTGGCTGCTTGGTAGGAATACTTCCATTCCTCCAATGATCAGAACATATTTCTGACCCTCCTCTTGGATGGTGGAAGTTTTTAACTTCTCATCATCTTCATTCACATGGTTTACAAATCCACATGAACCTTCATCCATCAAAACTCCTTGTTGATCTGAACTCACTTCTGATTTCATGAGATCCTCCGATGATCCCATCTCATTTCTCACCTGGAAATTTCTGAGAGCCTTCTCTGATCTCCTCTTCTCATCATCATTGAGACTCTTCCTAGTTTCTGGCTCACAAATATGAACCAATTTCTCTTCACCTCTGAGGCTTTCAACATACCTCAACCACACTCTCAACAACCTTTGCTATCCTCTGGCCAACAATTTCTAAATGAACCACTTCACCTTCTTCTTCATGGGCCACTCATATACCCAATGCGTTTTTGCATCCTGCTACATTTTAAATGCAAGCTTCTCCATCTGTGTTTTTATCTTGCTGAGCTCTTTGTCTATCTTAGCCTTTATTTTCTGTTGGAGGTATTCTCTTGGACCACTCTCATGGCCTTCAGTAGCCATCTTTTTCTGCTATGATACCACTTTGACACAACCCCCCTAGCTCAGCAGGGTCTGCCTACCTCCTGGTCAGTGGATCGTTCTTTCTCCTTGAGATGAAATATCTCTTTGGTCCCTGCTGGAAACTTCACTAAAAAAATCCATAGGTCCAAATATGAACCTCAGTCCACATGTACAAGCATTAGACGTGAGATTCACCCATGTGATCATCGACAATGACCATAGGCCTAACTAAAAGGCACATCGCATTTCACGATTTTGGTATTCCTGCATGCGAGTCACTCCTGACACCTTTTCTTCTTGAACTTTCGATACCCGATGTCCCGATCGACAATTTCTCTCAACACTAGCTCCTCTCTCTAGGCCCCTTCAACTATGACAATGGACTAAACCAAGTGCCAACTCAAAAGGTGTTTTGGGATTTCACGTATCGTGAATACAAAAGACTCCTCCTCTCAATCTTTCGATCCTTGAAATCCCGAAATCTGCTTTGTAGAAAATCAACGGTCCATGCTCCTTCTTCGATCTGACGACTCAGATATAATTGCGAGTTCAAGCCTCGTGAGTTCTTAAACTCTACCCTTTGACTTCTCTCCTATGCGAGTCAGTGAAATGCTGAAGTATCGCCATGTGTC
>JZKD02S2256785.1:0-21897 GCA_000966675.3 Picea glauca | reverse complement strand
CCGACGAGAAGCTGTCGTATGGTCATATAGAAACAGGTCGTATGGACCAGAGGCTTAACCAAGCGGGGCTGAGGCAACCAAAGGGGCGCGTCGAAAATTCGTTCCATCGATGATCGGGGATTCGAGAGGACAGGGACCCTCGACACCGCAACCTCCGAAACCCCGAATCCCGATATTGAACCAGGGATTGGCATTCTGCAAGTGCAGGTCTCTGGAGATTTCTCATGTGTGGGAGATTAATTCAAAATTTTTTTTAATTTACGATAGTGGGTGTGTTACAAGTTCTCATGATGCGTTCTCCATAGTGGCTCATTATCTAAATCTAAAAATGACCCAATTCACCATTGTGATGGGTGATTTGCAAACCTTGAATGTGAGATAGATTAATTTTATGTGAGCATGAAGGCTGGGCAAGTTAGGAAGCCTTCACCCACTATTTATTACCACATGAGATCCCAAGATTAATTCTTCCAAATATTCCCACAAGGAATTTATTAAATTGGACTCTTGTTGCCTACACTAAAGAGCATTGGAGGGGAAGGAGTAATTAGGGATTGTTGAGTAGAGAAGGGAAATACCTTCTATTATGTAGTGTAGTGCAATGGAAGAAGAGCAACATGACTATTTGGGGGTTGGATGAGTTCTTGAATGCTTTGTAGAGAGAAGATTGGTGGTGCCACAAGAGAAAATGGGTTGGGTTGAGTGAGTTGTAAGCCTATAACTTGGTTCTTTCATCATGGTGCCTCATGGCTCGATGTGGGGATTTATGGATAGTCAATGCCCATGCCATCTTAAGAGGGATTTGTTTCTTGTTACTCCTTTGTATGGGTGGAATTGGTACATGCTTTGGTTGGGTTTGGTTCCATGGAGGGCCAATGTATTTATCAAATTCCACAATAATATATGTTGCAAATTTGAAGGGTTAGTTCCTCGTGCGTATACAATTTGCATGACTAATCTGAGAGAACCATTGACTAATCTTGCTTGGACCCATAAATTGCAAGATAACATAACTCGTTGGCCTAGTATACATATCAATATATGTTTTTCCAATTGATCATCATTATGATGGTGTGCATTTGAAGCACCAATTAATTCTGCAACACTGCGTGTGATTGGCTTATTCAAGGATTGAAGCATGAATTTGTTATGGTTGTCGACAAGAATGTTTCTTGCAAATAGGTGGATTGAAGAATCAAACAATAAACGTTCTTCAATGGATAAGAATTTGTCAATCCTAGATTGAAGGAGGTTCCAATCATCAATGGTTGGTGTAGCATTGTGAAGGTTGGCTAACAACTGGTGGAAGCGGGACTGGGTGACAGAGATGCCTTGTTGCCAGAATATTGTTTCCAATTTGACTACAATGGTAAAGGTTGTCCATAAGCTTTTGCCCGGAGTTTCTCTTGCATAAAGAGGTTTGTCCATTACTGGTGGTAATTGACCCAAGTCACCCACAAGAATTATTGAACAGGAACCGAATGAGTAGTGGTTTTTTTTTTTTTAAAGGAAATGCCTCACGCAAGCGAATTTCAATTTGCACAAAAAGTCTAGATCCTATGAAGCTCATCTCATTAATTAGAATGTAGTGAATATGTTTCATCTCTTCTTGGAACACTGCAAGGGACTGACCATGTAAAGGTCTCATGTCCTTGATAGGAATCCTAAGTCATACATGTATAGTGGTCGCATGTATGTTAAATGTTGCAACACCAGTAGTGGCAAGAAAACACTGAAGTGAATTGGGAGGTGGTGATGTTGTTTAAATACTATGGGTTTTGTGTTTGGGAGGATTTAAAGCAATGTAACTATAGATAGTTAATGTTTAAAGTTTTGGACCGTTGATTTAGATCCCCATTATTAGTACATCAAATGCATCTAATAAAGCCTATACAACCTTTGTGTGAAATTGAGTGAATCAACATATTTGGACCTGCAACGAACAAAAGAAACAAGTTGATCATGAAAAAAAATAAAGCAAACAAAGAAAGGAAACATCGAATAACAATCCTAAAGCAGGGGAAAGGGAACGACAAAGTGAATAATGACAACACAATGTTTGAAGATAAGAAAAGTGTGTTGAATCAAATGATTAAGCATCAATGAAAAACCATTTGTTTGGTACGATTCATGGTTAACAATTGTTGCATGGTTCACAAACAAAAAACCACATTCCCAAATAAATACATGCATATTAAGAAGAAAATTTGAAGTTGCAAAGTGAAAATGAATTTAAAAAAAAAAAGAACAAGTCTAGTTTGACAAAGAAAACATTAAGACAAATGTGGATATCACCATATTAAATGGTTTGATAAAATTAGGAAGTAATGAGTAAATAGCTTTCTAATAACTAAATATCCATTATTGTTAGTGTATTTGATGCAAATACAACTTTATAACAAATCACTACATGTGGTGAAGTTTATATTCCATTGCATGTGGTGAAGTCTATGTTTTATTGCATGACTATTGTTGAGGTAAAGTCAAACCAAGAATCAAACATTAACTATTTAAATAGATATAAGAAGCACAATTCAACCCTCTACTCAAGTACATGAAGAGATGGATGGGAAATGTTTTTAAGATATATATATTCTAAATACTCATGGTAAGTAAATTAATATCCCTGGTTAGACACATACTAATGATATTTTAACTTTAAACTCTCAACAATTATCTCATAGTGTAACGTCCTCGACCATCAACCCCACTACCGGACAACACTACTACGTGGAACATTCTCATACATATATGTAACATGCATATTTAATGGCATTTAACCAAACAATACAGAGTAATCACAGGATTACCGCTAACATACAAAAATAATGGAATTAACAATAATTCATAATTGCAACAGAATACATGAAAACATACAAGCATCGCATACATGCATTTTAATTGAAATTAAACACATAATTATACTTATCTTTGAAACTGGAGTAACTCCACCAACTACGTGCAGACCTTCCACGAACCTCCCAGCCTGAGACCATGCTGCTCATCACACTCAACAGTGGGTCACCCCCGAGCTGGGACCATGCTCCACCCAGGGTAAGGGAATCCTAGACTAGGTTGAGGTTACATGAAAACTGCACAGAACAACCAGAAGGATTCTCTCTAGGAACCTTCTTACGCCCACTACTCACGGACTCTCATTCCCCACATGGTTGTTCCACCTGGGAGAATACACCTTCACAAGCACAAACCATTGGTTGCTTCACCTCCCTCTCTGGGTCTCGACAACAGGACAGATCATGAATTCTCAGAGCTCTGTAGTTGGTGCTGGACTCTCTCTGGGAGAAAACCACTTCCCAACAGACTCTCTCACCTGGAGAGAGCTGCTCACAGGCATGACAACCTACCTCTTCAACCACGGGCATGACAACCTGGTTCTTCAACCAGTTTTCAACTTAATTACCGCAATGTAAGGATAACAACAACACCAACAACAACATTCAGTTAACTCACGGGTGACAACAACAATAGGAAAATTGGGTGTGGATGTCCAAAAATGGCAACAATCCCACAAAGACACATCACTATTTAGGTAACACATTGGACAACAAGCCAAACAGTTAAGCACAAACTCAGATTTGTAATGTGGATAAACTGGGTTCACAGGACACACAAGAGACACGATTCAGTCCACGGGTTTGCTACTGGATTTCAGGGTGCGTGACAAGGAATCAACGTAGAAGTCGAACGCAACCTCAAATGGTTCAGATGGAGGATGCATCAGCTTCTCAGGAAAACATCACAGGTTGGCCTCACGGTTTCTGGTTTCAGAGTTGCGTTAGGTATGCAGAGATGAGACACATAGGCAACACAGTTCAGACAACAGACGAAAGAATGGAGGACAAACCCCCAACACAACTGACACTTCAACCTTTAAATGCATGCACCCAGGTCAACACTTGTCTTCCTGACGCTGCATGCGTTCCCTTTTTGCACACGTTGGAGCTGCGTGCGTTGCCTCTCCTGGGACTTAGGATAAAAACATGTCTTTTTCAAAACTTTGGAATAATAATAAATTATTATTCTCAAGGACTTAAGCTCCTAAGCTTAGCCCCTCTTTCCAAACTTTCATCCCCCTTTCCCTTACCCACTCTGTGGAAGCTTAGTCCCCCACCACTCTTTCTTCATGGTCGGTCTGCACGCAATGATGCTTAATCTTTATTAATGTTCTGCATAATTACATATACAAAAATAGGCTCCCGGCCTTTAACACTTAGGCTCTCCGGCCTAATAAAAACATAATCCCACTAGCTTATCAACACTTGGCTCACCAGCCTACAAAACATATTTTACAATTCATAAATACAAAAGGGGCTCATCCTTGGGGATATTACAATCCCCTCCCCTTATTTTTGCACTGTCCTCAGTGCAACTCTTTACACAACATTAGCAAGATTTTCAAAACCTTAAAAAATATGTGGGTATTTTGCCCGCATAGAATCTTCATGCTCCCATGTCGCATCCTCAGGACCGTACCAGGTCCATTGGACCTTTACAAGCCCTATGGCTCGATTCCAGAGTTGTTTTATTTTCCAGTCCAATATGCGCACAAGATGCACTTGCAGGACCCCTTCTTGCTCCACCTGAATCACATTCCAATCGATTACATAATTAGCCTCATGTATATATTTCTTAAGCAATGAAACATGAAACACATTATGTACAGTCATGAATGCAGGTAATGCAAGCATATATGCAACTAGCCCAATCCTTTATAGGATATCAAATGGCCCACAAAATCTGGCTGCCAACTTCAAACAATTTCCCAGCTTTAGGGAACTTCTATTGGCTTTCACTTTCAGGAAAACATGATCACCCACTTTAAACTCTCTGTGGGTTTTGTTTTTATCAACATAACATTTCTGCCTGTCTTGGGCAACTTTCAAATTCTGCTTAATTTTTAGCATTTGTTCTTCCATTTCCTTGAGCAACTCTGGCCCAACTACCGCTTTATCGGCTGGGTTATCCCAACTTACTGGAGTGTTGCACTTTCTACCGTAAAGTGCTTCAAATGGGCTCATCTTCAATGATGCCTAAAACCCATCGTTGGCGAATTCTACCAAATGTAGGTAGTCTTCCCATTTTGATGGTTTGTCCATCACATACATCCTCATTATGTCTTCTATTAATCGATTCACCCGCTCTGTCTGCATACAACTTAGGATGATAGGCTGTACTGAAGTTCAGATTCATTTCGAACCCTTTGAATAACCCTTTCCAAAAATTTGAGGTAAATTTCGGATCTCTGTTAGACACAATTATCTTGGGAATTCCGTGCAATCGTGCCACTTCCTTCATAAAGATGTCAGTAACATCCGCTGCCTTGTGAGTAGTCTTTAACGAAATGAAATGGGCAACTTTTGTAAGCTTTTCCACCACCACCATGATTGAGTCATGTTGCTTGCCTATTCTGGGCAATCCTGTGATGAAATCCATTGTCACTACTTCCCACTTCCACTCAGGAATGGGTAAAGGCTGCAACAATCCTGCTGGGTGCCTGTGTTCAGATTTAACCTTTTGGCACTCCATACATATAGCGATGTATTCATCAATCTATTTCTTCATACCTGGACAAAATTAATGGCTCTTGACTGCTGCCACAATCTTCTGGTATCCAAGGTGTCCAACATAAGGTACGTTATGCATTTCTTTCAAAATTGAAAGTTTCAAATCCTGGACATTAGGTACATAAGCTCTGTTGGGCTCATGATTTAATACATTTTCTTGCAGATTCTTGGCTTCTTCTAGGAATGAATTGATTAAAATTTTCATACTTATGAAGTCTTTTGCCTAAGGAATTCTTGCAAAGTCTTGCTCCAATGCTTCAACACTCTTCTGGTATTATTACCGCATTATTACAGGAAAATGTATCTATTTACCTATTGCTATCACCACCAACTCTAACAACATGCATTTCAGATCGTTTATGCAATATATTAAGTTCTTCTTTTAGTGCGTGGCATCAGACTCTGAACAGTTTTAGATATGGAGTACGTGGCAGCATGTGTTAAACTCTGCGTTTTCCTGAGTTGTGAGACGTGGCGCAAAGGAGCTCTAGATTCCTTGATGGTGCATCGGCTTATCAATTCATTGAATCCGACTGCCAGCAAAACATGATACAAGCCTTGGAGTGATTGGCGCACCAGCTCATCAATCAGTTATGATTCATCAACAAAAAAGGGGCACGAAGTATGGGAATTGAAAAATACAAGCATGCTCTCTAAACGCAATCGCTTGTTTCTCAAGATCACAATCTACAACAATCTACGTGGACCCCAACTTCAGTGATAGTATAATTCCAACTCATAGTCAGATATTTTTGTCAATTCCCGTCACTTCCCACACAGTCACATTTGGGCGCAAATTTCAAGGTAATTAAGTTGAATCTTGAAAAACTAAGATCTGGGTTTTGTGCAGAAGGGTCCAAATTTGTTCCCACATGGATATTTTCCGAAAATTCTTAGCGGTTTGGGATATATTCTCGTTTTTCTAAACGGGTAAAACCCAGAGTTTGTGGTTATGGCGTTTTTCCAAGAATGCCAAGTGCCAAGTGGATTGCCCAGACGTTGAAGAATTATGAAACATAACTATTTCAACCGATTCAAGGAGAGATTTCTGGGAAACGTGTTCATTCCCTTCAAGCGTTGGTGCTCTCAAATCCTTATCCAAATGTCATATGTAATCAATGTATTGCTTATTGAAAGGCATAGGGCATGAAATTGAAATGGGATTGTAACTAATTCCAAATTCTATATAAGAGCTGGAATTCTCGAGAGTAGAGATTGGGGGTGATGGGGAAGATTAATAGTATGTAGAGAAATGTAGTAGAGAGTAGATTTACAACAATTGTATTCTTTCTTTTCAATAAAATTCAGAGTTGTTCTTTTATGAAGTTTTCTATCTCTATAAATTTGAAGCAAGATATTTGATGAGAGATATTTGAAGAATCAGCCTGTTGATGAAGAAGGCAGGGCCCCCTTCTTTCGAGACAGAGCTGGAAGAGTTATGTTTAGTATAGTTACTAGTTTATTAGAGGCTTGAGATTTAAAGTATTATCTTTCAACAAGAGTTTGATTTCAGTTTCCATTTTTCAAATTGCCCATTGATTTAATAGAGAAGAAGTAGCAGTTTTGAATTCGGAAACTATTTTGGATATCTCATCAAATAGAAAGGTTTCATTTGAATTCAGTAGAGGTTTTCATTTCATTTTAATAGAAGTTGTTGAGTGATTATGGAGTGATAAGTAGCAGAATTAAAACATTATTTTCATCCATCAATGTTTAGTAGATCTTTTATATGCCCGGAACACATTTTGTGATTAGTGCATTACTAGTGCAGGATTAGTGCAGAACGAGTACATAACATGACAGATTAGCATAAATTCTTTCCACAGTTTCTTTTATGAATTCATGAAGTAGATTTACATTTTTTTATAAACTCTCTCTTCAACCCTGCACATACAGTGTTGGTTCCTCTAAGTCTACCTCCACGGGTTGACAATTAAGTGTTGTGAATAGATGGTATATATTTACACCTACATTTTTGGCGTCGTTGCCAGGGAGGTACTAAAAAGGATTGGAGATTGGGTTTTGTTTTGTGTTTGTTGAAGGCCAAGGAGAGGAGGAGTTGTAAGACATAAGGTAAAGACCTACGCAACTACTATCGAAAGGTCCTCCAAAGCTTTGTTGAGTAGTTAGATCTCAACAAGTATTTCTTTAGAAGCCAGGTGTCCTTTCATTTCAGCAGTGTGCAAGTGTGCTTTCATTTCAGCAGTGTTAGATTTCATTCAACAGTAAGAGAGTTTTGATTTCAGCAGTATAAGAGTGTGTGCATTTGATTCAACAGAAGTAATCTTCCTTTTAGCAAGAGTGCCTTTCTTTTCACTAGATATTCTTTCAGCAGGGTATTATTTCTTTGAGTTTTCATAGAGCAAGTGTGTCTTCAAATTTCAGCAAGAGGATTTCTTTTGAGACAATAGAGATTTTCATTTAGCAAGTGTGCAGATTTCATTTCAAGCAAGTGTGAGTTTGTAGATTCAGTTTTCAGAATTAGTTATTTTCAGCTGGTGTGACTTATGTTCTTATAGCAAACCCCCTACAACAACAAAAAAATAAAATAATAAAAAGTCAGCTAATGGATCCAGGATTGATTGAACGGAAGAAGAGATTGTTGCAGGAACTTTATTGCATTCTAACAGAACTTAAAGATATCTTTGTAGCTGAGGAGATAGCAGAGAAATTAGTTGATTCAATAGTTCCTTTTGAGCACCTATGCCAACCTGCAGAGAAGACCAAGCAGTTAGACATTCCAGTAGCAAAAGAACAGGGTATGCATGATTACATTGAGCAGTGGTTTCAATCTTCTTTACAACTTTCAGATGCTCTTCTCCTTCAACAATTTTTGGAAATCACTCAACTGGTGTTGCTTACTCAACATACCTTGGTAACTATGCACATATATATGTTATCAAAGGGTATGAATTTGTTTTTTATTCTGCTGAGACGGTCGCTACATTGGTTATTTGCCTATACTTAAAGAAATGATTCTTTTTCTTTAAGTAGGTAGGTAGGATAGTGAATAAAGGTCAGCACCTTCAAATAGTTTGTGTTTTCTGCAAATAAAAAGATCATCAGCTGCAATAAGAATTGGATTGAAGATTGTTATATTATACAAATGATGAATGGCCGGATCTTAATTATGCTGATGTCAAGGGGCAAATGTTAAATATTTTGAAAGAACATGCTAAGAGTGCAGGAGATCTTCTCAGCAGTTCCACATCATCAAGTGGACAGTTCTCAAGACTGCTAGCATTCTATTGTTGTGCCAATGTTAATAGGTAAATTCGTTTACATGAGGACATGAAAAAAGCCAAGCATGGGGGAATGTTGGGCTCGTGATTTAATACATTTTCTTGCAGATTCTTGGCTTCTTCTAGGAATGCATTGATTAAATTTTTCATACTTATGAAGTCTTTTGCTTAAGGAATTCTTGCAAAGTCTTGCTCCAATGCTTTAGCACTCTTATGGTATTATTACCGCATTATTACATGAAAATGTATCTATTTACCTAATGCTATCACCACCAACTCTAACAACATGCATTTCAGATCATGTATGCAATATATTAAGTTCTTCTTTTAGTGCGTGGCATCAGACTCTGAACAGTTTCAGATATGGAGTATGTGGCAGCATGTGTTAAATTCTGAGTTTTCCTGAGTTGTGAGACGTGGGGCAAAGGAGCTCTGGATTCCTTGATGGTGCATCGACTTATCAATTCATTGAATCTGACTGCCAGCAAAACATGATACAAGCCTTGGAGTGATTGGCGCACCAACTCATCAATCAATTATGATTCATCAACAGAAAAGGGGCACGAAGTATGGGAATTGAAAAATACAAGCATGCTCTCTAAACACAATCGCTTGTTTCCCAAGATCACAATCTACAACAATCTACGTGGACCCCAACTTCAGTGACAGTATAATTCCAGCTCATAGTCAGATATTTTTGTCAATTCATGTCACTTCCCACACAGTCAAATTTGGGCGCAAATTTCAAGGTGATTAAGTTGAATCTTGAAAAAATAAGATCCAGGTTTTGTGCAGAAGGGTCCAAATTGGTTCCCACGCGGATAATTTCCAAAAATTCTTAGCGGTTTGGGATATATTCTCGTTTTTCTAAACGGGTAAAACCTAGATTTTGTGGTTATGGTGTTTTTCCAAGAATGCCAAGTGCCAAGTGGATTGCCCAGACGTTGAAGAATTATGAAACGTAACTATTTCAACCGATTCAAGGAGAGATTTCTGGGAAACGTGTTCATTCCCTTCAAGCGTTGGTGCTCCCAAATCCTTATCCAAATGTCATATGTAATCAATGTATTGCTTATTGAAAGGCACATGGCATGAAATTGAAACGAGATTGTAACTAATTCCAAATTCTATATAAGAGTTGTAATTTTTGAGAGTAGAGATGGGGGGGGATGGGGAAGATTAATAGTATGTAGAGAAATGTAGTAGAGAGTAGATTTACAACAATTGTATTCTTTCTTTTCAATAAAATTCAGAGTTGTTCTTTTATGAAGTTTTCTGTCTCTATAAATTTGAAGCAAGATATTTGATGAGAGATATTTGAAGAATCGACCTATTGATGAAGAAGGCAGGGCCCCCTTCTTTCGAGACAGAGTTGGAAGTGTTATGTTTAGTATAGTTTCTAGTTTATTAGAGGCTTGAGATTTAAAGTATTATCTTTCAACAAGAGTTTGATTTCAGTTTCCATTTTTCAAATTGCCCATTGATTTAATAGACCAGAAGTAGCAATTTTGAATTCAGAAACTATTTTGGATATCTCATTAAATAGAAAGGTTTCATTCGACTTCAGTAGAGGTTTTAATTTCATTTCAATAGAAGTTGTTGAGTGATTATGGAGTGATAAGTAGCAGAATTAAAACATTATTTTCAGCCATCAATGTTTAGTAGATCTTTTATATGCCCGAAACACATTTTGTGATTAGTGCAGAACTAGTGCAGGATTAGTGCAGAACGAGTACAGAACAAGGCAGATTAGCATAAATTCTTTCCACAGTTTCTTTTATGAATTCAGGAAGTAGATTTACATTTTCTATAAACTCTCTCTTCAACCCTGCTCATACAGTGTTGGTTCCTTTAAGTCTACCTCCCTGAATTGACAATTAAGTGTTGTGAATAGATGGTATATATTTACACCAACAAGCTCTGTTTTTGTACAAGAGTGTTCTATCAGCTCCAAGCTTATAATATTCCACTCCTTGTAGCATCTTACCTTGTTGTAGCTTCGCTACCAATTTCCTATACTATAAGTCTGTGCTTGCAGCTTCCAAAACTTTTCCCTTTATATCGGTTTGATACATGCTAATGGTTGTAGCATGTAATTAATGTACTCTCCTGCTGAGTGCATCAACCACTTTATTCTCCTTCCCTTTGATATGCTTGATATCAAAATCGTACTCACAGAGAAACTCCAACCACCTACTCTGTCTAGTGTTCAAGGTTGGTTGATCAAACAAGTAATTCAGACTGATATGGTCTGTCCTTAATTCAAACCTCCTTCCCATGAGGTAATGTCTCCATTTCCTCAGAGTGTGAACGATGGCCGCCAACTCCAAATCATGAGTTGCGTAGTTATTTTCGTGCTCTTTCAACTTCCTGGATTCATAACATATTACAAATCCATTTTGACTGAGGACTCCTCCCAGTCCTTCTTTGCATGCATTTGTGCACACCACGAAATCTTCATTTGGGTCTGCGATACTCATGATTGGAGCACTGGTTAAAAGATGCTTCAATCGTTGGAAGCTCCTCTCACATTCCTCTGTCCACTGAAATTTCTTCTCCTTTCTTTGCAAGGAAGTGATAGGGCAAGCTATCCTCGAGAACCCTGCGATAAACCTTCTGCAATAACTAGCTAGACCCATAAAGGATATGACTTATGTCACGTTCTTTGGCACTGACCATTCTCTAATGGCCTCAATCTTCTCAGGATCTACAACTATCCCATCCTTCGAAATAATATGCCCCAAGTAATGGATCTGCTCCTGATAAAACAAGCACTTGCTCAACTTAGCATACAGTTGGTGCTCTCTTAGTACATTCAACACCATCCTTAGATGTTTCTCATGCTCTTCCTCCGACTTGGAATACACCAAAATGTCATCCAGGAAGACTATGACAAACTTGTCTAGATAGTCCCTGAATATACCATTCATCAGTCACATAAAAATAATGGGTGCGTTCGACAGCCCAAAATCCACCACTGTGAACTTGTAATGACCATACCTTGTTCTAAAGGTGGTCTTGTTGATTTCTTCATCCTTTATCCTTACCTGGTGATATCCCGACCTGAGATCTATCTTCAAAAATATCTTCGCATCCTTCAACTGATCGAAGAGGTCATCAATCCTCGATAGAGGATATTTGTTCTTTACAGTTACTTTGTTCAATTGTCTGAAATTGATACACAGTCTCAGCATCCCACCCTTCTTCTTCACGAACGAGATCGTGGCTCCCCAAGGTGACACACTTGGGAATATATATCCCTTCCCCAGGAGCTCTTCAAGCTACAATTGCAGTTCTTTCATCTCTGACGTACTCATTTTGTAAGGAGCTTTTGACATTGCAGCTGCCCTAGGCATCAAGTTTACAGAGAATCCAATATCTCTCTTCGGGATAGTCCAGGTACCTCCTAAAATACATCTTCAAACTCCTTTAGTACTGCATGATCTCCAATATTTGAGACTTCATCCTTAGATGCTTCCTCCACATGGGCTGCAAATAATTGACAACCTTTCCTATAGCACTTCTTCAACTGCATTGCTGAGATTTCTCTAATAGCAACAACTCTGGGAATTCCTTGGACTGTTTTCCAATTTCCTTCCTCATTCAGGCAAGTGAATGCCTTGTTACGACAATCCAGGATGGCATGGTGTTGGTTCAACCAATCCATCCCAAATAGACAGTCATAATATCCTAAAGGCAGAATGTTCAATTCATCCTTTGTACTCAGTCCATTCATGTCTATTGGACATGACTTAACTAACTCAGTGATTTTCCTCTTGGTTCCTGTATCCAACTGCACTAACCAAGACTTTTCATGTTTTCTTCTCAACAATTGCAAACTTTCCACCACTCTAGGATCTATATAACTATGGCTAGCCCCTGAATCAATTAAAATAGTAAAGGCATGGTTGTTGATCATACCTTCCACTTCAATCATGTGCAAATGATATTCTGCTTGCTTGTTGTCCAGGGCTGTGTAGATTCTTGGTATTCTACTGCCCATGTTTTCCACTGTTTCAGCCTGCTGAATATTATGGACAACTCTCACTTTGACATTTTTGTGGGGACAATATCTGTACTTGTGGTTCCCTTGACAACCCCAACACTGAATGGGAGTTTGCCTTGGCCTTTGTTCCCCTACGCTAGCCATTCTCGGCTCTCTAAATGATGGCTGTCCTTGAGGACTGTTTCTAAAAAAGGGTGGCTTAGTTCGCTTCTTCCTCTGATCCATCTGGTATTTCTTCTTGTATTCCCAATCCTTCTAGAAGGTAGGCTTCTCTCTTTGCTGCTCATATAAGCATTTTTTTCGTCTTATAGTTTCTTCCATGGTCTTAGGGTCATCATACTGGATCTTGTCCCCAATGGAAGGTGGCAGTCCACTCAGATACCTTTGAATCTTGATAGTCTCATCCTTGATGAACGAAACATACTTCAGTAATTCCAAAAACCTTCGTTCATACTCATCTATGATCATGCTACCGAGCTTGAGTTCAAAGAACTCTTTCATTTTTCTGTCATAATATCTTTTAGTCAAGTATTTCTTCTGGAAATGCCTCTTGAATTCTTTCCAAGTGACATCTTTCTCTCTAATGTGCTGCACCTACACAAGCTGATCCAACCACATGGATGTTTTTCCTTTCAGTTGATACATCACAATTCTTCCTTCCGCATGAGAGGAATAATTTTGCAGTTGGAAATATTTCCTCATGCCAAGCAACCATGTTTCAACATCTTCCTCCTTCTTATGTTCTCCATCAAACGTAGGAGACTTAATCTTGTTCATTTCTCCCTTCATTTCATCCACTCCAGATCTCCCGTGCTTTCTAGTAGGAGATGGGCTTGAACTATTGTGTGCCCTCCTCTTGGAGCGACCTTGGGAGTGATGATAGTGTCTACCAACACTCCTTGATCTTCTTCCCTCAGAAGTCTGGTGACTCCCTGTTTTTCTCGAGTCTCTCTCGTTGTCCAACTTCTTTTCTATTCTCTCCAGACTCTTCATCAACTTTAAGTTGAATTCTCCCTATTGTTACTTAACTTTCATGAGATTTCTGCTATCTGCTCGGTGAGTTTGGGCATCTTTCTGCAATCTTTCAATGATTTTCATCATATGCCCTTCCTTATCTATCTCTTCTCCATGCCCATTGGATTTTGACCTTTCCACTCCCAAATGAACATCCATCACTTTAGCTTCATTCTCTGAAATGGAAGCATTCTGTGCTTCCTCCATTTCTTTTCACTCAGTGGAAATTCTATTCGGTTCTGGCACTCGTTAAACTTCTGCAAACACAACGTGCAAACAACCGGAATTTGTCAGGCCATCATTCCTTAACAAATCCCACAACATTCATAAACAAATCTGATTACATAAAACATTCATATTTCACTTTCTTTCGGGGCTCTGTTCTGCGAATTTTTTGGGCACTAGCCCATGTCTCTCAGTCCCCCAACCCACGTGATCACGTGCGTAATCAAGCACTAGGTAAAAAGGTGCTACTCAGGTCTTCAACCATTGAAAATTTCAAAGCGCAATATGACAATATCTTGGAGTTCCGAGTTATTGAACTCACGAAGTAGGGTGGATCAACAGTCCACATCTACCCAACATCCAATGACTAACACTCACTATGGAACCTCAGGTGTCTGAGTTCCGGGACTTCGGGTCTTCAGGACTTCAGAAGTTCTCACACTTGCTTCCTTTCTATCATTCAAATTCTAAAATTTCGAACCCTGGGTCCACATGGTACATATGTCACCAACTCAGGTGGTGGCATGTGGCATGTCTAGGAAGGTCCACGTCACCTCTGGCGATGTCATCCGACCCAACCACATCTACTCTCGCTTTGGAACTTTGGACTTTAGAAGTTCTCCCCTCAACATACTTTAATTCTCCCGAAATCTGAAATCCCGATCTGCTCCTTTGCTTGATCCAATGGTCAAGCTCTTTTCCTATGATATATGGTGTAGATCTCCTTCGGGACTTTGGCGCTTCGGTTTTCGACCTTTCTCATATCTTTGCATCAAGCTTCTTTGACGTCGCAAAGTCCAAAGGGCTTCCAGGTTAACCCTTTTGCACTTTCTCCAGATCTAACAGTCGTAAAGGTTTTTCCTTTCCTTCCGAACAGATCCTATGGCTCCCACACCCCAAGTGTTGAGCTCTCTCTCTCTCTCTCTCTCTCTCTCTGTGGCCAAATGCCACGCTGGCTGTGGTTTATTCTATCACTACTCCTCCTGAGCTTCGTACACGACGAAGTAACCCCTTGGCACTCATAAACATTCTAAGGTTCGAAATTGGTTCCATCCGAACACCATTTCCCCTCAAAACCTTGGGTCCAAAGACCACTTATCCGACCCATCTAGGCTTAGCATTGAAACCATGGCTCTGATACCATATTGTAACGTCCCCGACCATCAACCCCACTACCGGGCAATGCTACTACGCAGAAAATTCTCTCTCTCTCTCTCTCTCTCACACACACACACACATATTTAATGGCATTTAACCAAATAATACAGAGTAATCACAATATTACTGCTAACATACATAAATAATGGATATAACAATAATTCATAATTGCAACGGAATACATGAAAACATACAAGCTTCACAGACATGCATTTTAATTGAAATTAAACACATAATGCTACTTATCTTTGAAATTGGAGTAACTCCACCAACTACATGCAAACCTTCCACAAACCTCCCAACCTTAGACCACGCTACTCATCACGCTCAGTAGTGGGTCACCCTCAAGTTGGGAGAAAGCTCCACCCAGAGCAAGGGAATCCTAGACTAGGTTGAGGTTATAGGAAAACTGCACAGAGCAACCAGAAAGATTCTCTCCAGGAGCCTTCTTACGCCCACTACTCACAGACTCTCATTCCCCACATGCTTGTTCCACCCAGGAGTATACACCTTCACAAGAACAATCCATCGGTTGCTTCACCTCCCTCTCTAGGTCTCGACAACAGGCCATATCAGGAATTCTCAGAGCTCTGTAGCTGGTGCTGGACTCTCTCTGGGAGAAAACCACTTCCCAGCAGACTCTCTCACCTAGAGAGAGCTTCTCACAGGCCTGACAACCTGCCTCTTCAACCACGGGCCTGACAACCCGGTTCTTCAACGAGTTTTCAACTCAATTCCTGTAAGGTAAGGATAACAACAACAACAACAACATTCAGTTAACTCATGGGTGACAACAACAACAGGAAAATTGGGTGTGGATTTCCAAAAATGACAACAGTCCCACAAAGACACATCACGGTTGAGGTAACACATAGGACAACAACCCAAATGGTTAAGCACGAACTTGGATTTGTAGTGTGGATAAACTGGGTTCACAAGACACACATGAGACATGAGTCAGTCCATGGGTTTGCCACTGGATTTCAGGGTGCGTGACAAGGAATCAAAGCAGAAGTCGAACTCAACCTCAAACGGTTCAGACGGAGGATGCATCAGCTTCATAGGAAAACATCACAGGTTGGCCTCACGGTTTCAGGTTTCAGAGCTACGCGAGGTATGCAAAGATCAGATGCATAGGAAACACGGTTCAGACATCAGAAAAAAGAATGGAGGACGAACCCCAACACAACTGACGCTTCAACCTTTAACTACATGCGCCCAGGTCGACACTTGTCTTCCTGGAGATGCATGCGTTCCCTTTTTGCACACGTTGGAGCTGCATGCATTACCTCTTCTAGGACTTAGGATAAAAAACATGTCTTTCACACAACTTTGGAATAATAATAAATTATTATTCTCAAAGAATTAAGCCCCTAAGCTTAGCCCCTCTTTCCAACCTTTCATCCCCCTTTCCCTTACCCACTCTATGGAAGCTTAGTCCCCCATCACTCTTTCTTCGTGGTCGGTCTGCATGCAACAATGTTTAATCTTTATTAATGTTATGCATAATTACATATACAAAAACAGGCTCCTGGCCTTTAACACTTAGGCACTTTGGCCTAATAAACACATAAGGCCACCCACTTATCAACACTCGGCTCACCAGCCTACAAAACATATTTTACAATTCATAAATACAACAGGGGCTCGTCCTTGGGGATATTACACATAGTGCTCCACAGTTTTTGAGAGATCCATCAACCCACACTTCCCACTTAATATGTTTTGTGCTTTATCATTTAAAAACAATCAATTTTACATGCCATCGCATGAAATGAAAAAAATTAAAAAAACTCGTTTGAATCTAGTTGAACAAAACCTGATACTTTGAAAGTACATATATGGATATGGCTAGAGG
This sequence comes from Picea glauca, assembly GCA_000966675.3. Classification (NCBI taxonomy): domain Eukaryota; kingdom Viridiplantae; phylum Streptophyta; class Pinopsida; order Pinales; family Pinaceae; genus Picea; species Picea glauca. Next base: position 4,809 of record JZKD02S2256785.1, on the reverse strand, counting down.
CAACATCCATGCATCCCATTCAAAAAATTTACGACATATGAAAAGGAAAAAGAATAAACGCACGAAGGAGGCTTTAAAAACCCACTTATGTTTGATAATACCAAGGATAAATAGCAATATGAAGAAGAGTAGAAAAATAAATAAATGAACCAAGGAGGCTTTAAAAACCCACTTACATTCAGTAGCACCGAGGAGAAATAGAAATATGAAGAAGAGTAGGAAAGACAGGAAGCTCCATAGAGTGGCAGGAAACCCACTTGGAATGTCCATATATTGGTGTTGGGAAGACAAACATAGTTCTTTATGTGTTTGTTGCTCATAATAGCTATACATATATTCCATTTCTATACTTTTTATGTACACTGATTCTCCCAAGGACACTATATTTAAACCAAAATCAAATCGTAACTTCTCACTTGTTCTCTAAAGAAAACTTATATAACACTTTAACCTATACTAATAAGTAAAGTTCACATAATAAACCACATAATAATACACACATAGAGACATCCTCTATCACACTCATTACATGTGACTAATAATAAAGAACACAGTGTCTTCAAATACACATGTCAACATCCACATCATACCTAATCATATCAAATGACCAATACCATAACTGATTCATGAGGACCTTGTTTAAGCATTATAAGCACCACATTTAAGTTTCACGCTTGTAATTTTATGAGAATGAGAATGGATGACCATGCAGGATTAGACCTTTCGACTTGAGTTTAAGAGGGGTCATTGAAATTAAGAATAATACTTTGGCAGAAAATTTTTTTCACCATCAACGATGATCAATGAGCACATGTAACAATTGAATATTCAACAAATCCCACAAGTGGTGCCAACTCCAACTCCCCTATTTATGGCAGAGCAGAGCTTCAAAAAATCAAAGAACTGGTGCCAACTCCCCTATTTAGAGAAAATCAAGAGACCTTCTACGAATACGTCTTGAGATCAAATCGCCATGGCTCCATCAACTATTATTCTTTATGTTATTGTAATAACTACCATTATGGGTCCAAGGGAAACAATTGATGTCTTGAATGTTGTGCACAATGACACAGACATGGAAGAATTTATCAGAACTTTGTGCAATATGACTCTGTATCCACAGGTTTGTGTTTCGTCACTCGCTTCCTACCAAGGGCCTCTGAAGCCCAAGAAAATCGATCTTGTGAATGCAATCGTGCATATGAACCTCATTAATGCCCACAACATGTTTGTTTGGTCTGCGAGCCTGAAAACCAAAATATCTAGGATGAGTAAAAGAAAAAAAGGCAATGTTAATGAATAATATGGAGAATTTCAGAACCACCACATACCAGATTCACCAATATCTGGCGGAGATGAAGCACCACCTGAAATGAAACACCTTCAACACTCAAATGAGAACTACCCTTACACAACTTCCCTTACCAACGAGGACTCTTGTATCAACAACTTCTAGGTGGTTAAATAAGAAATGATTATGTATAACTCCAAGCAAGAGCAAAGTGATTTTTACATTATGGTGTTTATATTTTTTTATTGAAAAATAAATTAAATATGGTTAGATTATAAAATCTCAACAATGGATATTTACCATTCCAACAATTGATATTTACAAAATTTTATATCAAAATCAGAAAAAAAAATCCAAAACGCAGATTAAGCGTTTCTATATTTTATATTTGACATAGAAGTTTCCTCTGAATCGTGATTCCCTGTGTTGAAGGTGTCGCTCCGCATCATCTCTCAATACGAGGAGGTTTCCATCACGTGCAATCTTGCTATAAGAAATTTTCATGTTTCCATTCCATTCCATCAATATTCCAACCTATTGTTCAATCCACCGCTCTCAAAATTCATTCGGACCCTTCCCCCAATTTCAGTCTACAAATTCATTCGTTTTCTTCCTCTGTATTTAAATTCATTTGTTTTCTTCCTCTGTATTTAACTTCATTCATTTTCTTCCTCTGTATTTAATTCATCAAGGTGCGATGGAGGTACAGAGCATGGAAGTAACCCTAATGTATACAAAAATATTCTCCGGTGGTGACTTGTGTGAAATGCCTGAGACCTTTGCTATGGATTGCAATTATGGCATGTTTGTCAAAATTATTGAATGTCGTTGTCACAGAAGCTCCATAACCTAGTCCGAGAATGCCAACAATCTTTTGGAAATATGGCGGAGGGTTTGCCTCATGACCTTGTTTTGGTGATTTTCTCCCCGTGACATCGTATGAAACCCTTCGAACACCTGCTTTTGAATACAGATTTGCTAGAGAAAACGCGAGGTAGAATAGCTGCTCAATACATAATTATAGGACGACAATTGATAAAAAGGAAGTCACGAGTTCAATCCCCACAGAGTCACAAGTTCAAACTTCAAACATCACAGACACTAAAGCAAGAATAAATAAATACACAAACCCTCACGCAGAAGCAAAAATAAATATACGAGACTCTAAATTTCGTAGAGCTAAATTCATTTTTTTCCACATCTATTTTCACGTCCCCCCAAAAAAAGTGAAAAATAAAGAGACCAAAGATTCGTGCGAGCCTACGTTTTCTAGTCTCTGGGGCTTGGGTTTGTTTCTGCGGCTGGTGATTCAGAATCGATTTCGGCTGACTGCCCGACAGACAAAAAGAAGAGCGCTCTCCTCCTCCGTTGTTGTTGAACTTGATGTATTCCCTGGCATAGCCTGTAGCCAAAACCTACCCCTGCCCCTGGGCCTTCTGATTTTGCCTGGCATTGTTGTTCTGGGTGGATATCATCATCTTTGTAGACTCAGAGGGAATCTCGCGAATGGTAACATGGCAGGGTGCGATATATTATCAACGATGCGAGTTATGATGGAGGGTTTGATGATGGCGGTGACTTTGGCGGCGACTGATGGTGATGGCTTTGGCGACGACGTGTCATGTATCCATAAGCTATGGATAGACGACGAAAATGCGAAAGAGAACTCTCCCTAAAAGAACGCCTTCGGCGTAATTACTACTTGTTATACTTAATATATACTATTTATTTTATTAATCATATTAATTAATAATCTATATGGTTATTATTTATTAATGTAAATATGTATCATTTTGTTTTGTTATTATGTTTTGTAAATACGAAAGGCATTATGCTTGTATTTTTATTTGTTATCATTTAACATAAATGTTGATTAAAATTTAAATCATCCCTTTAAGTATACATATTTTGATTGAAAAAAATATTATGCTTGTCTTTTTATTTATTATTATTTAACATAATTGTTAATTAAGATTTAAATTATCCTTTAAACACACATTTTGAATGAGAATTACATTATCCACATTGAAACTATTATGTTATCCACTTTGACACTATTATATTGATTGTGTGTTAAACTACATCTTCTATTAAAAATATTGGAAAATTAGAAATTACATTTTCCATTAGAAATCTTGGAAAATTAGAAATTGCATCCTCCATTGCTATATTTTGGAGGCAATTCAACCTTATAAAGGAGTTTGCATATTAAATTCCATGTATGGTTCATATGAAGAATGCATTATGTTGTTCAAAAAGATAAAAAACTAAAAACGTGAAACTATTTTCTGTTTTTCTTGATCAAGGCTAATTAGCAAATAAAGTCTTACTTTATGAAACTATTTTCTGTTTTTCTTGATGAAGGCCAATTAACAAATAAAAGTTTTACTTTGATTTTCATTTTTTAAAGGTTTTGATAACATTATAAAGAAAAAAATGTAAATGAACAATGCTTTTACTTAGTCCTTTGATACCCACAAGTGGCAACAAAGATAACACCCTTTTATCTATTTTAGACAACTAGAGTAGTGATGTGATGATGTGGGGGTAGAGTTGGAATTTGAAAAACATTACATCCATTAAAAACAATTATTTTAATCAAATAAGTAAATGTTTTTGAGGAATTATTTAAAAATATTAACTTATTTGATGGATACAATACTTCATAATAGACATCTTCCCCTTCACTTCAAATTTCATTATTGATGCATGACTTATTTTTTTCTATGGTGATTATCTCAATAATCTGTCAACTTGAAAAATAAATATATAAAATAGATAACTATGACACTATTTGGTATAAGCATAGAAGTAATAAGTGTTTGAGTCACCTTTGCAAATAATGGATGCACACATTATAAGAAGCCTTTTGAGGTTTTACAACCGAGAACTTAGGGTTTCGAGACATTGTAATTATGTGGCATGGAGATAGAAAGTGATGGACAATGGACTTATTGTGTTTGATATTGTTATTGTTATGTATATAGCTTTGTTCAATTAGGTTAAGCCATATAGATATTTTTGCAACTCTCATCCAAGGGTGTCGCATGGAGGTGAGGATGAGATCTTCAATCACATTTGACAATGAGCTTCTATTTCAATGACGAATATGCAATCCTTCTTTAAGGTTGGAGATAAAATAAACTACTTCTTACCTCATATTATGTGTATGTTCTCATTTACTATTCCCAATAATATACTAGTTATTGAAGAGATTATAAATAATATGATGCTTTATAATAATTATTGTACAAAAAAGATTAAGTACATTTTACAACCCAATATAACATAGATGTATAATGTTCCTACTTAATGTCAACTTAACAAATGACATAAAATAATACAATATAATATATAAATAAATTCATGTCATAGTAAAATGTGTAATATTTATACTTATAAATCAAAAAATAAAATAAAATGATAATCTAAAATATAAATTTTAAGAAAATAATATTAAAGTAAAATAATATTAGCTTTAGATTTAAATATTTCCATCTCAATATTTTGTCATATAA
>JZKD02S2256763.1:5211-26300 GCA_000966675.3 Picea glauca | reverse complement strand
TAAATAGAAAGAGCCCCCCATCGAGGTGACAGTGGGTGGGGAAGCTCCTGTTACGCCGGTTTTAAGCCTTGACTCAAGCTGCCTAAACCCTTCCTACAAACTGTGCGATAACAGTCCCAACCTTTAGCCTTCCTTGTGCAAAGAGAAATATAGAGAAAAGCAGTTGGAGGACAGTTGAAGAGGAGCCCAGGACTAGTTTTGAGGAGCAGTGTCAACCACATATTGTAAGTTTACTCTTGTGAAGATTAATACAAAAAGGAATACTTTTCCCGTCCTGCCATATCATGTGTTCGAGTTGAATGTTTATTTTATGATATTGTCACAACTAACCCAACAATTAGTATATGAAATACATGTTTGTAGCTTTTTGTTTGTTCATGTGTGAATGCAGGTCAGCTTTGGGAGGAGGCTTACAATCAAAGAGCGAGTGAAAGAAAAGGGATCGACATCAAATGAAGGACTTAAGGTAGAGTTACAGAATCTCATTTACACCTTTGTATTGCATGAATGTGGGGTTTTGTGTTGGGAGAATAGGAAAGAGTAGAATCCTTTGAAATGGTCATTTTTTGCATGCATGATTAGAGCCCTTAAATGCTAAGTCCGTAGGAGGGATTCCCACCCAAAACAGAATTGGCGACCATACTAGGGATCTCTCAGGTTTTTTGGGGATGCTCTTTGGTAATTTTAAATCGGTTTCATCACCTTTTTTCTGAGTTTCTGCAAGAGTCTGAGATAGTAGGGATTCTGGTCTTCCATACCAGTATTCCCTTCTTTCTTTGCTTGGTTGAATTTTCTTTTTCGGGAAGTCACAGAGGTACAGATGGAATGTATAAGTCATGTATGTGTGTACCCCAAACTTCACACAGCCCACGTGGACACGCTAGCTGGTGAAGTGATAGTAGCCTGGCTAGGTTCATAATTTTTTTATTAAAGAGGTGGTCAACCTCTTCTCTGTCAGAAGTGATCCTTCTCAGGGGTTTTATGGAACTCATTTTGGTCTCTGTTTTTGCATTTTGTAGCTTAGGTACCACCTCAAATTGGTTTTGTTCTATGAAATTTTCCTTGAATTGTTTTTATTTTCTGACAAAGTAAGTTTTTGAGTCTTCAAGAGATTCTGGTTCTCAATACCAGTAGTCTCTGCCATTGTTTGATTTCTTATATTTTCATTTTTGAAGAGTTGCAGAGGTACACGCATCCTACATAAGGTCTGCATGCGTGTACACACACCCTGACCTTTTACAGCTCGCGTGCACGTGCTAGCTTTTGAACTGTCAGCAACGTGCATGTTGAGAAATTTTTTGTTTAAGGAGAGACAGTCATCCTCTTCCTTATCAAGAGTTATACCTCTCAGGGATTTCCTTGATTTAATATTGGTCTTTGTCATAGAAGTCGAAAACTTAGGTCTGATTACATCATAGATTTCTTTTTCATTAAAAGATTTCTTATGTTTCTTATCTTTCTTAACTTATTTTTAGCTTGAAATTTTGAGAAAAATGAGTTGCATGAGGGCCATGAATCGTGCATTCATCAGTTTCTTTTAGAATATTTTGTTTCTTCTGCTTTGATTGGAAGAAGATATAAAAAAAGAACAAATATCTTGTTAGTTCTCTTTCTTTCTTGGCATTTGCCTTGCATTGTTATTTGAAAAAGAAAAATAAATTAGCATAGTGTTGTGTTTTCTTCTCATCTTAAAAGCATTTCAAAAGAAAAATAAGAAAGATAATCCTTCTTTGCTAGTGTTATTATTATTTCTTTTTTCTGCAAGAGTCTTAACAACATCAGTTGCACTACCATACCCTTTTGAATAAATCAAGCTAGTAAAAATAATAAGAGTCCATCAACTAGGGTCCATCAACTAGATTAGGCTAGAGCCTTGATTTAGGTTGGAGAGGAAACTCTTCAAGGATATAAAACAAACATACGAGTCTGTGCTAAGGAGTGTAGAAGTCCAGTAACGTGGAAATTATCTAGGACCCCCCTCTAACACAAGGGATAAACATGAGGTCATGTGCAGAAAGCTAGCAGAGATAACCCCTCCAAATCCAGACCAAGCGTAGTGGGGAATGCATATAGAGGACTTGTCTTGGGATTTCGTTGATCGCATTTGCCACGGAGATTTGTGGGTCTCAAATCCGTTCGAGGTCCTCAGTAATCTTCCAGAACAATTTCTTTTGATACCCTTGATAGGTTTCAGACTTGATACCTTGCTCATTGTGGTCCACCCGACTGTCGATTGTACCTGCCTGGTGATTGTTCACGAGCTGGCAGCCTAGTTGCCTTTATTTTAGGGACTTACACAGGTGACCGCGGGGGTATACCGCAGTACCTAGGGTAAACATCGAGCCACGCTCTGCAGAGTATACCCGGAGGGTGCTTCCGTATTCGAGTTGCACTTGCACTGGTAAGTTGCTCTAGTATTGGTTGGTGTAATTGTTCTTCCAACTAGTTAGTCGTTTGCTTGATTTTCCTTTAGGATCTTTTAGTGTGTGCTCTGTGCTCCCTAGTTTTCCATAGAGAGTTAGTCAGTCATGGATTTGGGTCTCTAACCTAGGGTGGTAGACCGCCCACTCCATCGGTTGAGAGGACTTTTTAGTCTTCCTCTTAGAAATGCAGAGCTGCCCTTTTATAGGCATTGTTTTGATAACACTGGTTCTTCAGAGTCAGTGTGAAAATTTTGTGGATTTGAATGATCCCGCAAGGGGAGAACCTCTGCATAAGATATTCATGGCTAAATTTCCTAAATATATCAACCAAGGAACCCCTTCACAAGGGGATTCTTGTGCTTTTCCTTTCTTTGGAAACATTGGTGTCCCTTTGATGGCCACTTTGTACATTCTTGGGTTGAATGTGGGATTACCGGTTTGGTTGGGTCCATTCAGAATGTCCCAAATTCTCTTGACGCTTCCCAGCTAAGAACTTTAAGTCATGGGCACCTTGTTGATGTTTCTTCGTCAGCAAAGTCTTCTACTCCTCCTTCTCCCACCTCTGGTGAAAGTACAATTACTAGTAACCGAAAGTTTGAACGAAATAGAAAGAGGATGAATAGGAAGAAGAAATCACCAACCTCTGCGAGTCATGTTGGAGTTAGGTCGAAAACCTCTGCAAGTCACGTTGAATACCAGCACCCAGCCTCTGCAAGTTATGCTGGGGGAAAGCACCCACCCTTTGCAAGTCATGTTGGGGGAAAAAATCTAGTCCCTGCTAGTCATACTGGCAATAGGTTTGTAGCCTCTGGGAGTCATGTTATCGACCCATCACCAACCTCTGCAAGTCATGTTGGATATGTGAAACCAGCCACTCCCAGTCATGCTCGAGGCATTGATTCTGTTGAGAAACCTAGATGGATAGGACGTAATCCTAAGTTTCCTTGTAATCTTTGCAAGGGAGATCACCTTACTCATTTATGCCCTGGCCTTCTTGAAGTACAAAGATTGTGGTCCCTATCTACAAGCTCTTCTGATTCTGAGTCTTCTGAGGTTTCCTCATAGTCTTTTCAGCCTTTGGTTGTGAAAGTGGTCGTGCCAATGCAGTCATCAGATGATCCCACTCCTCTTTTGGGGGGTGAGGTGCCTTTAGACCTTGTAGTCTCTCAACCTATTCAACCATTGGTTGAGAAAGTGGTCATGTCAATGCAGTCATCGGTTGATCCCACTCCTCTTTTGAGGGGTGAGGTGCCTTTAGACCATGTAGTCTCTCAACCTATTTAACCATTGGTTGAGAAATTGATCATGTCGATTGAGTCATCAGCTAATCCCACTCCTCTTTTGAGGGGTGAGGTGCCTTTAGACCATGTAGTCTTTCAGCCTATGCATCCATTGGTTGAGAAAGTGGTCACGTCGATGCAGTCATCGGTTGATCCCACTCCTCTTTTGAGGGGTGAGGTGCCTTTAGACCATGTAGTCTCTCAGCCTATGCAACCATTGGTTGAGAAAGTGATCACGTTGACGCAGTCTTCGACTGATCCCACTCCTCTCTTGGGGAGTGAAGTGTCTACCGAATATGTTTTTAGCGTTTCCAGTTCAGTACTTTAGAACAAGGGGGCATTCCGCTCGTTCCAAGTACACCCCCTCCAAGCCCTAGGATGGTTTCCTTTGATTGGAATGATCTTGTTGAGCCTCATCAACCTTCTTATGCACCTTTTCAAATAAGGGTTGAAGTTAATTCAACAAACATTTATCGATGTATTGTGGATGAAGGAGCTTCTACAAGTATTTTATCCTCCATGGTTTGGAAAGTCTTGGGATCTCCCAAGCTTGTGTCTTCTTCGCATGAGCTGTTGGATTTTGACAGATGTCCTAGTGAATATTTGGGGGTTCTTCCTCAGTTACCTATATATTTAGGTGGGAAGACTGTCCTTGTTGATGTTATAGTGGTGGAAGGCCCATTAGATTTCAATATGTTTCTCAGGCATGATTATGTATATGCTATGAATGATGTGGTGTCTACACTCTTTCAGGTGATGCATTTCCCTCACAATGAAAGCATTGTCACTATCGACCAACTGGCATCTGATAATCACCCTCCTAATTCAGTATTATTTCAGACTACCCCTTTATATGTTCCTAGTGTTCGTGTAGACTCCACCCCGCCACGGGTTAATTACGTGACGTCTTATCCTCGGTGTTCAATTGCTTCTGAGAAGGAACCTGTGCAATCATGGTTTCCCTCTCAATACTTGGTCTCGACAATTGATCCATTGGTTTATCCGATGGGAGCATGGGAACCCTTGCTTCCCTCTCTTGGTCCAAGTGGGCTTGAGTATCCTTCTGAGTCTGATCTCGTTGTTTGTAGATCCTCAAGCCCTCATGCTCATGATTCTTCGCTAATAGACTCTGCTAGTCCTGGCCAGAACCTCCATCGTCATATGGAGTATGGTCAATTTACTTCACCCTTTGGGGTTGTCGACCCTCGTTTGCGTGATTTCTTGGATTTTGAATTACCTTCAGATGAGGTTGTCCTTGAAGCCATGACTACGGTTTCTATACCGTAGGAGGACTTACACTGTGGTTTATGTTTTCTTCCCTCTTGGGAGACGTTCCAAGTTGACTATCGAAGAGACTCTTGGTTTGAGCTTAGCAGCGGGCTCTACCTAAACCAGTTTCATACATGAGTCGTAGCCCCCACGGGTCTTCTTTTAATCCCTTTTCAGACCCTATAAACATGAAAATATTGTCGAGAGATCTTGTTGCCCTTCATGCTCGTTAACTGAAATTTGAAGGCACGTCTGTCCAACGATAGTTAACCCCTTTTTCGGTCTAGATGGTCAACTGTACAAACAAAGGTATACTCTAGAAACCTTGGTTATCTAGAAGAGTATTCTCAGGTATAATTTTAATCCTTTTTTGGGCCTAAGGGACTAAATGTATGAAAAAGGAACCCCCACAGAGTCCATAGTTAAGCTCTTTTCAAACTCCCTAAAATTGAAAATATCGGTGAGTGACCTTATTCTTTCACACTCGTTAAAATGGTCCAGAAGAACATTCCTGGCAGAGTCCATAGTTAAGCTTTTTTCAGACTCCTTAAAAATGAAAAAATTGTTGAGTGATCTTATCTTTATCGCACTCATTAAAATGATTTTAAATAGATGTCTTGTCAATGCTAGTTTATCTCTTTTTCGAACCGACTAGACTACCTTCAAAAAAGGTACCCCATCGGAGTCTCCTTTTACATTTTTTCAGACTCTCTAAATATGAGAAACCACCGAGATTACCTTCTCTGGGCTCATTAAAATTACATCGAAGGACGTTACCATTGTGTGTCTTATTAATTGCATTTGCATACCTGCGTATTTGGCCTAATGCCAGCTCCATGTTGCTCTCAAATGAACCATCTGAAGCATGCCTTATACGCAATCCTTGTAGCACTTTGCCTCTGCGTCTTGACACCTTTGGCCCTAGGAGGGATTTTTCCGAATGTCTTTGCTATGAACATCAGTCTTGTCCTTGCACCTAGAACTAGTATTTTTGCGACACTCATTCCTCCTTTGTAACGTAGCATTATTTTATTCTTTTTCCAAAATTATTGAAAAAGACAAAAAAAATCAAATATACCCTAAAAAGAGGAAGGGGAAAGTATTTTATTTTTATTGGCAACACAATGAGTCTCCCTTGGACAAAGCACATCCTCCCGTTTTTTCTTCAAGATCTGGTATTTAATATGACCTTAGGAAGTTTTTCTCACTACATAGAGTTGTGTCATCCTCCGTTTGGTTATTCTTCCACTCATATAGAGAGTTTGCATTACCTCCTGCATCGTGAACTTATGTCAATGCCATGTTGCTTGAGTCTCATCATTTGTCGTGCTATTGTCCAAGGGAAGTTTTTACCAAGCCTGAGTCTGCCCCTCTGCAGTTTGTCTCTTTCCCTCATGCCCGACCATCTCGAAAGTCCAATTAAGTCTTTGTTCGAAATCAATGAAGCCTTCAGTCTGATCATCAAGATTCTCTAGTCCATGACTGACGAGCCGTCGAAGACCTTTGGGTAGTGAATTTGTACACTCATATTACAATCCTACCCAAGTTTTGAAGATTTTGAAGTTGTTTCTCGAGCTTTGAAGACCTCATCTCCAGCCATTAGGCCTTATCAACTTCTAGAAGATGGATACTATACATGTATATCTTTTTTATTTTGAGATGTAGATCCACTGTGTATTGCTCATGGCTACACTTTATATAGTTATATGACATGGATATACAGTGTATTTGATTGGGAGCCATGATTTTATTTCATCCCAAGCATGGGTATGCCTGCCTCGGTGAGACAATTTTTATTTTGCAGATGGCACCTTCCGAATTCTGGTCCCAGGGCTCATTAGTTTGGTACGTTGATAAAGATTGATAATGTATTTCGGTCATCAGATGCTCTTCTGACCTCACACATTAGGGGGCATCTATTATAGCCCTAATTTGCACCAGACATGATTACGTGACATCAGGCCATCTCATATTCCTTCTTTGCCAAGCCATTACTGAACACCTCTTCTTAAAAACACCCTTTTTAAAGGCCCACGCCCCCTACTCCACTACAACCCGCGTGTACACTCTAGTTGACTCACTACAACCCGCATGTACCTACAAAATCATGAAAAAAGGAAAGTTGTTGATGGAACACACAGCTTTGGGTAAGTTAACTAAACCTTTCGGCCATGCATGGCCGGTCATTCGACCAAATACCTAGCTCCTTCTAGCCTATAAAATAAGGGGTAAGGGTCCCATTTGAAAGGAGGAAAATCATAGTAAAGAAACTATACCCAATTGAGCACTCCCCTTGTCCCAACCTTTAGCCTTCCTTATGCAAAGAGAAATATAGAGAAAAGCAGTTGGAGGACAGTTGAAGAGGAGCCCAGGACCACTTTCGAGGAGCAGTGTCGACCACATATTGTAAGTTTACTTTTGTGAAGATTAATACAAAAAGGAATACTTTTCCCGTCCCGCCATATCATGTGTTCGAGTTGAATGTTTATTTTATGATATTGTCACAACTAACCCAGCAATTAGTATATGAAATACATGTTCACAGCTTTTTGTTTGTTCATGTGTGAATGCAGGTCAACTTTGGGAGGAGACTTGCAATCAAAGAGCGAGTGAAAGCAAAGGGATCGACATCAAACAAAGGACTTAAGGTAGAGTTACCAAATCTCATTTACACATTTGTATTGCATGAATGTGGGGTTTTGTGTTGGGAGAATAAGAAAGAGTAGAAGCCTTTGAAATGGTCATTTTTTGCATGCATGATTAGAGCCCTTAAATGCTAAGTCCGTAGGAGGGATTCCCACCCACGAAAATCTCAACATAATGGCCACTGATGATGAACACACTGAGTATAACCACTAGAGAATTCGAAGAGCTTCGGGCTGATCGCCAGAGGAATTGAAGAGTGTCGAGATAACTACCAGTGGGATGAAGACTCGTCAAAGAGATAATTGAAAAATGGAAAAGAGTCGAAGACTGTAACTGCCAGAGAAGCCAAAGAATCTCAGGATAATGACCCACTGATGAAGAATAGTCTTTGAATGATTGCTAGAGAGAACGAAGAGTTAGGTGGATGATCGGGCACAGACTTGGCATGATAAATATACGTAGAACAAAGAAGAGAGGTTTTCTTCTGTTGAGAGTTATTCATGTGGGTAGAATCATGTTATGTGCAAGAGATGAAACACACAGAAGAGGTGTAGCACATTGAATGAAAATAATTCACAGAGCATAAAGCACAAAAGAAAGAGATAGAGAAGAAATTCTTATCTAAGAGAGGAAGAGAAAGATGAGGTGCACATTCAGAGACAGAGAAGAAGAACAAAAATCTCAAGGAGATGTGAGAAGGAAGACACTGATGCAGGAAGAGCAGAGCAGTGCAACAAAATAGTGATGAGACTGGTAAGCCTTTTGACAAACACTATATCACTATAATAAGTTTCAAGAACAAAATTTTATATTCAAGGTGGTAGGGAGGTTCTAGGGAGGAGAGTTTTCCTCAGAGTTTTAAGTGGGTGCTTGAACACATGGAGTTGTAGTTTCCATCTAGTTGCGGCCAGAAAAACTAGGGTGGCAGGGTGGTGCAAGGGAGAACTATTGTTCTCTGTTATACAGGTTGGTGCCTGTGTGACTGGAAGTTGCTACTTCTATCTAGTTGGTGCTAGAACACTCAAGGAGTTGGTGCTTCCTTCTAGTGGGTGCTAGAGAAACCAGAGAGTTGGTGCTCTCAGCAAGTTGTTGCTTGTAAAATAGAGGTTGTAGCCTCAAGAGGAGTTGGATATCATAAGAATGATAATGTACAGAAAATAAAGATTACTTATCATATCAAGAAGAAGAGGTTTTTACCTTTATGGGTTTCCTTAGGAAATATCTGTCTCTGTATATTTCATGTGTGTGATTGATGTTGAATATTCTATTGCTTACTTCCCTGCATTATTGTGATCATGATTGAGTGTTCTATAAAGAGTTTAAAATGGGCATAATTGTTTAAGAACAATAACAACTGATTCACCCCCCCTCTCAGTTGTCCAACAATTGGTATCAAAGCTGGTTCATTTTATCTAAGGGTAGATCCTAGAGCTTAAACATGACTAGCCATGAAGTAACTTCAATCAATAAGACCCCCCTATTCAATGGAACAAACTTTGCCTTCTAGAAAGTTAGGATGAGAAACTACATAATGGATTTAGGTGCAAATGTCTTGTATGTGGTAGAGGTTGGTTATGTAAAGCCGATTGTAATAGCTAATAAGTATGACAAGCTAGAATTCAGATTCAACACTAAGGCTATGAATGTTATTCTGAGTGGGCTTGCAGAAGAAGAATTTGTAAAAGTTATGCACTTAAAAACTGCCAAATAAATGTAGGAAAAACTCATTAATAGTTATGAAGGTAATGAGAAGGTAAAGGATGCCAAGATTCAAACCTATAGAGTACAATTTGAACAAATAAAGATGAAAGAGGATGAAACTGTTGGGAAGTATTTTCTAAGAGTTGAAGAACTAGTAAATGCAATGAAAGAACTTGGTGAAAAAATTGAGGAAGCCTCTTTAGTTCAAAAATTTTTGAGATCTCTGCCATATAGGTTCAACCCAAAGGTTTCTGCTATAGAAGAACTTAATGATATAAAAGATTTGTTTTTTGATCAACTTCTAGGAATGTTGAATGCATATGAAATGAGGATGGTTAAAGATAAACCCACCTCTAGATAAGCATCATTTAGAGCAGATAAGAATGAGGATTCTGAGATTGATGAAATTGAAGCAAAATTTGCGAGAAGACTAAAGAAAGGATCAGGCAAGTACCAAGGAAAATTTCCCTTAAAATGTTTTAACTATGGGAAGATAAGTCACTTTGCATCTAAGTGTCCACACAAGAAACACGATCAAAATTCTGAAGGTGAAAATAAGTACAAACCCAAGAGATTTGGTAAAAAGAAAAGTTTATCTGTAAACAATGATGACTCTTTAGAAGAAATAGATAGTGACTCTTCCTGTCAAGATAATATTAATGACTTTATGCTTATGGCCAAAGAGTATTATGATAATAAAATCACAGTAAGTGATGTTGACGATGAAGAAGATGTGGTTGACTTGGAAGGAGAATTGATCAGTGCTCTAGAAGAAATTGCTAGTCAGATTTAAGAAGAAAAAGCAAAAACAATTGCTGATACAATTCGAGAAAGACAATAAAGAGTCTGATGAAGACTTTTCCCTGCTAAAAGTGGAATTAGAAAAGGCAAAGAAAATAGAGGACATTTTGAAACAACAATTATCAGAAAAGAAGGCAAGATGTGAATCCTTGGAAGAAGAGGTAGTAAAAACCAGAAAAGAGATGGAGAAGTTTAAAACATTGTATCGCCAAAATCTTCCAAGCATTAAAGCCACCGCATAACTAAACGACATTATGAGAAAACATATATCTCCTTTGTTGAATAATGGTTTAGTGTATGTAAATGGTTCAAGCAACAAACAACTAGAAAGCAAAGAGCCAGTAAAGATGATCAAGTTCCAAGTCAACAGACAATCAGACCATGAGAGTACTCTACCACCAAAACCTAATAAAGACAAGATGATCCGTGATAAAAAACAAAGAGATCAGAAGATGGAGCAACAAATTCCAAGAATAAGGCCATCCTTTAGGTACCAAAATTTCTTCCATGGTTACTATTTTTACTATTCTAGTTTTGGTCATAAGATTTCAAATTATCAAATTAAGTTTAGAGACATGCGACTGAGGAGGTCAAGAAATAAACAATCTTTACAACATAGAACTAAGAAGCCAATGAATAGACAATGTAGCACCAATCACTTTGACCTATTTAACAATGATATCAAATGTTATAACTGTCATAACTTCGGCCACAAAGTTGCAAACTTCCATCTGAATAAGTACAAGGTAGATCCAAGGATAAATCCTTTAGCTAGAAATGCCAGCGCATGGAAGACTAGGATTTTACAAGCAAGACTAGGATTGTAAGCACCTAATAATATTGTAACCACCTCTAATTTAATTTAAGTTAAAATATGAATAAATTGAATACCTCTTATGATTTTACCATTTTATGGCACCTCCTATGGGGTTTTTTGTTTTTTTTTGTAAAATCTATTATTGAATATTCATTCTTTGTTATTATTTTCATACATACATCATTGTTCCAATTCATCATTAGACACACATTTATTGGAGCAACTTACTCTTTATTGAATTTAATTTTCATACCAAATAAACTTTCCTCGGTAAAAGTACAAGTAAGACTATGATTGTAACCACCTAATAATATTATCACCACCTCCAATTTAATTTAAGTGAAAATATGAATAAATTGAATACCTTTTATGATTTTTCCATTTTATGGAACCTAGTATGGGGTATGGGGTTTTTTGTTTCACAAATAAGAAGTAAAAAAACATTTTGTGTCCATTTAAAGTTCAGTAGTGATTGAGATATTGTTTTATCTTTTGCTGATTTTTTAAATTTTTTTCATTTTAACTCAAAACAAAATTTGTATTAAATCAAAAAAGTTGTAGTTAAGGCATACAATGGGTTACATATTGTTGATTTTAATTCAAAAATAAATATTTATCCTAAATCATTATAAAAAGTTTCTAACATATAAAAAAATAGATGTTTTAAGTTGACCTGCTTTACAAAGATGCCTAATATACATATTATACTAAAATACATAAATTTAACAATAAGTTGGCGCAATGACTTTGTCTTCCTATCCTTTGTTGGTCTAGGGGGAGCCTTGATTCTCTATCTGCAATGGGTCTCTCAATTGATGGACCATCTCTTCCTATTTAGTCTCGGCTTGGATTGAGTTATTTGTTCCCCTATTGTTAGAAACCATTGACAAAGAATCCTTGTGAAAAATGAGTGTTAGATTGTGGAGCATGTTGCACTCTACTTCTATATAGTCCATCCTTTTTTTTATGATGCACTAAAGTACTAATTATGTTATCATGTTGATTGATGCGTAGATGCTCAATATATGAAACTTTTGCAGACATCGAGAATAAAGTGACTATGTTGGTCTAAATGAGGTCTTCATGGTGTATTAGGATTTTTATGAGCTCTTGTACCTCTTTGTTCTCCATTTTATCCAAATTTTCACAATAGAGATGAAATGGACAAATAGAAATAAAACCAAATTTACTAATAAGATAAGATAGGGGGTTGTTATCAAAGGTTGTATAATTCCTGAGTTCTAGGTTCTTAAAGTCAATTGGGTATCCCTTGTGCCTAAGAGACTGCACTCCTTCTTGAAAAACCAAGGGAAATGACACTTTCCCAATATTGCACCCTATTTCAATTAATCAAGTTTTTGCAAGAGAATGCTCCCATATGCCTTTAACACTTTAATCATTTTCTCCAACCACTTTAGCACTATGTCTTCCCAAATGACCACATCCAAATGTTAGGATAATATGCAAATTTTTTGGACCTAAGCAATCCCACCACCTAGAACCATGGTTGGGAACTTAACATTACCCACAAATTCCAACCTTCACCATTGTCTACTTTCTTTGTTCCCCAATTGGAACACCCAAACCAATACTTAGTTTCCAAAATCCATTCGATACCCATGTTTCCTTATGAATTCCCAGTGATAGATTGATAGCAGGGTAGGAATGACTCAAATAACTACTACTGGGATGAGCCAAAGGAATAGATCCTGACACCCTATTGTCAAGGACTACTACTAATGAAGAAATTCAATCTAGAAAAAAGAAGGAACCACAAACCATCCATGATGAACCATGATACTCACAAGATTACCATGCACGAGATTAAACTAGCTTGAAATACACCAATTTTCTTACCCCAAACCCACCATTATCCCACAAAGATTGTACCACACTACAAACATGAATTCAATTACCATGTTCAATGAATCCTTCCACATGTGATGAAGGGTGATAAGTGTCCTCTAGTTTCCCATCCCAAGGATCTGCCAATGCTTTGAAAGTAGTTTCCTCATGTGAATGATTATTTCCTTATGAACCACTTATGCTAAAATCTTAAGGGATAGCCATAAAGTTAAAATCCCCGTTTTTGACAAAACTACCAAGGCTAAGATCATATCCATGCTTAGCCCATTTATCTGCCCCCTCATTTAAGTCTCACTTTATGTGATAGAATGAGACTTTGTTGAAGAAACTAGCTTCTTGCTTTATCCAAGAAATTATATTTTTCAATTTATGTCCTTCATGGGTGGATTTTCCTACCATTATATTAATGGTTATCATTGAATCCCCAAAGACTTATAGAACCCTAATATCTACTTCATTATCTAGGTGAAGCCCACATAAAAAGGAATATACTTTTTCTAGATTGTTTGAAAGGTGACCTAAGCCCTAGGATCTTTTGTTGAAAAACTATTTAGATATTATATTATCTTTATTAACAATGAATAAGGAGCATTAATGGAACTTGATTTTATTTGTGGTAAGATGGGAAAAGAAGATGGAGGCAAAGAGTAGGGGAACAAGGTAGGGTTTCAAGATCTAAATATGTGTGGAGTTATGTGAAATTATGGAGGCGGATAAGGGCTTACTAGCCACTGGTGGAGATGGGGTCATAGGCCCAGACTAAGGGAAAATTGTACAAGGAGGTGATAACTAGTGAATCAAGTCCAATTTCGGTGGATACTGAGATGGGGAGAACAAGGAAGGAACACAATAGCACTAACGAACCTGACAAATAGATAGTCAAACCTTAGAGTGTGAATCATAGGATACATAAAGGATGTATGGAAAATACCTAAGAAAATCCAAGGTACAAATTTGCTTCACCTTAGATCGGTAATTATATCCAGTATATGAAGGATCACACAATCATCGTTAAGTTCATGGGAATCTGGACCTCTGAAAAAGTATTGATCAGATGGGTGAACACTAGATGGAATTCAAAGGGGAAACTTGATCTAAAACTTGGATCTAAGGGTTTCTTCACAATGACCTTTTCATGCATAGAAGACAGAGACAATATTTTGGAATAAGGACTCTACTTCTTCAATTTGATGAGCTTACATATGAGATATTGGATGGAAAGGTTCACACTGGAGAAGGAGGATTGCACAGAAGCACCAGTTTGGATTAGGATGTATTGATTACCCCAAGAATTTTGGGATAAAATAACATTAAAAGGGTTGGGTAACATGATAGACACCTTTTTGAAAGTCTTATAGGTAACAAGGGTTGGTCGGTATACATCTTACACAAAGATCTATGTTTACATGAATGTAGCAAGTGCTCTTTCGGACTTAATAACCATACCATACTAGGACAATGACTAGATCCAGACTCTAGATTATGAACATATACCCTTTAGATGTATAAAATGTCATGAAAATGGTCACATGTTCAGGGATTATCCAAAAAATGTTGTGATATCTCAGGATCAACCTAAACCTCAGTAGGATAAGGATGGTTTTACAAAAGTCCCTGAAAAGAGGAAATCAGGGAGAAAGGCGACGAAACCTACAAATAAGGAAGGTGACAATAAGCCATATATCTTTCAATCTCTCTAAGAGGATATTGTGGAGGGATCTCA
Organism: Picea glauca; assembly: GCA_000966675.3. Classification (NCBI taxonomy): domain Eukaryota; kingdom Viridiplantae; phylum Streptophyta; class Pinopsida; order Pinales; family Pinaceae; genus Picea; species Picea glauca. The sequence continues at coordinate 11,774 of JZKD02S2256763.1, read as the reverse complement.
TAAATAAGGACCCTTTGATACAGTATATAATGCATACATACCAACTCATTATGTTGTGGAAATCTAAAAGAGGAAAAAAGTGGGCACATAGGCAAACATTCAACACAAGGAAAGTGGGGAAGTTGAGATGCAAGGGACAAACACAATGGAGGTTTATTATCCAGGTTCAGAGGAGGCTAATATATCCCAATAAATGGAGCGGGAAGACCTGGAAATAGAGATTCAAGATTTGAAAGAATTGCATGGGGAACATGACTTGAGCAATATGTTAGAAAGCCAATTAAGATAGTTGTAGAGGGAGATGATTAAAGGGAAATGAAAAGGAAAATGAGGCAACTAGATCCATAACCTGACCACTTCATGTGGACTTGACATCACTACCAACGCACTCAAAACATAGAAAAAATCCCCTATGGATGAAAAATAAAGAGGGTGAAAATTGATAAATTAGAAAATAGAATAAACATGAGTGCTTTTAGTGGATTCCTGTCAAGCCATAGGCCTCCTAGACAAGTATTTTTGTTCCCACCAAAATGTTTAAATATGAAGGTAATTTCATGGAATATCAGAGGTCTAAAGGCCCCATCCAAGCACATGATTTTGAGGAAGAGGATCAATCAGGAAAAACCAAACACAATAATGATTCAAGAAACCAAATGTGACAAGGATTTCCCAGAAGGTATGGAAGAAATGTGAAGTTGTTATGGCAGAAGCAAAGGGTGCAGTGTGATGAATATAAATATTGTGGAACCTAGATCTTATCCAGTTATACATCTAATAAATAACCCTTGGGATTATCATAGCTTGATACAAGACTCTTGGGACTCTAGAACAGGTCTACATTACCAATGATTATTGGCCATCATCACCAAATGAGAAGAGATATTTTCTTGATGGAATCCTCTTCCTGTGACTCTCCCTTCAAACCAACCCATATCTCATTAGAGGCTATTTTATCATGAAAACCTCTCTCTAGGAAAATAAAGGGGTGATCCGAAGACTGGAGGAAGAGAATAAAACATTTAAAGAATGCATAGAAAATATTCATCCCATTGATATTCCAACGATTAATTGGAACCATACTTGGAACAACAAAAGAGAGGAAGCCCACCAATTTTTGGTCCTCCTAGATATATTCCTGGTGTTGGAGGTAATGTTTCAAACTCAGTAGACCATATCTAGTGAAATATTTCCTTTTATGGGATCTGGCCATTGTCCAATCCTTCTATCTTGGGACAATAATCTCAAACCATGACTGAAACCCTTCGTATTTAATAAATTTTGGATGGATCATCCAAATTTTATGAAGAATATTGAATGCTGGTGGAAAGAAATATCCAATATATATGGAATGAAGATGTATCAATTTTATCAAAAAATAAAGCATATTAAGACAAGAATCAATAAATGGAATCAATAGATTTTCGGGAATGTATTTGAGGAGAGAATGAAACTAGAGAAGGAATTGGAATTGTTCCAAAAAGTCATCATCCAAAAATTCTAATCAGCTGAGATACATAGCAAGGAGGACCAACTCAGGTTGGCAATAAGTCATCAGGACAAACAAGAAGAAATCCTTTGGAAACAAAAATCAAGAATTAGATGGCTAAGGGAGGGATATAAAAATACTCATTTTTTCCACAACTCTCTCCTAAATAAGAGAAACAAAAATCATGTTGTAGCCTTAAGAACTACCTTGGGAGAGAAACTGGAGCAACATGAAGAAATTGAAAATGAGATGACATGTCATTTTCATCAATTATTAAAAGAACAAGCCGAGTCCTGAGAGGAATAAATCCAAACAATCACCAATGTCATTCCTACCCTAGTTTTCCCTAAAAAAAACATTATCTTGACTCGCCCGAGATCCTTGGAGGATGTGGAACAAACAATCAAAGAAATGGTAGCTGGAAAATCACCAAGATCGGATGGATTTACAACCAATTTCTTCCAAACCTATTGGCATATCCTAGGTAAGGATATATGGGAGGTGGTCGAGGAATCAAGAGTCTTTGTAATGGTCCTCAAAGATTTCAATGCAAATTTCATCAACTTGATCCCAAATGAGAAGGAGGTCAATACGAAAAATAATTTCAAACCCATTTATTTATGCAATATGATTTACAAAATTATTACAAAAATAATTGCTAATAGAATACAGTCAATATTAAATAAGATCATATCCCTAAAACAGGAAGGATTTGTAGAAGGAAGATAAATTTTGGATGGGATAATTTTAGCTCATGAATCAAGCCATTCTTTGAACTGAATAAAAAACAAGAATGTTGATTAAAATGGACATATCCAAGTTGTACAATTTCTTAAATTGGACCTTCATCCAAAGCCTGTTGGAAACATTTGGATCCTATCAAGAGTGGATCCATTGGGTCATGAATCAGATCTCATCAGCCCTTTTTTCCATTTTGATCAATGGGACCCCCTCGCCCACCTTCAACTTGACCAAAGGGATAAGGTAGGGGGATTCCCTCTTTCCCTTCCTTTATATTTTCATGGCTAAAGGCCTAGGTAGTTTAATCAAGTCAGCTATTTCTAATGGAAATATTAGAGGAATCTCCCCCCACCCTAATGTTGACCCCTTGTCCCATTGAAAATTTGTAGATGACACTCTTTTGATGGGGAAACATTTAGTTAGAGAATATTTATCCTTCAAGGCTACTTCACATATGTTTATTAAATAATTTATGGCCCTCATTAACCTTTCCAAATCCCAAATTTTATTTTTCAATACGCCTTTTTCGATCCAACATAACGTCTTTGGAATCCTGGTCTTCCAGAGGGACTCTTTTTCATGAAATTACTTGGGAGCTCCTTTGTTGGACAAGGCCCTTCAGAATATTTCATGGGAATATCTGTTAAAAAAACTTGAAGCTAAGCTACCCAGTTGGAATTTTCATTTTCTTACCCTTCCTAGTCGATTTTTTCTTATTAAATTTGTACTGCATTATATCCCCTTGTACCTTTTTTCTATCCTATATGCTCCAATGAAAATTATTAAAATTATTGGTAATTTAAAATTTTCCTTCCTCTGGGAAGGAGCGACCAAAGAAAGGAAATGGGTGTTACTTTCCTAAGAAAATATTTGTGTTCCAAAGGAGGTGGGAGAGTTAGGCATAAGGGATCCACTTATTATGGAAAAAGATTTGGAAACAAAAACTTGGTGGAGATGGTTGAAAGAAAAAGGATAGATATTTACTTTAGTCTGGCATGCCAAGTATAGTACGGCTAGCATTCATTTAGAGGAGTCAATATGCATGGACAATGAGCACCTGGGGTCCCTTATATGAAACAATGCCTTGAATAATAGGAGACTAGTTCAAGAACATTTATATTGGGAAGTTCATGATGGTTAATCTACTCTCTTTTGGGAGTATTCTTGGGAAAAAGCACCCATAATTGGTAAGAATGACCTCCTACAATAGGTAAATATCTCCATGATTTGGAGGGGATGGAAAAAGGTTTTCCATTTTTGGGTTGAGAATGATGAAACAACATAAATCACGGAAAGAGAGTGGAAACAATGTGAAAAATGGCTAACACTATGGGAAACAAGAGCCCGAAAGTAAATGAAGGCTCAACTACAAGAGAGGTAGATAAATCTCAAGGAATGTAGGGATATCTTGAGATGGGGAAGGAAATGGGATGGGAATTTTCAAGTCAAACGAGCCTACATGTTAGCAGCAAGGGTGGACACAACAACCAAGAGAAAAAATTGGGAAAAAGTTTGGAATCATGATCTTTGTCTGAAAATATCCTCCTTTATTTGGTTGGTAGCTGGTAGAAAGGTGTTGAAATTTGATCACCTGATATGAAGGGGATATGAAGGCCCTTCATTCTGTATGATGTACATGGAGGAGGGAGAAACAATAGATCATCTTTTTAAGATTGCATGAAGGCTTCCAAGTTATGGGACAAAGGTGCAACCTTCTTCAGACAATATGATAGAGAAAAAGGAAATATAGTTCAAAATCTTGAGTGGTTGAGATCCAATCCCTTCAAAAATCATATACTAAATAAGGTTTGTAACTCCTTCCTTAGTTTCCTACTCTGGAATCTATGGAAAGAGAGCAATAGGAGGATATTCAAACAACAACGACAAAAACCTATTGAGCATATTTTGGAGACAACTAATATAAATATTTAGGAATCTATCATCACCATAACTTGGTTAGCAGAGGAATGGAAGCACTCACGGGTGAAGTCAATCATATTTGGTAACTGGAATCTAGGATATTTTTGTAGGCTCTCTAATCCCTCAAGTAATTCTAGATTCTCAAGGTCAAAGGAGACCTGGGACCTTGCACCGATGCACTACCTCAAACTAAATTTTGATGGTGCCTCGAAGGGAAAATCTAGATCCCCAGGGGTTGGAGGGGTATTTTGAGACTTGGAGGGAAATACTAAGAAAATTTTCACCTCTAGACTATGGAATAACTCCAATAATGGGGCAGAATCAACAAGCTTGATAAAAGGGTTGTAGCTTGCAAAGGAGATGGTGAATATTAGTTTGATAGTCGAAGGTGAATCCCAACTACTCATCTCAATTTTGGAAAATATTATCAATGGCGTTAACCTCGACATGATATCCAAAAATGGGAGGTTATCAACAAGTTCTTCCCAAGTGGAAAAACTGGATAACCAAATAAAAGTATCATTATTCCCTCCCATATCAAGTGTAAGGGAAAATATTTGGTAGATTATTTGGATAATGAGGGAGTTACACAGACTAACATCTCTAATTATTGGCAGTGGATGGAGCTCGTTCTACCACAACTTAGGGAAGACTATAATAGGATGAATGAAATAAACAACCAACACCCAGATGGGGTATTAATAAGTGGTTCTTGAATGTGTCATTCAGATTCCACTTCGCATAGAAATGATGCATCATTAAGTTTGGAGTAGGGTGTGATTATTTGTGTTGATGAGAGGTAGGAGTGAGGATGTAAGGGGCATTCTGGATCCTCCTCTATCCAAATGAAAATATGATGATGACCATGGGAATGTAGAGATGAGGGTACACCATTGTGACTAGAGGGTCTATGTTTAACCTCGACCTCCCGAGTGGTTGTAGCAGTGGTGAGGATGATAACTCAAAGTGGTAGGTTCAATAAGTTTCTAGAGTAATGATGTTTGTGGTTGGGAGAAGAATTCTCTCCAATGGTATTTGGAATGGAACATTGATAAGGTATTGTTGGTTGATGGATTTTTTGTGAGATTAATAATGGGTGAGAAAATGGATCTCCCATATCCCTTTTGTGTTGTGAGTTCCAGTTAATTGGGCACTTAATCTTAGGCTTTGGAGGTGTTTGAGAGGGGGATTAGTATTGGTCCGAAGTGTTAAGTTTATCCTTTATATAGACTCCATTCTTACTCAAATGGAGAAGTTTAAGGCTTTGTTTCTCCCCTATTCTATCTCTCACTCCATTTCTTTCATCCCTGGCTATAAGGAATTTCCTTTGTTGTTTATTTGGTATCATAGGTGTGTGTTATCTCATTACATAATGGTTCGTAGCTCGGGTAGCAATGTGAGGGCATGCAAGAGAATAGCAGGGGAAAGGTCTGGATGGCCCTCAACCTCAAAGGATCCACTGGTATCATCTAGAGTTGTAGAGGATGCTTGAGAAATTGAGCAATTGTTCAAGGGGAAATTCCCAGCAGAGGCCAAGTGGGGGTTGGAGGAAATAGAGAGGGTAGTTTGGGATAAGAAATAGACCCTCTAGGATGAGTAGATTTTGTAGGAAGTTGGGGGTTGGGTTAAAGACCTGGTTTATTCAAGGACTAGAAAGACTAAGTTTTTCAAATTGGAAGTGACCTATTAGTTGGTAAAAACTATGAATCCCCAAGATGTGGGTAACACAAGGGTGGATCTCCGGGATATGCTCCTCACAATCAAAATTTTTGAGGGAAAATTCTAAGCCTTATGCAAAGTGGTATTTGGAATTGTTATATGTGTTTCACAATTTGGAGAGGAGGAAGGCATGTCCAGGAAACAAAATTCAGCCTTAGTATCAAAAGGGACTCGAGAAAAACCCATTATCATGAATGATGACCCCTAGTCTTCTGAAACTACTCAGGAACAAAACTTGGAGACTGAACGATTGGTCAAGGATTTTAGGGAGGAAGGACCTCATTCTCCTTAGGCTTGATGTACGATTTTTCTTGTCTCTCTTAGTTTCTATGATAGTATGGACCGTCATAGGAAATTTAACCAGGTTGGTCTCTTTTCTCAAATATTTTTTACAAAACTCTGATAAGATGGTCATGAAAAATTGTGATGAATCTCTATTGATAAGGGTATTGGTTTCCCTCAAGGCAGACCCCTACCAGAGAATGTTGTAATTTTTTTGTGTACATAATATAATGATTTAGCGATGGGTTTAGTTTAAAAAAAAAGAATAAGGAATAGTAAGGTCTAGTTTTCAACCTTGTACAAATAAAAAGTAAAAAAAAAATATTATCTTCACTGAAAAAATGAGTAATAATTGAAATATGATATTATCTTTATTGAAAAGTAATTGAAATATCAATAAGTAATAATTTAA
>JZKD02S2256752.1:19673-36364 GCA_000966675.3 Picea glauca | reverse complement strand
CTCGAACTATGCCTGATGCTCTGCCCAAAACCGACTAACCTCCTAGCCAGCTAAGAATAGAGCCTCTCCAGCTCCCTAGCTCCAGGATTCTTGGACCTCGAGACCAAAACTCCCAAAAATAGGTGCCCCCTATCTCAGTCCACCAACTTCAACAAGTTCCTCAAGCAAAAACCAACACCATCCTCCAGCAAGATACTCCCCCCCCCAACCAACAATACAGTCCTCTCCTCTCAAAATGATGCTCTCCCCCCAAAAATCCAAAAAGTCCCCTCTCGAGTGTTTTTCCCTTCTCTTATCCTCCTTTCCCCCTCTCTCATTCACCACCTTCTCCCTTTCATTAAGAATCATCTACCTTATCCCTCCATTCAATGCCAACCACCGTATCCCCTTTCTCTTTAATGGTTCCATCATTCGATACATTCAGTCTCCATTTAATAAATTAAAATTTATTAAACTCAATTTCATTAACCAAATGTTTAATCATGAAATTAATTAATTAATTAATTAACTAATATACATTAAACAATTATTTAAATAATGACAATTGATTAATTACTTAGGGTTGTTACAAAATTAGCATACAACTTATGTTCTCTTATAGTCTGTAATACTATTTTCAAATGTTGTTCATGTTCTTATTCAGTTGTTGAATAGATTAGTATATCATCGATAAAAATCAACACGAATTTATCCAAATACTCGCTGAATATACTATTCACCAAGAACATAAAAGTTGTTGGTGCATTAGTTAGTCCAAATAGAATCTCTAAAAATTCATTATGTTTGTAATGTGTTCTGAATGCTTTTTTGTCTACGTCTTCGTCCCTTATCCAGACTTGGTGATAACCAGATCTCAAATCTAGCTTAGAGAATATTTGTTCTCCTCCAACTTGGTCAAAGAGATCGTTGATTCTAGGTAAAGGGTATTTATTTTTAATCATCATTTTATTCAGCTGACGATAATCAATACATAATCTTAGCGTTCCATATTTCGTTTTAACAAACAAAGCTAGTGCTCCCAAAGGTGAAACACTTGGTCTGATGTATTCTTTATATAACAGTTCCTGTAATTGAATTTTCAGTTCTGTTAATTCAGGAACACTCATTCTATAAGGGACCTTTGATAACAGGGTATATCTAGGTAGTAGATCAATAGATAAATCTATCTCTCTCCTTGGAGGTAGTTTTGGTATCTCTTCTACGAATACATATTTAAACCCTTGAAGGACTGCAAAGTCCTCTAGACTTGGTTTTCTTTCTTTTTCCAAAATATTAGTTACATGAACAACATATAATTTGCAACCCTTATTAATACATTTCTTGAACTGCATTGTTGATATTTGTTTAACAAAAGCTGGTTTTCTGATTCCCTGTATTGTTCTTGCTGTATTATTTTCATCCTTGTATACAAAATACTTTCCATAACATTTCAGTATTACTTTATGCCTTTCTAACTAGTCCATGCCGACAATTATGTCATACGACCCTAAAGTTAATATGTTCATATTTAACTTTGTATTCTGACCACTTATACTGAGTTCACAATCAGAAACAAATTGTGTTACCTTTCTTTTTGTCCATGCTGTTAGTTGTACTAACCATGATTTAGCATGTTTTACCTTCTTTAACTTGTTCGATTCTACTAAGGTTGGAGAAATATAAATTAGTCTAGCTACTTACTCAATTAGTATAGAGACATTGTTGTTATAAATTTTACCTTCAATTTCCACAATAGTGTATTGATGATTTGCTTGCCTACCATCCAAAGTTGCATTTATTTTATGCATGCTTCTACCAACATCTCCAATTTTTTAAGCCTTTTGAATATTGTGGATTGATGTCCTTACTGATGGGTTTAAGCATGGACAATTTCTTCATAGCTGGGGTTCTCCACACTCCCACATTTCAATGGTTCTCTGGGACTGTCCCCTACCTTCTTGAATCCCAAATTGACTAGTTTATTTCCCCCTTGCATATGTTGTGTGTTATAGGGATAGTCCTTTCTTTGAAATCATTTAGTCATGTTACGAAAAGGGGTTGTTTGGAAGCCTTTCCTGCACTGATTCAATTTATCATGCTTCTTATCTTTCCATTCCTTGGGAGTTTCAAATCTATGTTTATATTGTTCATAACACATTCAGGTCTTCCTAAATACCTCATTTAAAGACTTAGGATTATCAAATTCAATTTTGTCTTTATAAGACTGTAGTAGGAAAATCAGAACCTTTGAATTTTTACCTTATCTTCTTTGATATAGGGCACAAACCTCAACAGATCTAGAAATTTATTAATTAGATCATCCATAGCCATTTGTCCTAGTCGTAATTCATAAAATTATTTAGTCTTTCATTCGTAATAACTTTCTGATAGGTATTGTTTCTTGAAATGATTTTTTAATTCTGACCCTTCCATCCGTTTTTTCTTTCAAGCCTTTCTCTACCTTTAGATCTTGCCACCAAATACTAGATTTTCCTTTTAAGTTATAAATGGCCATTCTAACCTTCATATTACTAGGGTAATTATACATATGAAAGTATTTCTTTATGTCTAGCAGCCAGGCTTCAGCCTCCTCTCTGGTTTTTGTTTCTCCATCCAAGGTGAAGGGTGTTATATTTTTGAATTCACCTTCCAAGTGATCCAATTTTTTTCTCTTCTTCCCTATAAATGTTTTGTTTTCTATCATGTGTATGTCCTTAGAAGAGTTTTATTCTCCTTTTGTTTCATGACTAGAATTCTTTGAGAACTTTTACCGACCTCCTCTTCCATCTCATTATTTCTTGGACTCTTCTTTGTTGCTATGATGTGTAACACCATTTATTTTATTTCCAGTTGATCTTCGTGAGCTTTCTTTAACTTTTCATTATCAAGTTTAAACACCTGCAATTCCACAATAAGATTCCTCATTGTTTCCAATACTTGGGCGGTTAAAATTACCTCACTATGATGTTTTGGATATCTAGGGAGCTCTTGATTGTGGTTTCTATCAGGTCTATCTCCTTCTCCATTATTTGGCGAAATTTTTACAAAAGACAAAAAAAAAGTCTACTTGTAGCAGTAAATATTATTTGTTATATTCTTCCTTCAGCAAAATAACTTTTGGGTGTTTCCCTTAGGCCTAAGTTTTGTAACTTGCAGCTCTGATACCATATGTAATGTACCCCAAAATTAGCTAAAAAAAAAAAAGAGGGGGAGCAACTATCAGTCTTGTTACCAACTACATTATAAGTTTATCCAATGTTTCAATCATTCATTTCTTGATTGTTTCCAATCATTCATTACTTGACTCAACTGTTCGTTTCAATTTAAAAAAAAAGAAAAAACTTTATTTAAACTATTAACCATAAGAGAGGAAATTAATACTCTCACTATAATGGAAACCTTTCATAACATTCTTACCTTAATCTCGTAATACCATAACGATTTTCCCATAATAGTTTTATCCCTAAACTATAAGGAAAACCTACCATAACCCATATTATTTATGCATAAAGATTTGATCCATTTTGAAATTTATTTCTAAGCTAGGAGAATAAACCTACCTATCACGATGGACTATGCTATTTGAAAATACATATATACAATCAACCCATAATTCTTTAAAAACTTAGACTTAACGAAAAATTGCAATGGGCAAGGAGCATATATGTTCCCTCTCTCCATGGTCGTGATCATGGAACCTCGCATCAAAGGAGAATGAACTAGGTATTAAACTTACTCAACACATGTGTTACCAGGTCTTAACAACTTAGATATGTTACCCAGAATGAAGGTTACAGTGGATCTTTAAGAATTAAAGGATGATAACTCAAACTTGTCAGTGGGGCTCTATGAATGTCATTGCTCTTAAAAACACATTAAAGGGATCAGAAGATCTTAATGGAAACAACTTACCTACCACGTACTCTAGTTTTGACACCGCAAGGACCTAGCCAATGTGGGCTCTCCACTTAGATGAATTTACATGGAGTCTAGAAAACACACTTGGTCATTCCCAATTACAAGTGATGGAATCGAGGTCCATAATCGCTCATAGGTTTTTCTCTATTACACGTTTTTTTCTCCGTTCCATAGCTTCACTAGACTTTCCCTCCAAAACTTTATTCTTGTACCCAATTTTCTCTTTGTTGAACCCCGGAAGGAAACCATGAGCTAAGGAGATTACACACATTGGAGTTCTTCAATATTACAAGTAAACCATTGAGCATTCATACCTTTTTTTTTCGAAAGAGCTTTTGGCACTGTTTTGTTTTCTTTGTTAGGAATTATGCGATATCTCTCATGTTTCTGAGTTCTTTCAAGTTTGAAAGGAAATACCTATGGAGAGAAAACCTATTGTGTGTAGCTTGATTTTACATCACTACATGTTTTGATTTTTATCGCTCTCTGTAGAACCCCAAAAGGAACCCATGAGCTATGGTGGCTTACATGCATTGGTGTTCTGTTATTACTTCTCCTGTAATGGACCATGACCCTCGTTTCTATTTATGTTTCTGTAAAAAATGAAGTAAACTTAGGGTCTGTGTAGTTACCCTATGATAGGGACTATGTTGGTTCTGTTAGGAATCTGCGGTTGGGTCTGAATTATTTTAAAAATGTATTCGTTGTCTTATGTAAATATTTCACTAGTTTCTTATTTCCATTTACAAGGCAATCCATCTGTTGTTGTTCAATTTCCTTCTTTAAATTGTTATACAGTCTCTGAAAATACTCCACTTGATTCCTTATTTCCCTAAGTTAGGGAATTTGGTTTTTACTCTTAGGAGGAAAAAGTTGACATTTTGCTCCTTAAAATGTGATCGCAGTCTACGTGGTTAGTATCGGTAATTGTTCTCTCTAACCATTCTTCGTGATTACTTTCGGTAATTTACTCTCTCTACTAGCATTGGTAAATAATTCTCTGTTACTACTTTTCATAATTACCATGTGTGTTTTTGATATATGTACTAGCATTGGTAAATGTTTCTCTATCACTAATCGTGTGATTTTTATCTCTGTAGTAGAATTGGTAAATGTTTCTCTTTGACTACTTGTCGTAATTACTCTTTGTAATTTTTAACTCTGTACTAGCATTGATAAATGCTTCTCTATAAATGTTCTTTGCAGTTACTCTATGTAATTTTTAACTCTATATTGGCACTGGTAATTGCTTCGATGTAAAAAAAATTTGCAGTTACTCATCGTAATGTTTTTATCTCCGTATTGGGCTTCGTTGTAACTAATGTTTGCAATTACTCTCTGTAATTTTTATTTGGTTTATGTTTATGGATATTTGATTTGATGATGGGTCCATTTTCTTATGAGGGAACCCATCAGACTAATGTGCACCCACTCCTCCTCCCGATTCACGAACTTCACTTTGCAAGGACTAAAGGGATGGATGGAATTCAACTAGTCCCGACATAAGTACATGCCATGTCCTAATATTTTTTATCTTATTCCTTCAATTATATTAAGGTGGTTTAGTAATCATATACTGGTTTCCTTTTGCAAGTTATGCTTGGATGCCACGATTCCGTGAAGTGATAATTCCCTTCGTGGAAAAGCCACTTCGAGCTCCACTACAAAATGATCTCTTGTTGATATTTCCTTCCACACATCAATGAAATATTTGCACTTTCTTATTCTGTCAGAGAAGGTTGATGTAGATTCTTTAAATTCTATTTTAAAAGAAACGCTATCAGATATTAATGGGCATGTAAAACCCCAATTTGTATTAATATCTTTATTTAGAATAAAACTACCAGGCCTTGTATACTTCATCGACCTATCACTTCGTATAAAACAGTTTTTTTTCCATAACAATCTATGAGAGTTATTGTATGAGATAACCCTTTCTTTAATATATGTGTAAATATATATATGAATTTGTATTCATCTATTTTATACTCAAATATGATTGTAGAGTCTTCTTCGCTAATCTCGTATGAGAGATAAAATATAGGAAGAAGTAAAACTAAGAAGTTTATTTATTATCGTTCTGATACAATTCTAGTTGCTTTCAAGTCACTTGTTTCTTTTCTGTAGCAACTAGTTTTCATGTGTGATATCTCCATACAATGACTATATAGTTTTATTACCTGCACATTTGTCTATGTACATCCATTCTGTAACTTACATACAAATATTGTAACTATTACAAGTCAAATCCCACCAGAAACATTAACAGGGATTTAAAAAGTTGGCAATTTATCAAATCTATTATGGCCATGAGGCACATCTATATAGATCATTCCTACGTATATAATATCAACCATTATAACATTTCAGAAAAATGAAAGTACAGAGTTAAGATATATATTTGAATAATGATGCTGGAAAAACAAATGGAACAACCATGTTACACCTAACTATAGATACAAAACAACCATGATTGCTTGTACTGATCACCCCCTAGCCTGACCATGACTCTATAAGGAAAAATTGAGCATCACTCCTTAACCACGGTCTCACTGAACTGTTTAGATTTTTTTTTTTCCTAACACCTGATGTGATCATAACAACAAAACAATGTATTTTCTCAACATACTAAGTAGTCTCCTACCTCCCACATATGGTTTTTTTATCTCATTCCTAGGAATTTCAATTATTTTCCCTCTTTGGGAAATTCACAGCTTTACAAATCCTTGATTTCTAGGGGTTGCTAGTGACAAAAATCAACTTCTGACAATTGTAAAATTAGCTCTGAGTTAACTCAACTATGTTGCCCACTCATAGAGTCATAGTCATTAAATTTATTAAAAAAAATTGTCTCATACATATGTCCATCAAAAGAGGAAAGTTGGAAAGTCAAAATTTTGTCCAAGAGTCAAAAAATAATAATTACATACTTCAAAAATCTAATATTTGAATTTCCAATATAGGAACTAATTGGGGATGTGATGGAAATTGCATAAATAAACATGATTGAAATGTTGTTAAAATTTTTATTCACTAGTTTACTTGTGTGAGTTGGGATTCGAGTTTGCATAAGAAGTGGAAGCCTCTCTTTGAGGGAAAGATTGAGCTAGTTTCTAATCTGATTTTGTGTGTGACCCCTTTGCAGCTTGGGGGACTAAGGGGGAAGAAGAGTACCCCTAGCTTTGACTGGAAGGTACCGGTGAAGTCATAATATTAGCAAGTAAACAGTCATAATATTAACAAGTAAACAGGGACACAGTGCAACCCTTCAACTTGGAGATCCACTTCACATACAATGAGTTCCGTTAGGATATTCCGTTGTTAAATTATTGTTAGATAGAAACTTGTTGAATATACATATACTCATTGAATAATTATTTAATGGCAATATATTCCTGTTATTTATAAATTTTATTTTAATGTTGATGAAATGGTTGTATCTGTATTTTTTCAATTTCAGAAGTTAAATTTCTTAAGACAATTAGTTAAAATTTATTTTTATTAATGAAGTGACGAAGTTCGCATTTGAAATTCGATGTTGGTTCTATTTTTTTGAATTGTATTCTACATTGTTGGTTGGTTGAATACGACACAATTGATTAGAATTATGCAATATTGACCAATTTAGATCATTATAAATTGAATTGTATTCTGAAATTATTGTCGAGGTAAATTGATACAAAATGGGTGTAATTAAACAAAGTATATATTACAGAAGTCCTGCAGTTACAAAATCTATAAGAGGAAAACATTCTAAATCGCCCAACGATCTTGTTTCTATTGAAATTGATGCAGGATTAGATTCGTAGGATATCACCTATCATTTTGATATCGATAGTTCTAGATACCTTCTAGATTGGAGCTTAGGTATACTCCCTGCAACTAGAATTATGCCCATATTATTCGGAGAAGGAATTCTAAATTGGAATACAAATCAACCTATCCTAAGCACATTTCTTTGTATATGTTTGCATAGTAGAAACGAGTGTTGTTAATCTTATGAAGTTGTTATGTTTTGTATATATGAAGTTGTTATGTTTTGTATAGTACCTTAACTAAACTCTGATCCTGTGTTGGTCTTCCATATTTGATCGTAGAGGTGAGGCAACAATCTGAAACAAATATGGGGCTTAACTCCTTCGACTTCTTTAAATATCGTTATGTCTAAAATTTGGTCCTCACTCTGAGGACTAAAAATTCAGATGAGCGGTAGTCGCTAACCCCTAAACAATAAAAACCTTATTTCCTTAGGCATTTTTACTTTTGGCTAAATCCAAAGGGTCGCACCAATAATGTTATTTGGATGTTATTTGTAAATGAGATAAAATAATTGAAGGTGTTTATTAGTGTATTTTGGCTAAGTCAGCACATCAAATTGGTGTATGATATCTTCTTGTTTGTGGGATAAGGAACCTCTTCTACTTAGCGATTTGACTGGTAAAGTCTACAAAAGTATACATATCCTACCCCTCTGGATTTGAACCATCAGATTTTAACAATTAGCAATAATTACATTAATATAAGTTTGTAAACTAGATTTCTTTAGAATAAACACGTGGAACTAATAATCTTGATTTCCAACAGATATCACTAAGGGATATCCTTCTCAGTCCTAAGTTTAATATTTATTGTCTCAGGTTGCGGTTACATGAGCTGGTATTTAATATTTTCGATTAGGTAACCATGTTAAATTATTCCAGAAGGTTCATTTGTAAGTAATCTGTCACAGTGTTACAAGAAACCTTGTTGGCCTGTCTCGTCGTTTTTATTGTCACGCTTCTCTTGGGTAGAAGCGGTGTCGACGCTTCATTACTGGAGTCTCTACTATTATTCAATATTGATGAAACCGTTAGCCATTTGATAAAACCGTTAGCCTTTGGCTGGTGTTGTATTTATTTCATGGCTCTGAGGTTCTCCTGAAGGTAGTTTATTGTTATTTGGGAGAAGCTCTGATCGTCCTATATTTACTTTGATTTTGGAAAGGAATCTCTTCGTTAGTGGAAGTTAACTTGATTAAAGAAGAGATGTCCTTCTTTTTCAACGCAAATATTTAACACTTGTTGTTTTAGTCTGAACTACTTATGAATGTTATTAGTGTTGAACGTAGTTTAAATGAACCAGTTCAGTTACAAATTAAATGATGCACAAGTTGTGCTACCTTAGGTAAGGAAGAAAGACGAAAAGACCTATACACCTTTTTATTACATTAAAAGAAATTTTAGAATTAACGTTAGAATATTAAGTAGTTCTTGACGTAATGAATTGCTAGTTCTTTTTGCGTAGTTGAAGTACTAATTATTTTACATGATTATTTATAGATGAATGCAGTTGCATTATGTTAAAGTTACTTTATGTTTATAAAAAGAAAAAAATTCTACTTCCATTGTATTTGCTTACTCATTGATGTTTATTTATCGGAGGGTATTTACATTGAAGTTATAAATAGAAAATTCCATGGGTCATTATCATCAAGAGATCAAGTGATATCATTGTTTTGTACAATATGTCCAATATGCATTCTGTGTAAGTGTTGTAACAGTTTCTTTAGACACCACATCTTATGTTTTCGAAATTATATTCTCTTTTCGATTATATGCAATAATGTTTGTATGTGTTATATCAGGTTCAATCCTATTTGACAACATGGTATCAGAGTTGATAGTTTACAACTTCGTGTATTATCCGCAAACCTGAGCTTGATCTGTTGTGTGATCGACTCTAGGTCAGTGGTTTGATGATTGGAACTTATTGAAATAGAAAATGTTTGTCTAGATATTGAATATTGTTTTGAAGATTGATCTTGTAATTATGAATGGAACAAATTATGTAGTATGGGCACCTCAAATGGAAACCCTACCCAAGAATAAATAATTGTGGCACTATACGAAGACTGTGATTCCATATCCAACAGATGATCAAGAAAATTTTGTTTTTGATGGAAAGAACGACGAAGTTGTGGGGGTAATCATGACCTATATCTCATAGAAGATTCATTTTTACCTCAATTGAAGTGACTGCCCATATCTAAAGGAACTCCAGTTGAAATTGGACAAATGTGGAAAGAATTGTCAAAAGAAAGATGGAAAACTCATCGAATTAGTCCCGATGAACTTGAGAACACCATTCAACGTGTTCATTTTGAATTTTATCATCAACTGGTAGGAATGCAAGGAATATGGTAACAATTACACCCTTCAATACTTTTATGGAATTTTGACTATTGTTCATCACAAACCATTAATGCAAGGAAATATTGGTGGAAAAAATAAATCCCATTTGCTCAAGAGAAAGAGGAAATTGAATCACATCTAAGGAGGATGGTTTGATACCCCTAGACTTGGATTCCATGACCAAAAACCTAAAGGGAAAATAGATCCACCCCATCAAATTAGAAAGAAGAAGACATGTCAGTACCATGAAAAGACAAGACATATGGAGAAGGTCTTATAGAAGAAGAGAGATGACCTATAGGAGAAGGTTAAATGCCTTAAATGAGACATGTCCATTGTTCACCAACCCACTGATAATTTCACACCTTCCAAGTCATAGATTCTCAATCCTTGATGTCTCATTCTACATAGAACGAATGGGTAGGTGAACTCATCATATGGATAAGAATGTTTCTATCCCCATGTACTTGAATGACATTAAAAAAATGAATGTTTATGTTGTCGATGAAGTTTCTTTCAATTTATTTTTTCAAGGTGATGTTTCTTTCTGACATGGAATAAATGTCAACATTTATCATGTGCCAAACCAATATGTTGTATGTTTTTTAGTTAACAAATACATGTAAGATTGTAGAATTTTAGCTAGATCGATTCAATGTTTGATATTTGAAGAAAGGTCAGTCGATTTTCATCGAAGGGTTACTCAACCCAAAGGATAGTTTGTATAAATTATGTGACACAACTCAACCTAATAGTGAAATGATTTATCTTGGTTCTCACACTGATGAGAGAATTCAAACTTGGCATGAATGAATCAGACACATGAAATTTCAAATTTTGCAGTTGATGGTAACTCAGAACATGGTTGTTGTTCTGCCAAAAGTGTTTCCCCCTAAAGGAGTCTGTAAAGGTGTGATTGAAAAACATCATCAAGCACCATTTGACTATGGAAAAGAGTGGTGAGAAAATAACCTCTTGGAGCTAGTTCACAATGATGTCTGGTGGATCAATCGACCTTCCCTACTAGGTGCAAGGTATATATTAACTTTCATTAATGAACTCTCGTGTTTTAGTTGGGTCTATTTTCTAAATAGTAAGAATATTGTCTTTGAAAAGTTAAAAGAATTTAAAACCTTTGCTGAAAAGCAATGTGGCTGACCCATGAAATGCGTAAGATAAGACAATGGATGTGAGTATTTAAATCAAAATTTTGAAGAATACCTAGTTTTATATGGTATTAATTGGTATCAGTCGATTCCTCACACAACTCAATAGAATGGAATTGAAGAACAAAAAAATAAGATGTTAGTAAAAATGGATAGATGTCTTTCACATGCATATGCCTCCTCTCTTCTTGGATGAAGTTCTATACTGTGAAAACTATATACTCAATCACATCTCAACTTGATTTCTTCCTTCCATGACTCCAACAAAATGTTGGTGTGGAAATAATCATTTAGCAGGCCACCTCTGTGTGTTTGGATGTGTTTCCTGGGATCATATTTTGATGATTACATAAAGAAGTTTGATGCAAAGAATAATTCTTGCAACATGATGGGATATTCTAAAGAGTGTAAGGCTTATCGACTATTTGATCCTGTTAAATGGAAGATTATTATTATATGAAATGTATGGTTTGATGAGAAATATCCAGGCATCAAATTGTTGCATGCCTCCTATGAATTGATGTTGGATGATTACTTTGATGTTGTTTATGAATTTGGTTCTCCCATTCCATATTTAGTTCCTTTGATTGGACAGTCGAATTCTATTATTTTTTTTACTAGACCATTGACCTTTGAGTCGATTTGTCCATCAATATATATTTCGATTTGTCCACCATCTTCATTAATTGAACTTGTTTTGACTTCTAGTCGACCTTCTATAGTGAAAAAAAATTTACTTGTTTCTTGTCTACCCAGATGGGCCTCCAAGAAAATTAAAGTTGTTGGACCTGATGTAGGTGATATTTCCTCTAGATGCCAAACTCGAAGTCAAAATAAACATGCCAGAATTTTGTTGTTTTCTTGTGTACTTGAAACTTCTGATGTGGTTTCCTACTCGGATGCTCAAGGATGACCTGAATGGGAACAATCTATGCAAACATAAATTGATTATTTTTCAAAGAATCACACTTGGGACTTAGTTCCTCGACTACATGGAAAACAATTTGTGAAGTGTTGATGGATCTATAGGGCCAAATTTACCTCTGAAGGTATTTTTTAGTGACATAAAGCATGATTGTTTGTGAAGGGATTTTCTCAAGAAGTAGGTATCAAATATAATGAGACATTTTCCCCTATTGCAATATGAACTTTGTTCAAATGATTATTCAACTTGATGCTCTTTTTGGATGATAAATCCATTAGATGGATGTGAATATTTTTTTTCTTCATGGAGACCTATTTGAAGAAATTTTTATGGACCATCCCCCTCATTTTGTGACATATTCTAACCTAGTTTTTTAACTCAAGAAGTCTCTTTATGGTTTGAAACAAAATCCCTAATACTAGTATGCTAAGATCGATAATTTATTTGTTTGACTTGGTTTCAAACATTGTGAATCTAATCACAACTTTCATTGTAATTGTATATGTTCATGAACTTGTCATTACTGGTAATAACATTGATCTTATTCCTATATTGAAGACAATTTTGAAACATCAATCCCTGATGGTTCATCACACTTCTCTTGGAATCATTCGATCGGGTGGTCGAATTCCATATGGAAACAATTGGTTGGGTGATCAATCTGATCTTTGCATTAGTCGGTCGAGTAGTCAACACGTCTGTCAGTTGAACAATTGATCAATAGTAAAAGATAATCATGTGGTGGATCAATCAACCCAAAAATTGACTACAATATGGGATCATGGACGATCAAGTCAAGCATCCTTGTCGAGAAAACTAGACAACACGTATTTGAAAGAGTAAATCCTGACAACCAATAATTATATGTGGACAAGATCCTCCTGATTTGATGGAAGTTGGTTAGATCTTGAGGCTATAAATAGTGGACACCTTGTATCATTATAATCAAGGATATATAAGTGTCCAATATGCATTGTGATGTTCTAATCATAGTGTTTCATGATTAAGTGTTGCAATGATGTCTTTAGACATGACCTTTTTCTTAAAAAAATTATTCTTTCTTAAATTATCTGCATAACTTTTTGTCTATTTCATAATAGGTTCCACCCCATTTCTAAACATGGTATCAAAGGCAATGGTTTGAAACCTTTCATGTTATATGCAAACCTTGTTGAGTTAGATCTGTTGTCTGGTTGACTTTAGTCTGGTGGTTTACCAGTTGGAACATGATGATACAATAATGTTCCTATCTAGATATCGCATATGAATTCAAATATTGATCCTACAATTTTGAACTGATCAAATTATGTACTATGGGAACTAGAAATGGAATCCCTACTAAAAATTAAAGGACTATGGAAGCATACAAGACTATGATTTCAAATCCAACAAATGATCAAGAAAATTTCATTATTTATGGAAAGAAGGATGAGGTTGTGGGGGTTATCAAGACCTATATCTAATGGGATATTCATATGTTAAAATGAAACAAGATGATGGTTAAAATATGTTCATCGATATGTTAAAATGAAACAAGATGAAACACGATGAAACATATCAAATTCAACAAGATGAAACAAGATGAAACATATCAAATTCACACTTCTCTTGGAATCATTCGATATGTTAAAATGAAACAAGATGATGGTTTTCAATTTAATCAAAGCATCATATTTTAAGAGAGCCAATCTTTCACAAAAAAATAAAAAATAAAAAATATTTACTCATATTTTTGTTTGATTAAATACAATACCTAAAAATTTATGGATTTTGATCAAGTTTCACATGATTATAGTTGGGTTCCTTCAAATACCATGGATGACTAGAGCCATATTTTAATTATTAAAATATTTACTTTGATTCGGCTTTTCCTTAGTTTTGGTTACCGATTTCCCCTTCTCTCAAAATTTATAGGTACATTGCTTTAATGATTTGTTTTTCAATGACGATATGAGAATCATATAAATAAAAGTCCTATATAGTCTCATCATCACTTTAGTTTATCTCATCCAGGGTTACTCTTAATATCTTATAAAACTAAAACATTACTCATGAAAGGTTATTAAGTTTTTCATGTGACATCATGGATGTGATGCTACTTATGATGAGATGCTTACGATATATATATATATATTGAATGAAATAATAGATTATACATTGATGATAAACTATTGAACATTGAAAGAATATATGCTATGGTTAAAAGTGGTATAAAGTGTGAATATTGATTCACCCCCAGCTTATTGAAGTATTTTATAAGAAAATTAAAAATTTTAGCCCAAATATTAAAAAAATAAATGCATGGTATATCATTCATCCCATAAAGAAAGTCCATAAAACCAGTGCGAATAGGGTTCACCCTCCCGATATCATGACAAATTTTCCAATTTGTCTTGATTTCTTAGAATCCAAATTTTTTGGTCAGTGAAATTCCTTGCATATCCTCGAATCAAGGATTTAGGGAAAATATTTCTCCCACATATCCTTGAATAAAGGGTTTATGGAACTGATTTCTTCCATGGATTTCATGGATTTTCTTGACAAAATGATTTCTCCCATCAATTTTTTCAGTTTCCCCTTGCATTTTCAATTTACGGGCCTTTGGCATGTATTTTCTTCTATGGAGGCCTAAAACGTTCCCTTTAATTTTTATTTAAATAAAGGGGGTTCCATTTGAATTTTGGAAAATGATGCTTTCATTTTCTTTTGATTTAGTCTTGCTTGATTTCAAAGGATGGTTTGATAATTCTACTTTCTTCAATTGGTTGGTTTTGTGTGTTTATTATAATCAATCATTATGGGTTTATTCTCATGAGATGATGATTTTGGGATGAAAATTTGTCAGAATAAAATCATTAAGGAAATCTCATCCATCATCCAAAGTAATGATTATAATTTCGATGAAGTGATTTTTGCATCATGTAAACCTATGTTGCATCACATTTTCCTCACATAAGTAATGATTGCACGTTTTGGGTATTTTTCTCCCTGCTTATTCAACATCGCTTGCATGTTCATTTGAACTTGTTCAAGTTGATTCCATGCCTCGATTTACATAAATTGGATTATCGGAATTGTTTAACAGTTTTGTTCTTTGGCGCATTAATGAATTAATTGAGCACTTTGGCGGATTGAAATAATTCAATTAAAAGTCAAATTTTAATATATTTAAACCACATCATAGAATATTTCATGTTAAGGAGATGAATCGAGCTGATCATTTTTATTTTTCATAAAGTATTTTTTTTACGAGTCATGAACTTTTTCTTAAAATTATGCATTTTTTTTTATAAATTTCTAATCTTTGGAAAAATAAAATCAACTCAATTAAGATTTTATGATAAACATTATTTCCATGCCTTAGCAGAACATATGTTAAAATGAAACAAGATGATGGTTTTCAATTTAATCAAAGCATCATATTTTAAGAGAGCCAATCTTTCACAAAAAAATAAAAAATAAAAAATATTTACTCATATTTTTGTTTGATTAAATACAATACCTAAAAATTTATGGATTTTGATCAAGTTTCACATGATTATAGTTGGGTTCCTTCAAATACCATGGATGACTAGAGCCATATTTTAATTATTAAAATATTTACTTTGATTCGGCTTTTCCTTAGTTTTGGTTACCGATTTCCCCTTCTCTCAAAATTTATAGGTACATTGCTTTAATGATTTGTTTTTCAATGACGATATGAGAATCATATAAATAAAAGTCCTATATAGTCTCATCATCACTTTAGTTTATCTCATCCAGGGTTACTCTTAATATCTTATAAAACTAAAACATTACTCATGAAAGGTTATTAAGTTTTTCATGTGACATCATGGATGTGATGCTACTTATGATGAGATGCTTACGATATATATATATATATTGAATGAAATAATAGATTATACATTGATGATAAACTATTGAACATTGAAAGAATATATGCTATGGTTAAAAGTGGTATAAAGTGTGAATATTGATTCACCCCCAGCTTATTGAAGTATTTTATAAGAAAATTAAAAATTTTAGCCCAAATATTAAAAAAATAAATGCATGGTATATCATTCATCCCATAAAGAAAGTCCATAAAACCAGTGCGAATAGGGTTCACCCTCCCGATATCATGACAAATTTTCCAATTTGTCTTGATTTCTTAGAATCCAAATTTTTTGGTCAGTGAAATTCCTTGCATATCCTCGAATCAAGGATTTAGGGAAAATATTTCTCCCACATATCCTTGAATAAAGGGTTTATGGAACTGATTTCTTCCATGGATTTCATGGATTTTCTTGACAAAATGATTTCTCCCATCAATTTTTTCAGTTTCCCCTTGCATTTTCAATTTACGGGCCTTTGGCATGTATTTTCTTCTATGGAGGCCTAAAACGTTCCCTTTAATTTTTATTTAAATAAAGGGGGTTCCATTTGAATTTTGGAAAATGATGCTTTCATTTTCTTTTGATTTAGTCTTGCTTGATTTCAAAGGATGGTTTGATAATTCTACTTTCTTCAATTGGTTGGTTTTGTGTGTTTATT
>JZKD02S2256752.1:0-19663 GCA_000966675.3 Picea glauca | reverse complement strand
ATCATTTTTATCATGTATTATCGATAACCTTTTTCCCAAATGCCTACCTTGGATGGACACCTTCCATTATGGGGTATATTTACCAGTGAAAATTACCTCATTGGTAATTGCATTTCCAACCAATAACAACATATCAGTTGGGATATTCCTCTTTTCTCAATTCATAGCATGTAGGTTTTGATAAAACACAACATCAACTTTATTTTGACCCTGTCATTTCCTTTTCCACGTGGTTTCAACACATTGATTCCATCAAAGAATATGCATATTTATTTTGTATGTGACATAATTCAATAATAAGCTCATTGCAAATTAGGGTTTGTCTTTTACATGTTGGTCCCCATTAAGATTATATATATGCTAGCCCAATGGGTCGATGATGCAATGGTCCAATCTCATTATTATCAATCCGTGGAACCATTGGCACATTAATTCACATAAGATATACCTATAAACCATTGTCAACCAATCATTCACATGTTTCATTAATATAAATAACTAATAAGTACATCACATTAAGAAAACATTACACCAGTATTTACATTGAATCCCAAATGGGAGAAAACCACATAATTATTTCTTATATATATCAAGAATTCATTCATAGGAATCATCGAATCCCTAATTCTCTATCTACAAATGGAAGGAGGATACAACCCCCTATTTATAGGCTCCAACCTGAAGGAAGCTACAAATGCTTGAATTCTATGGCTCCAACCATAAGGAGGCTACAACCCCCAGGGTTCTCCAGATCCAACTAGAACATGGATACAACCACCTAGTTCTCAAGGTCCATCCCAAAGCAATCCCCAACTCCCTACTTCTCCATATCCAACTGGAAGAAGGCTACAACCCCCTTTCTTTGCCCCATCCCACCACCCTGAAATATAAGGGTAGACTAACTATCACTACCACAATAATTTCCAGTGTCACTACCATTGTCACTTCAACAATCATTGTCACTAACATTGTCACATCAACCCATGACTTGTCCACGTGTCACTATATCCAACCTGTCACATCAACATGTCATTGTATCCAACCTGTCAGATTAACCTGTTACATCAAAATGTCACTGATCAACTTGTCCAACCTTTCATTGTCACCGATACTCAACTAGATCCTGTCACATGGATCATACACCAAGGACACCTCTCAAATAAATATCCAATATCACCAACACATGCCTCTATCAATAATGTACGAAGATCAACAACATACCATCACAATATATGTGTCTCAACCATGTGCCAAAGCATGTACTAAACCATGAACTAGTACCATACCAAGCATCAACTATGTACCACAACCATGTACCAAATCATGCATCAACCAAAACTTGTGCCATACGTTGTTCCAACCATATCATGCATCACCTATGTATCTCACCACCAACACATGTACCATACCATATTCCAACCATGCACATCAATATTGCACAAGCCTCCACCAATATGAAAATATCACCACGATGTGCCTCAAGCAGTATTCGAACATCAAGTGTCCAACATGCACAAAGAACCAAGATATTCCTCAACAAGTATTAAACCAACATAAAAAAGGCATGCATCCAATCATGTACCTAAAACTATGTGCCTCAATTATGTGCCAAAAATGTGTCTCAAATATGGATCAACATCAACGAGATATACTTTAACCAATACATCAAAGATATTCCTCAACCAAGTATCATATCACTCATGATATGCCTCATAAAGAAAGTACCAAAACATCACCAAGAGGCACCAGCTTCAATTTTTTTTTACCTTGGGTATATGCCTAAACCATATGTCAATTTCTCAACCAACATACCAAACACATGCCTCAATAATTGTACACAACTCAACCATGTACCATCACCTAATTGTCAAAAAACATATAAAACATACCTCTTAACTCTAGAGTATTTGCAACATCTGATATCAGACATACCTGGGAAATCCTCAGCTTCATCACCTGGGTACCAACATTCCTCTCAATTATGTAAGTGCCTCACTAGATAGACACTAGTTGACCCATGAGGATTCCTCACTTGAAAGATATAATAAAACATGTGATTTCATCATTAGATAGTTATGGGATGACCTGTGAGAATTACCCTAATTAGGGTTTCCTCAAATTTTCGTTCTCTCTTCTTGAGTCCCGAAAATATCACACTTCTCTTGCTTTTATACCTCATAATTTTCCATCGCAAACTAGCCAAAATATCACAATACTATACCATAACATTCACAAGATATATATTCAATGTAAGTGTTTTATTGTACTTGTGAATGACTCCTTGAGGATTATTTATATCTTTTATAGGTAACCTCTTCCCTTAAAATTATGGCTTCTAGATATTTCTTGTTACAACCACTTTACCCTTTCATTCATTGAATTGTAACCAACTAGGGCTTCTTGACCATTCTTTGGGGATTCTAACTTCACAAGGCTATATCTCCCTAACCATGAGGAACCACATGGAATTCCATATATCACTGGAAATGATAGGACATGTACTAGCCATCCATGATAGTATTATCTACAATTACACTATTCTTCATGTTATTACTCCTCAATCAACTTCGGGCCCCATAACCACACCTATGGGGATACATGTAGACTACATCAAATGAACCAAACTAACTCACCATCAATATTGATCATACAAATTTCAATCAACTGTCCAACATCTATGGACCTCTCCAAGGGTTGGACTACATCCTCAATCAACTTCAGGTCCCATAACCACACCTTTGGGGATACATGTAGACTACAACAAATGAACCCAACTAACGCATCATCAATATTGATCATACAAATGCCAATTAATTTTCCAACATATTTGGACCTCTCTAAGGGTTAGACTACATCAAATGCACCCAACTAAAATGCATCCAACTAAATCACCATTAATCTTGATCATACAAATGTCAATCAATTGTCCAACATTTATGGATCTCTCCAAGTGTTGACATCAATCTCTAAGGGTTGACGTCAATGAAAACAAATTGTCCAAACCAATTTTCCAACAATATCCCCCTTTAGTATTGATGGCAACACCAAGATTCATGGCAACATTGATGCTACAATGCTCATGCTCTCCATGTGACCATTTTTCCACATCAATGTTTCCCACTCTCCCCATTTGACATCAATGGAAAATGGTATCTCTCCTTGGGGATGCTCCCCATGTATTCATGCATATGTTCTCTATTTTCTTCTTTGACAAAAGGTAACTTCCCCTGTCGATATGTCTCCCCTTGTCTTCATGCTACTGATCTTCCTTTCTCAATCTTTTTCTCTGATGATTTATATTCCCTTGAATTTTCTATAATATGTAGATCAATGTACAATTACCTGTAAATGTTTCCTTTAGTCTCCTCCAAATTTATTTATTTTCCATTGGTGTTTATTCTTGAATTTCATTGACATATATAAAAAGCATTTAAAATTTGATTTCTTCATTTACTTGTCTTGTTCACTTGACCATATTGTTCAACAATGTACTTCTGATGATATATCTTCCACTAATGATTTCTCTTTCCCTATTTTGTTGTTCCTTTCATTTATTTTCCTTTATGATTACACTTATTCCCATTGTAGGTAAGCTATTATGCATCTGACCCATGTTTCCTATACCTGCTAAGAATCTCACAAATTCATCTCTTCCCATATGATCATAACCTTGGTACTCAATTTTCTACAATGTTGACCCATATTCCATTGAAATATCATGAAGGATTCACTCGAATATGTTACAACGAATCATCACATATTCATGTTTATTATATTGAATCAAAATATGTCCATTGAATTTATCTATCTGCTCATGAAACTATGCATGTATGCAATAACCTGTGTGGGATCACGACTTCTCAATCAATCAATCTGTTACTTTGTACTTCTTCTATCTCACTACTATGATTCTGTGTCTGAAAAAAGTTCATACAACCCAAAAGATGGTTCTCTGATCTGTAGTGTCTACTGCATGGACTCCCCTTGTTCAACATACATATTTACTAGGATTCTCCAAGATGGATGGCTCATAAAAATAATCTCTCTTATGCCAAGTAATCTTCCTCTTCATTTGTAGACTCATCATCTCTATGAACTTTTACTTCTTCCTTTCTACCTATGGAGTGATCTCGCACTACAATTCCTTAAAGTACAATTTGTTGAACATGATATTTACTGACCTTCTCTTCTTTTATTTCTCACACTACTGCACATCCTGTGATCTATAGGACCTATTCTTTATTCACTTGTTCTTATGTTTTTTCATTTATTCTCAAAACCTTCCTATGTAAGACATCTTTCTTTTTCCTTGTAGATTTTCCTTCATCTCGTACTATTGCCAATCCTGGGAGTATGACTTATGGGTGTCCTTCATTGATTTTATATTCCTTTTCTTGTTCTTTTTCTATTTTCCAAACCTTCTTATATCTAATATCAATTTTGTTTCTCAAAGAAGTATCCATCATGGTTCTACAATCATGAGCTATGTGTCCATAGTTATGGAAATTGTAACATCCAATGTTATGTGCGGCCACACAAGATTTTCTTTATTAAACATTTGTTTCATAAGACCTGCAATCTGCAACCTTGTGTCCAAAGTTAGTGCAATAAAAATAATGACCATAAAATAAATTTGCATACGTGGGAGTGAATGATCTTCTTTGTGGTGTAGTCCTTCTGAATTCCTGTCTTGGTTGATCATGATCTTCTCTTATATGCATCCCTTCATTATTGTTGAAGCTTCTTTTCTGCATGAATGTGGTAGGTTTTTTTGAATATGTGTCTCTATTATACTCATTATTCTTCAATTCTTAGTGACCACGATTCCTTCCTTTGAGTACTTCTACATAAATCTTACTCTTTTCTTCATTCTTATTTTCTAGCAACCTATATGGCCTCTCTTCAGCATTATCTATGAATGATGTGGATTCTTCTCTCTCTTCAATATTATTGTTGATCTTGAAAAATGTGACTCTTAGTGTGACCACTTATTATTCAAGATTATCAACCTCTTCTTTCTTTATTATCTGAGACTTCATGAGTTCTTTCATTCTCTTTGATTATTCAAGATGGATCTTCAAGGTGATTATCTCTTCATTTTTTATTTCTTGCTAATTGAATTCTACTTCAATCTGATTTAAATCCTCAATTATTTCCTTGAGATGATCTGTAAATATATACTTTCTTTTTCGCTTCCTCCTTTTGTGCTAATATTTTGGATTCCAAACACTACTTCTGATCTTCAAGATTTTCTTCAATCCTTCTGGCTTCTTCTAGTTGACTTTTTACCATCATGATCATTTGGTATAATTCCTTGGATTTGGTATTATGAGATTTGTATTTCTCCTTTGGTTATTCTTGGAGTGACTTGTTTTTACTTTTTTCATTCCATGGACATTTTATTGCACTGAGCAATTATTCTCTGTAATATAATTTTGCCTCTTCACACTCTTCCTCTTCTAAATCTGTCTGACAAGATTAGCATCTTTTTTTTTTTTTTTTGTACCTGCATATTCCTTAGTATTCTCTGATTCTCTGATGGGATAAGAATATATATTATGTATATTATCCCAAATTTCTTTAGTTGATGAACACTATCCTACTTTGTCCTTTATTGAATTAGGAAATCCTTCTAAGCTAAAATCCAATGCTATTTTTTTGTTCCTTTTCAATTCCTTCTTGGCTACAGTATTTGGTTTCTTTGTATCATCGTACCCTCTCACAAATAATTTCCAAATATCATATCCCTATGCCTGCAAAAATGTTTTCATACCTCTTATCCATGATTCATAGTCGATACCATTATGACCATTGAACATTGGTACTCCGTTCATACTATACTTCATGATCTACCTTCTAGTGGTTAAATTGTTTCTTGAAGGAACCAACTTTGATACCAATTATCAAAATACGGAGGGGAGGGGGGGGGTGGGGGGCAGGGGTGAATTAGTGTTCACATTTTATACCACTTTTAACCAAAATTTATATTCTTTCAATGTTCAACAATTTATCATCAATCTATCATCTATGATTTAATTCAATATATATATATATATATATATCATGTTATCATAAGAAGCATCACATCAAAATCACATCAAGAACACGATACAATAGTATTTACGTGGAAACCAAAATGGGAGAAAACCATATAATGCTTTCTTATATATATCAATAATTCATTCATAGGAAGCACCAACTTTCCAATTATCTAGTTGCAACTCGAGGGAGGCTACAATCCCCTATTTACAGGATCCTAACTGAAGGAAGCTACAACTCCCTGAATTCTCTGGCTCCAACCAGAAGGAGGATAAAACCCCTTGATTTCTCTTACTCCTTCGAAATATGGATACAACCACCTATTTCTCAGGCTCCAACCTGAAGGAATCTCCAAATCCCTTATTCTTCATCTCCAACTAAAAGGAGGCTACAACCCCCTTTACTTTCCTTGTCCAGTTTCCTCGAAATATAAATGTAGATAAATTGTCACTACTATAATCACTACCAATGTCACTACCATTATCACTGCCACTATCACTGCCACTGCCACTGTCACATCAGCCTATGACCTTTCAACCTGTTACTATATCCAACCTATCACATCAACCTATCATTGTATCCAACCTGTCACATCAACCTATCACTAATCATCCTATCCAACCTGCCACTATTATAGATACTCAACCATATACTTTCACATGTATTATATACCAAGTATACCTCTCAAATATATTTCCAACATCACTAGCACATGCCTTTATCAAGCATGTGCCAATATCACCAACACATAATCCCAAGTTATGTGTCTCAACCATGTACCAAAGCCTGTACTAAACCATCAACTTGTACCATACAAAGCATCAACCATGTACCAAACATTTACCAAATCATGAATCAACCAAAACTTGTGCCATACCATGTGGAAACACCATATCATTCATCAACTACGTATCTCACCACAAAGACCTCTACCATACCATGTGACAACCATGCACAAACCTCCACCAATATGCCAATATGACCATGATCTGCCTCAATCACTATTCCAACATCAAGTGTCCAACATGAATCAAGAAACAAGATATGCCTCAACAAGTATGATACCAACATCAACAAGACATGCATTCAATCATGTACCTCAAACTATGTGCCCCAAGTTTGTGAAAAACATGTGTCTCAACTACGTTTCAACATCATCGAGATATACCTTAACCAATACATCAAATATATTTCTCAACCAAGTATCATATCACGCATGATATGCCTCGTAAAGCAAGTACTTAAACATCACCAAGAGGTACCATCATAACAAAACATTTACCTCAGGTATATTCCTCAAACCATATGCCAATTTCTCAACCAGCATATAAAACACATGGCTCAAGCATGCTCCACAAATCAACCATCTACCATAACCTAATCATCAAAACACATATAAAACATACCTCTTAACTCAAGAGTTCTTGGAAAATCTGATCTTAGACCAACCTAGGCAATCCTAAGTTTCAACACCTTGGTACCAACATTCTTCTCAATTATACAAGTCCCTAGCTAGAAAGACAATAGCTGGCACACAAGGATGCCTTGCTTGAAATATATAGGACAACATGTGAGTTCCTCACTAGAAAAATATGGGATGAACTGTGAGGATGACCCTAATCAAGGTTTCCTTCTATTTTCCCTCTCTCTTCTACAATCCCAAAAATCTCGCACTTCTCCTGCTTCGCCACCTCAAAATTCTCCGTCGCAAACTATCCAAAAGATCACAATACTAGACCATAACATTCACAAGATAGATCTTCAATGTAAGTGTGTTATTATACTTTTGAATGACTCCTTAAGGGTTATTTATACTTTTACTAGGTAACCTCTTTCCTTAAACTTAGGGCTTCTAGACATTTATTGTTACAACCACCTTACCCTTTCATTCATTAACTTGTAACCAACTAGGGATTCTTGACCATTCTTTGGGGCTTCCAACTTCACAAGGCCATATCTCCCTAACCATGAGGAACCATGTTGCATTCCACATATCAAAGGAAACAAAATGATGTGTACTATCCATCCATAATAGTATTACCTACAATTACAATTTCCTTCATGCCATTTTTCCTCAATCAACTTCAGGTTTCATAACCACACCTCTTGGGCTACATGTATACTACATCAAATGAACCTAACTAACTCACCATCAATATCTATCATACACATTTCACTCAACTTTCCAATATATTTGGACCTTTCCAAGGGGTTGTACTACATAGAATGCACCCAACTAACTCACCATCAATATCGATCATACACATGTCAATCAACTTTCCAACATCTCTGGACCTCTCCAAGTGTTGAAATTAATCTCTAAGGGTTGAAATCAATATCTAATGGTTTGAATAAATGAAAACCAATTGTCCATGTTACACATAAAAATTCCACACTTAAGTGTCGCAAGTGTCACAAAGTGACGTTTAACCTTAGTAAGTGTCTCATGCACTTTTTAAAGTGTTGTATGCATATTAATAAGTTTCACATGAACTTTCCCAAGTGTCACAACTCTTTGACATGATGAAAGACAATTCCATGACCCCTAAGTCACATTGGAGGAATAAAACCATCATTTGAAAGTCATAAACATACTTTTCACTTGGAAATTCGACCATTTCTTGTTGAAACTTACATTTCTTCATTTATTTCCAAATCTTTCCAACAAGATTTGGAAAGATTTTATTTTACGAAATTTCATTTTACGCTATTTCTTCCTGCAATTTTGTTTCTTCCAGTGATTTAAATGATCCTATCTTGTAGCGATACCCTTGTTCCCTTCCCTTCCTGCTCATGATATTGGCATGCATGCAAAGGTTGAAACAAAGGCCCTTGGTCTCAAATCCTCATTTGATTGGGTTTATGTTTGGACTTGCTTCTAGTGTAAATTTTTTCAAACCTTAACTCACCCAGAATCTAAGAAATCAAGTGTTGACTGATCACTCTAACTATTACCTTATGCCACCTTTACAATCTTAGTGGGATCGAGAGAGTAGGTGAAATGCTTCCCAACTCGTTATTTTCATTTTATTTTAAAAAAATGTAAATTCTGAATGATGTAAATCCTTGGGTGCTGGTGATCCTTTGTTGCATTGTGATGGAACCCATGGGAATTTTTACAATTCTGAGAATAAAACCTGTTCTCTGTATAATTAAGATAGCCATGTGATGAGGATGAATTCCCTTTCCAGGTGCAGCTGGATTGGGTATAAGAATTAATTAAAAAAAAAAAAAAAATATTCATTGAGGTTATCATTTCAAATGGAAATGGCATACCATGGTAGTAATCTTGAATGTTGTTTATATATTTTCATGGTAATGTTTTTTCCACTTGCTTAATATTAATTTCCTTTTGGTAATACTAAAATTACATCTCAATTCAACTTAGAATTGTTCAATCTTAAGATATTGAAATTATAGCTTGTCAAATCCTATAATTCACTCAATCATGGCTATCCTTTCAAAATTACAACTAGCATAAAGATGGATCATTTAATTATTTTAATATTTCTACGAGTAAACATGTTCTGCACTAATAACCATTTGATAACATGTATATTGGAATGAAGTACTAGTTCATAATATATGTATATGTATATGTATACTGGACCAAACTACCAATTCACCATGTCATGCATATTACCTAGGGTGTAGATAATCTAATAATGTAAAAGTAGGTAATGAGAATATTTTTTACCTACACATAATTCAATCATGTGAAAGTTCTTATGAATATCATTACTATAACCCAAGGCTTGTTCTTCAATTTTTTGGGCTTACCTTGAATGGTTGTTCTTGAAATTCTAGAGTGAAAAATTCCTTGGCATAGCCCGTATATGAACTAATTTATTATCTTACCACATTCCAAAGAAACCTTTAGTATAGATGGAAAAAGTTACTTGCATGCTTGGAATTTCCATACTTCGAAGAATGTTCTAAGTGAAGTGGAAGAATTTATAACCTCCTTTACATTATAGGTGGCCCAATGTTTACTTATATACTTGGAAGTGGGGTCTAGGAGATTTTTTTCAACTCAAGCCTTTTCTTGTATTCACACCTCTTTAAGGGACTTACAACTTGTCATGTTGTTTCTCTTCTTATTTTTAAAATTTATTTCTTGTTATGTTCCATAGGTGGTAATTGCATCTATTAAATCAACATATGTTTTTATAGTATAATTTTCTTCTGCTCCATGAATAATTGATGATTAAGATTGATTCATTGATCTAGTTTGAATTTGGGATTATGATTGTATTAGTGGGCATTAGAAACCTCCTCGTTCCTCAGAACAGTCAGCAGTCCTGATACCTTAAATGGTCAAAATCAATCAGATGAATCCTCAACTTGAGCATTGCTTATGTGTCTTCGAGGTCCTAACCATGCAGGATAGGTTCGGTGGACAATTTCATTATGTTATATTTAATTGATGAGTTGATTGGAAATGATGTTAATTTCAGATGAAATTGATGAATTTGCAAATTTAGTGATTAATATATGATGTGTCGCTATTAATTATGTTGAGGCATTGATTATGTTTTGTTATTAATTAGGATGAAATGTTGATGTTGTTTCTATTCATTATGTGGTGACGTTTAATTTCCTAAAAATATATATATATTTACCAACTCTACATCATTACGGGTTGTCGTAACAGATGGTTCGTAACATATGGTATCATAGTGGGTTCAACCCTGCGACTTGGGATCATTACACCTTCCATGGTATTAAAAAACTAGATTAATAACTTATCACTAATTAAAATTGAAAATTTTCCATGCAGGTAATCATGTTTAGAGGACTTCATGGAGGTAGATGATGTTGAGCTAGGGGGAGAGGTGTGACACCTCCAGTATCACCCACACTATAGGGATCTAACCCCCAAGGAGAAGAACAAGTCATTGGACAGGAGTAGGTTGTTGTGGGAGATGTGGTTGGTTTGATGAGGTCCTTTCAGAGGCCTTGATTAACCAACTAGATAGAGATGAGGTCGGAATGTATGTACCCAATGAGGGTTCACATCGTGTTCCAATCGGTAGTGGTATAATTCATACATAACAAGAGAAGGTGAAGTTTCCCGAGTTCATGGCTGCCACAAACAACTCAGCCTCTAAGGAATGGTTGGAGAACATGGTGATGTGTTTTTCACTTCATGACTACACCTCCAACATGAAGGTATACATGGCAGTATTTTAGCTGAAGGGGAGCACTCTTATATTATGGAAGATGCTCTTACCTCAACTAAACATGGTCATCGAAGACGTGTTATGGGAACTGTTCGAGGAGTGGTTCCAAGGAAAGTATTTTTCATAGGAATTCATTGAGCTCCAGCTCAATCAGTTCAAAGCCTTACAATAGGGTGGTCATATGGTGCCAAAGTATGAGGCCTAGTTCATGGAGCTACTTTGGTCTACCCCACATCTGAACACGGAGAAGATAAAGGTCAACAAGTTTGTGTTAGGACTTAACTTCAACATTTTTGTGAAGATGAGGGTCCTACTGCCTTAGATGATGCACAATGCAGTCCAAAAGGCCCTGATAGTGGACGAAGAGCTGACCAATGGGAGTCAAGGTAAGACTCTTGTGAGACTAACTTGACAGAGGACCTCAAGAGAACAACAGTATCATACACCAGTGATACAAACATTAGGGTATCGAGATACATCTAGAGGACCTATGTTCATGACACCAAGATGACCAAATACTCAATAGAGGACTCCCTATAGGGGACCACAACATTAGAAAAAACATCATCGCAACCACAACAATTTATTCTTGTTCAGTAGAACATACCAGGATCTCAGACTGGTAGGACAACAACTTCTCATTCGGGGACCAGGAGTACTAGACTGAAGACCGAATGTTGGACATGTGGAGAGCCACATTACTAGAGAGATTGTCTAGTTGAGAAGGCCAGAGCGGTTGGATCAACAAGACACACTACAGTTGGAGATTTGGGAAAGGACCATAGGATTCATGTAGTGTTGAATCATCGCCAGGCCGAGAACTAGTCCACAATGATTGAGACGTCAGGTACAATCACCGATGAAACTTTTAGTATTTTGATAGATACTAGAGCTACATAGAGATTTATTTATAGTGCAACGCTAAAGATAATTAAGTTAAAGGAAGTTGAGAAGGATGAGTCTAGATACATATAAATGGCTTCGGGTGCCAAAAAAAAGGTTGGAGGAAGGGTTATGGACTGTAGTAGTGACTTGGGATATTTTGTAACGAAGGTTGACCTATATGTCACGATCTTAGGATGTTATGACATAGTGATCAGTATGGAGTAGTTGGAATCACACAATGCGATACTAAACTGTAAGATGAAACAATTATGTTTGAAAGATGATGTGGGAAAAAGAAGAGTGATGGTAGGGAGAAACCAAGGAGTGTCCTTGAGTTTCATCTTTTCCCTACATCTATAGAAGAGCATGCACAAGGGATGTAAGTTATATGCAATCTTAGCGCTAAATGAAAGGGGCGAGGCAAAAGGGTTGGAAGACATTCCTGTAGTATGAGAGTTTTCATACATGTTCCCAGAAGAGTTACCAAGTTTTTTGCCTGAAAGAGAGTTGGATTTTACAATTGACTTGAAACTTGGAACTGAACCAATAGCAAGAATGCCATATCATATGTCAACGCTTGAGCTATAGGAGTTGAAAATGAAATTGAAGGAACTTTTGGAATTGGGACTTATACGTCCAAGTGTGTCACCTTGGGATGCACCTGTTATTTTCATAAGAAATAAGGATGGATCATGGAGACTTTGTATTGAATACCATCAACTGAACAAAGCGACGATCAAGAACAAATATGTGTTTCCTAGAATAGACAATTTGATTGATCATATGAAAGGTGTGATGATTTTTCTAAGATCGGATTGAGATCAGGATATTACCAGTTATGAATTCAATAGGAAGTTATTCCTAAAACCGCATTCAATATGAGGTTCAGACACTGAGTTTACTGTTCTATCGTTTGGATTGAAAAACGCCCCAAGGGTATTCATGAGTTTGATGAATGGGTTGTTCCGAGAATACTTGGACAAGTTTTTTCAAGTATTCATTGATGACATACTGATATATTCTCGGATGATAGAAGAGCATGAAAAACATTTAATCTTAGTACTACAATATTTACAAGAAAAAAATTATACAAGAAACTATCAAAATGTTATTTCTACCAATCGAAGTTTCATTACATGGGGTGCGCTATATTCGATGAAGGTATCGTTGTGGATGCATTGAAAGTGGAGGCTATTATGGAATGTCCTACACCAAAAAAAGTACAACAAGTACTAATGCAGGAGCATCATAAGCAAGACAACAAAGCACATGCAAAAGAGGAGGACAACTGGATATGCAACAACACATATTTTGAGAATGTTTTGAATTTTAAAAGATAAAACATTAATGTAATATCTTGAAAGGATGCATTCACATTTATATTTTGAGTTGTAATATTGATCTAGGTCATAGCTCTCATCTGTCGGTTAGAGGCATTTATTGTAATAAATGTAAAGTAGTTGTAGACTTTATTTCGACTAGATAACTTGAGCTATAGGAGGGAAAACTCTAGAAATCTCCCTTCTATGTATTGTATTGTGGGATTATTCTCAATAGGAAGAATACTTAGATATGTGGAGCCAAAAGAGAATAACAAAGATTGTAGAATTTGTATGAGGAGATAGTTGTTACTATTGAACCCATGTACAAATGCACTTGGATTAATATAAGGAAGATTTGATCCAATTTCATGGTGCCTTTGTGAATTCTGTTTACATCTATTCAATGGTATGTTTATAGTTAATTTCAGTTTTTGTTATGAACTTGATTCAATGTTGTGTATGTGTATGATATCATGTTGAATGTATGAATTCTTTGAAAGGAAGGATATGAGTTTCAATTGTTTCTCGTCCTGAGGATTCCTGCAAGGAGTGCAACGAAGGTTCGCAAGCAGTGCGTTGACAAGATTCTGAGTTTCACCTCAGAAAAGCTCAAGAGAGATATCATTGTTCTCATACCAGCAGGAGTGCAAGTATAGGCACATATCCATGCAAGGTGTGCACAAGAGATTTCAGGTCTTAGAATTTTCCAACCCAAGTGTGAGTGGTTGAAGAACCATGTCACAAGGAGTGCACACAAAGAACCCTTGGATTTCTTGAGTTTGCAGCAAAAGCCAAGATCATAAGGGATAGAGACTTCGAGGGATTCAAAGGAAATTAGAATATTGAAGTTACCTCGCAGAGGTTGACCCCAAAAGAATTGATGTCGAGTCCTTTGGCTTGGAGCCATTGAAAATATGAAACGAATGGTGGAATTTCTCGGAGGGAGTAATACCGAAATTTAGTCAGTCATTGGATCTAGTAGATCAGTGGAGGGGATAAGACTGATAACCTTTCGGAAATCGAGATATGAAGAAATTTGTGACGAGAAGGAAAGAATTGTGAAATTCTGATTCGGGAAATCTTGACAGGATTTGGACCATCAGATCGTGGAAGAATCTAAACCATCGATCTACAACAAGGAAGTTGCGAGTTCAGACTTCAGGGAAAAGGAGGAGTCTTGTATCGTGAAATCCTAAGTCGTGAATTTCCGATGCACTCGAAGGTTGATCCATAGGTTGTGGAAGAGAGTCACATTAGAAGAACTTAAGGAAGGAGATAGAAGTTCGTTTGTCCATTTCATGGTTTCGGGATCTGAAGGAGTTTAGGGACTCAACAATAGGAATCGTGAAGTCATGAAACCCGACGTGCCCTTTTCGGGAAAAGGTTGTGGTCACATCAGTTGGTCACGTGGGTAAGAGTTCATGCCTAGTGATCGTTCACATAGGCGTGACTCCTAAGAAGGACCTGTGGTTACAAGTGTGAAGATTCAAGTTTGGAATGGAGGAGCCATTTTGGCTCAAATGAGATTAAGAATGATACTTAGACCGGGAGGTCAAGCAGAACCTACTAAGGTAGGGGTGTTGTGCCAAGTACACAACTTTATGGGTTTAGTGGGATATTACCAATGGTTCATTGAAGGTTTTTCGAAGATACCAAATCCAATCACGGATTTGCAGAAGAAAAACAAGAAGTTTGTATGGACTGAGAAATGTGCAGAATCATTTCAAAGGCTCAAGGAGTTGTTGATGATCGAGTCAATATTGAAAGTCTTGACATGGAAAAGTAATTCTTTGTATGAACAGATGCATCCAAGGCAGGTTTAGGCGGAGTATTGATGCAATATGGTCGAGTGATCACTTACATTCCAAGAAAATTGAGAAAGAATGAGGAGAACTACAAAATGTGTGATTTGGAGTTATTGGAAATTGTATATTCCTTGAGATTTTGGAGAGACTGTCTGATTGGAAAAAAAATGAAATAAATAAAAATCATTGTGGATTGCAATATATATTTACACAGATCGACTTGAACACACAACAGAGGTGTTGGTCAGAATTACTTAGCGAGTACGATTTCAAGATTACTTACATTAAAGGCACGGTGAACAGAGTGGCATATGCATTGAGTTGAAGACCACGCATATTCTCGGTAATAACTCTTTAAACGAATCTTCGAGAAAATATTATAGCATTACAGAGAGATGATGACTGGTAAAAGGAAGTTAAATAAAATATTGGACAATATACCATGAGGGTACCAAAGTTTGAAAGTTATACATTGGAC
This sequence comes from Picea glauca, assembly GCA_000966675.3. Classification (NCBI taxonomy): domain Eukaryota; kingdom Viridiplantae; phylum Streptophyta; class Pinopsida; order Pinales; family Pinaceae; genus Picea; species Picea glauca. Next base: position 3,951 of record JZKD02S2256752.1, on the reverse strand, counting down.
AATGAGGGATCGATGAGGTATGACAATAGGATTACGTACCTCCTAACGATGAATTAAGAATATTGATCTGAAGTGAAGAACATATCGCAGTGTACATGGCTCATGCAGGAGTCACGAAGGTGAAGGAAGACCTTATGCCTTTATTCTTATGGAAAGGAATGAAAGAAGACATAGTTAGTTACATAGAGATATGTCTAGAATGTCAGCAACTGAAGGCTGAACATAGACATCTGACATGATTATTGTAGCCACACACTATTCTAGAATCAAAATGGGAGGTCATTTCGATGTAATTTATAGTTGGATTTCCACCGACGATAAGGAGACATGATTTGATTTTCGTGGAAGTGGACACTGTAACGAAGAGTGCACACTTTATTCCTATACATTTGACGTATCATGTGCCAAAAATATCTAGAGTTTTTGTCGGTGAGATTGTGACATTACGTGGCATACCAAAGTGGATCATATATGATATAGGATCGATGTTTGCAGGAATATTGTGGACCAGTTTCCAAGAGGCTTTGGGGACACAACTGAACTTTAGTACATCATATCACCCTAAGACCTACGATAAAAAAGAAAGAATGAACCAAATTTTGGAAGATATGTTGCATATGTATGTAATGGACCAACATAAACATTGGGAGGAGTTCTTGAAACTAGTATATTTTGCATACAACAACAACTATCAAGGTACCATTAAGATGGCACCGTTTGAGTTTCTTTATAGGCGAGTGTGTCAGACACCATTGAGCTTGGATCAACTTGAGGATAGGGTTATGGTAAGACTAGAAGTGATCCAAGAAATGGAAGAAGAAATTCACTTGATACGATAAAGGATTAAATAAGTGCAAGATCGACAAAAGAGTTATGATGATGAACATCGCATCGACTGCAGTTATGAAGTTGGTGGCCGAGTTTTATTGCAGGTGAAACCACACAAGAGTTCAAACAAGTTTGGAAAGGATGCTAAACTCTATCCTAGGTTTGAGGGACCTTTCGAAGTTGTGGAAAAGAATGGACCTGTGGCCTATCGACTAGCCTTGCCTGATTATTTGAGGCGTATGCATGATGTTTTTCATGTATCTGTTTTGAGACATTATGTTAGTGATCCTACACATGTGACTGACATGAGTTCTTTCTAGGTGTCGGATGAGGGTGCTTTCATGTCAGAGCCAATATGCATTCTGGACCATCACATTTGACATCTACGACATAGAATAGTTGATCAGGTCAAGGCCCAATGGGATAATTATAATCCACACTCAGCTACATGGGAGGATGCATATGATATGTATCAATAGTTTTCTTACTTATTTGATAGATAATTATGCATATAGATCTTGTTGGATACTTTTATTACTGCATTTTGTTTACTGTATAGCTTCGGGACAAAGTTTAAAACAAGAGGGGTGTATGTAACACCCCGCTCTTGTGGACACATATTATCGGCTTATTCTTTGAGGACACTTGCATGAAAGTGATGTATTGACAAATGTTATTGACAATTTTTTCTTGATTTTGTAGGACACTTGATAGATTGTGGATGTTGCTGGCATCACTAGACATCCTTGGACTCCATATTGAGTCAAGGAATGGATTGTTTTTAGTTTGAATATTTCATTTTATGCACATGTTCCAGATGATTGATTTAGTATGATTATGTATATGGATCAGCGATAGTGTTTTTTTAATGAATGCAGGTTGACGAATGCTTGTTAATATGAATCACATAAGGAGTAAAGGGGCCCTGTAGAAAAACCAGATATTGAGGGAGAGGTATGGCAGCATCCCTGTCACAGCCTACTAGTACTCCCGCTCTAACTCAAATTGTAGGTTAATGATTTCCTAGTTTGAGAGATCCATGATGTCATGAGGGAAGACTAAGACAATCACTCACAAATATTCTAAGGGGCGTACAATAAGGCAACACCCTTATTACTTAGAAGTATTTAGTATCTCACAAGGTTTCCTTAATGGAGTGCTCACTCCAAGGGTTGGACAACTACCAAAACCAGTCAAAGGCAAGTGGCACTGTTGGAGCATAAAGTTAAGCCTTTTTAGGAAAAGGGGGGGGTGGGATTTAAGCCTAAGTCTAAGTTTTTGTAAGAAGACTAAAACTAAATTATAAATTAAATTAAAATAGAATGAAGTAAATCAAGTTAAGAATTAAGAAAAGGTGAATTATATCTAAATATTTGATAAGGCACATGTGTGCAAGAAAATATTAAAAATGGATTTTTAAATTAAGAAATAAATAAAGATGAGAGAATAGGGTACACATAGAAATGAATCTAGAGTCTAGATACCACTAGTTTAACTAGAAGAAGACTCTTATTCTAGCTCAAATCAGATTTAGTAAGTCGTTAGTCATTAAATGAGAATATGGGGAATAAAGAAACAACTATGAGTGATTTAAAGAGTGCATTTCAGAAGTGCGAGGAGGAATAATTCTAAATTAATTAATTAAAAAGATAATTATTTATGCAAGTGGGGAGGTGTCACTGAGAAATTCCTATAAATCAAATGGTCAAGATGGAAAAAGGAGGACAGTGGTTATTGGTAAAGTTATTCTACAGAATTATTTTGATTGGTTTTACTTGTGCGAGTTGGGATACCTAGCATGTGATAGAGTGTTGGCTTTACCTTGCGATACAAGCTAAGAGCTAGAGTATATTCTGGTTTTGTGTGTGTGGCCCCTTTGCGGCTTGTGGGGCAAAGGAGGAAGAAGAGTACCCCTAGCATTGGCTGGGAGATACAGGTGAAGTCCTTAAATTGGAAAGAGAAGGAGCTAGGCACAAGTTCGAGTCGATATCTTCGGCAATATCAATCCTAGTCAATGATGGATTATTGGTTATGGTACACGAGTTTTGTATTGTTATGTAAAAATTTAGGAAGATTGTTGTAAATCCGTGCTAAGGAAAATAAGGATATTATGGTTTTTATATCGAAATTTTGCTGGATCAGACGCATCTAAATACACATTTCCCACAGATAAAAAGGAAAGAACCCCAACCAGTTTATATTTCAGAAATTGAAATAGAATAGAATACATGCATTTAAGAAAATAGAGCATCCATAGCGCTCCAGATATAACAGAGTATGCAGCATACATTGGTTCCAGGAAAAACAGAGCACTCAGCATCTGCATGCATTTACAAAAACAGAGTATTTTTTGAGACGGGAGAAGCTTCACGAATACACTAACTGGCAGAAGAATCAAGATACATAGAAGACTGTAGAAGAAGGAGGGAAGAATTAAATGCGGGAGTTGGAGAGTTGTTGACAAAATTTATGGCAGGGGAGATTAATAAATCTGGTGATCCACGTCACCAACACTCCCCCTTAATCTTCACTGCCATGTATGTCTGCAATACCAATCTCCTCCTGGAGATGCTCAAAAACATTCTTTGCAAGCGGCTTTGTGAAAATGTCTACTAGTTGTTCTTTGGACCTGCAAAATTCAAGATATATGTCACTATTGTTTACCAATTCTCGAATGAAATGGTATCGTGTATCAATATGCTTGCTCCGTTTATGAAAGACATGATTTTTAGATAAAGCGATTGCAGAATTATTATCAATATAAATTTTTGTAGGTTCTTCTTGTGGATACCTCAAATCTGAAAGTACTCTCCTCATCCATACTGCTTGGCAAGCTGCTGATGTGGCTGCAACATATTCTTCTTCAGCTGATGAAAGTGCCACAATTGGTTGTTTCTATGAAGCCCAAGAGATAGCTCCCTATCCTAGATGAAAGATATACCCCGAAGTTCTTTTTCTATCATCCATGCTACCTCCCCAGTCACTATCTGTATGTCCAATCAGTTTGGAATTATCTGAAGATGCATACAAAATTCCAAAGCTCTTTGTTCCAGCTATATACCTTAGAACTCTTTTTCTAGCTTTCCAATGTGATTCCTTTGGTTTGTCCATGAATCTAGAAAT
>JZKD02S2256719.1:12647-33677 GCA_000966675.3 Picea glauca | reverse complement strand
TTTTAGGGATATTACTTTAGACTTATCCATTCCTAGAGGAGCTTGGAAATTCTGTAGAAAATAAAGGATGTCTCTGTACCATTTTGATTCAACAATATTTTCATTAACTTGAGAATTGTTGTTTTGAGGATGTAAATTTCCTGAATTGTTACAGATGTAATCAACTCCCAGGGATCTACAATTAGAATCATCTTGCAGCTTAGCTAACCCCTTCCCTTTAAATAGCTTGGTAGGCTTGATGTCCATGTCATATTCAGGCAACTTAGTTATCCATTTACTTCTCTTTCCATCATTGTTCGGTTGATTCAAGATATCTTTAATAGAAAAAGATGGTATGTATGCAATGATTTTGGAATGTACCACATAAACTCTAAAATATTTTAGTGCTTTGACCAAAGAAAAATCTTGCTTCTCCATGATATCATATTTTAACTTAGCATACTGAAGTGCCCTGCTGAAAAAGGAAATGGGTTGTTCAAAACCCTCAGAATTTCTATGTAGAAGGGTAGTTGCTAAAGTATCTTGATATGCAAAAGAAAAAATCAGGAACTCTTTTTCAAAATCTAGGCTAATTGAAATAGGTGCATCTGAAATAGCCTACTTAATAGATTGGAAAGAATATTTAACTTATGTTCTCCATTTGATCTCAATTCCTTTCTTCAACATACAAGTTATGTGTTTCACCAATTCAACAAAGTTGGGAATAAACCTTCTGAGAAAGTTTATCTTCCCAAGGAAAAACTAGATTTCCTTCTTAGTTCTAGGAATAGAAAGCTTTTGAATGGATATCACTCTAGCAGGATCAATTTTAACTCCATCGGTACAAACAATATGACCTAGAAATTTCCCTTGTTCTAAATCAAAATGAGACTTTTTTGGATTTAAAGAAAGACCATACCTTCTGCACTTCAGAAATACCTATCTCAAATGACGTAGATGCTCCTCATCGGAGTTAGAGAATATAGTAATGTCATTCAAATAGATGAAAACAAACTTATCCTTCTCTCCCACGAAAGCGATATCCATGGCTCGCTGAAAAGTGCCCCCCTCATTCATTAAACCAAAAGGCATTCAGGCATACATAAAACTACCCCAAGGTGTTGTAAAATAAGTCTTCTCCATATCATCTAGATGAACAAATACTTGATTGTATCCGGAGAAACCATCAATCATAGAAAGCCTACTAGATCCTACCACCCTCTACAATATATGTTCCATTTTGGGCAATGGATAGTTGTCTTTCTGGGAACACTTGTTCAAATTCTTGAAATCGACACAGAGTCTGATTTCACCATTCTTTTTTCTCACTAGCACCAAATTTTCTATCCAGTTAGAATACCTCAAGGGTACAACGATCTTAGCATCTAAAAGTTTCTTGACTTCGTTCTCCATAATAGGTAACAAAAGAGGATGAATCTACCTTAATTGTTTCTTGAAAGGTTTTACATTCTCTTTCAAAGGTTTCTTGTGTTGAATTATAGTTTCATGAAAGGTCCTAAGATCTTCATATTTCCATGCAAAAACATCAATGAACTCCTTCAACAATTATGCATATTTAGCTCGGTATTTCGCTAACAGGAATTTTGATAATTTAACATGCTTGGTATTAAATCAAAATCAAAAATCAATGTTCACAAAAATCAAAATCCACAGTCAAATTAGACATACCTTCAACCATACCTTTACTGTGTAGTGTCTAAAGGCCCTTTTTGCCAATATGTCTCAGTATTTGATACCACGGTATGGTCTTCTTTCCAAGGACAGTATGGATCATGTCTTCTTTATTTCTCTTCTCATGGACAATAGAACTATTACACCCATCAATATAAGTACTTCCCAACAACTTGTATAGAGTTCCACACCGAATTCCCCTCATCAACACCATTGCTCCTCATACCATCTTGCAAGTGCCCTTTCCTAATAAAGTATCCGCACTTGCATCATCCAACTTACTTACAGATATTAGGCTCGTGATTAGATTTGGAATCTGTAGAACCCCAGGGAGAGTTCTAATCCTTCCATATTTTAGCAACATCTTAACTCTTCCACGTCCCATGATTTTGGTTGTCGAGTCATCTTCTAGGAACACATCACCACCCTCGTACTTTTCATATTCACATAACCACTCCCTCTGAAGAGTCATATGAAATGACACACCTGATTCGATTAACCATACACCATGATCTACATGTGTACCTATAGACGTCAGGTAAACATCTCCTTCTTCTATGGAATTCTTTGCCTCTATGGAAGAGGCATCATTAGATCCCTTTGATTTATCAACATTCTTTGACCTACAATATTTCTTATAATGCCCATATTTACCACATTCGCAACATTTCCTCAAATATTTTCCTGGAGATTTATATCTACCTCTATATTTAGATTCCCCTCCTGAAGACTTATTTTTATTTCTGTCTTTGGGATGGCCTATTACAAATAAAGCATATGTGTTCTAACTATCCATGTTCATCTATGTCATCTCTTCCGATAGTAAGGATGCAACTACATCCTCATACTTCAATGCAGATTGAGTGCTACTTGATGCAGGAGCATCTCCCGAGACAAGCGAGCCAGCACAGAAGACGAAGGATAGCTGGGCACACGCCAGCGCCAAATTTTTTTTAAATTTTCCCTTGAAGTTGATGCGCTAAACATAAATGAGACCAATTAATTTAGGCGCCTTGGTAAAATGTAATCAGACCTTGAGCCATACACTCTCGTCTAAGATAGACAGAGGCATTTATAGTAGTAGATGCAGGTAGATAGAATTGAATTCTTAGATTAGACAGTTTTAGAGCGCAGGAGGGAAAACGGATATAGACACCCTCATTGTGTATTGTAACATAGTTTTAGTTCAATTCAAGGAAGAGTTAGAAGAACCCAGAGCGTAGGAGAGAACCAAAGAATTGTAGAAGAACACCCATGTACAGATCTTGAATTAATAGAAGAAGTTGATTCAGATTCATGGTTGTTGTGTTATTCTCTGTGTATGTGTGTTGAATGCTATGCTCATGAGTATTTACTTCCTGTTAACTACTTACTATTATGTTGTATGTATGATTTCATGTGGTGATATTGAAATCTGAGAAGAAGTGGAATGAGTTACAATTATTTCTCTACTTGAGCAAGGATTCCTGCAAGGAGTGCAGTTGAAGTCGTCCGCAAGGGGTGCGTTGACAGAAGGCTTAGAGAGATAGCTTTTGTTCTCATTCGTCGTGAAGGTGCAGTTAGGCATAGAGCCGTGCAAGGAGTGCGCAGGCTAAGGGAGGAAGCCTCAGTCGTGTATCTGAGCAGAAGCTTTGAAAGACTGCTATTGCGGGACAACGCAGAGTCGAGCGACTTCAACACTTAGACGTGATTGAAGATTTGCCGCAAGGAGTGCGTGCAAGGGTTCTTTCCAAAGACTGAAGTTGTGGAAAGGCTCAGGAGGAATAGACCTTCGAATTTTCTGAAGGGTAAGTGTAGGGAAGCTGCTGTCAGAAGTCGGGGAGAAGCGTTGCAAGTTGGTGAAGCAGTGAAGGAGTCTCGTGGAGAGACACTTGTTTTTTTCATTTCATGGATTACACAAGGAAGAACGGATGGTCAAAATCCTCTGAGGAGATTTCGTGAAGTTCCGAGGATCGTTAGATCTTGCGGAGGTGCAAGAAGGTTACGACGAGAAGTTCTGAAGGGTTTGAAGCTCAGGAGGGACAGAGCCATCGATTCCAAGTCACAGGAGTCGTCGGATCTACATGTGGTATCGTGTATCAGGGACTCGCGAGTTGAAGCCCCAAAAGTTGTGCAACAAGGACAGCGATATCGCGAGATGCGATATCCCTACAAGATCATAACCATTCGTTGTGGAGGACGCGTGTCAGGAGATTTTCCCATCTCGGAGACTCGGACATTGGAGGACAGAAAGGGAAGTCCTTCAGTTTTGCGAGTCGTGAAGTGGTGAGAAGGCTAGGAACTGTCCATCTGAGAAGGACAGGTGGCAGAGATCGAGAGATCTCGCGAACTCGGGGGTTCGTAGGGTAAAATCCCAAGTGTAGGGCACCCCAATTCATGAAGGCGCGAGGAGTGAGAAGGAGAATAGCCGTTGGATCTGGATCATAGGAGGACCGTTGGATCCGCACATGGGATCGTGTATCAGAGTCTCACAAGAAAAGGCTCGAGAATTTGGTCACGGGGATCGCAAGATTGCGAGAAGTGATACCCCGACAGCTGGAGGACAGTATGGGCCATAGCGAAGTCGGCGAGTGGAGTACAAGTGGCACAAAGTCATCGGGATCTTGCCGCGAGAAGTCCCAAAGTATTGGCGTTAGGATTCGCGAGTCGCGAAGTGCCGAGAGTGAAGTTCGTGTGGACGCGTGGCAGAGCATAAGGTGGGACCCACGTGGTCGACGGGTGGACACGTGTTGCCTGGAGATAGGAGTCGACACTCCATTGAATTCTCGCATCTCGGGGATTCGCGGAATAGGAAGGTCAAAGCTCGACGGATCAACCTTCGAGGTTGTGAGATTGCAAGGTTGCGAGATTGCGAGATTGCGGGTAGCGAAATCCATCAAAGGAGAAGTCAGCCCAGTGTTGACCTATCGTGTCTCGGAAGATCGCAACGGGAGGCACAAGAGTTCGACTCACACACTCACAAAGGTGCGAGTTGCGAGAGGCGCTAACATTTAAGCCTAGCCTACGGTTACATGTGGAGAGGGCACTAACAAAGAAAGGAGCTATACCCGTATCGCCAGGTCGGGTATCGCAAGATTAGAAGGAAAGAGTTGGAGGCTTTGATTCATGAACTCGCGAGATCGTGAGATTTAGTTGATCTCCCAGTGGTAAAAAGAGACCTCGGGGAAAGATTTTTGTGGGTGCAGATTTTCCGATAGGGAAATAGAAGAACCTTGGAGTTCTTCGGGCCAAGAAGAAGAAGATCCTGTGAGCAGACGTGCCTAGGTGGCGTGCCCTGCGTCAAGTGGTATTAGAGCATAGAAGAGTTTCTTTTCTTTCCGTAGTAAAGAAAGAGGAGAATTCACCATGCCGCCAAGGAGAAGGGGTAGACAATCACCCGATCCAGAGGAGGAAAGGGAATTGTCCAGAGAAAGAGGTAGGCAAGGGCAGAATCCAGACATGGAGAGAGAAATACGAAATCTTAGTGCCATAATGGAGGACATGGAGACATCACAAAGGCACAAAGTTGATGTAGGAGATATCAGCGAATCCAAAGATGAAGAGGATGTTGGACATAGAGGAGAAGAAATCCCAGCGGAAGATGCAACGAGTGAAGTCTTACTTAAATTTGTTGCAAGAATGAGTACAAAAGTAAAGATGGACATTCCAGTTTATGAGGGAAATCTGGATGCAGAAGAGCTACTAGATTGGATTAGAGCTCTAGACACTTACTTCGATTATGAAGATATCGAAGAAGATAAGAAGGTCAGGCATGCCATCACAAGATTAAAAGGACATGTAGCCTTGTGGTGGGATGAACTACAAGTTGACAGGCATTGCCAAGGCAAGCAGAAAATTAAGAGCTGGGACAGGATGATTGCAAAGATGAAGGCAAAATTCATTCCCAGGGACTATCAAATTTCTCTATTCAGAAGGATGCATAACCTGAGATAAAAGCTGATGACAGTGAAGGAGTATACTGAGGAATTTTACAGGTTGAATATCAGAGCATTTCATCATGAAAGTAATGACGAAAAGGTGGCCAGGTATATGAATGGCCTGAGGTATGAAATTCAGGATGAAATAAATATGGCAACCATCTGAATGATGGAGGATTCCTATCAAATGGCTTTGAAAGCTGAAGAGAAGTTGAGCCGTAAGCAAGTTCAGCGAGGCAGAGGCAGGAGTCAGCCCAAGGGAAAATCGGTTGCCCAAGATAAATACCAGAAGCCCAAGGATGACTGGAAGAAACCTCAGACTCAGACAGAGAGAGGTGGAAGTTCACAGTGAGGGAGATATGCTGAGCAAAGAGAACAACATACTGAGCAAAGAGGAGGATATGATGATAATAATAGGTTTCCTCGTACCAGAGGTAGAGGAAGAGGAAGAGGTGGAGTAATCACATGCTTCACATGTGGAAAAAATGGACACAAGTCATTCAAGTGTCCAGAGAAAAAGAAAGAAACTGGAGAGACTCACATCGCCGAGGCACAGAGGTGAGATGTTGAGGCAGAGTACGCTGAAGGCAGAAGATCTCTAGTGATGTGGAAGGTCCTTTTGACGCCAGAGAAGGAGATGGAGAACTCAGCACAGAGGAACAGTTTTTTTAGGACTTCTTGCAAAACGAAGGATAGAGTGTGCAAGGTCATTGTGGACAGTGGAAGCACAGATAATCTCGTTTCAACCAAGATGGTAGAAAAGCTAGAGCTGGAAACAGTTGATCACTCGAGTCCATACAAAGTTTCATGGCTACAGAAGGGACATCAGGTAAATGTAACTAAACAATGCTTAGTTTACATTAAGATAGGAGGATATAATGATAAGATTTTATGTGATGTTATTCCTATGGATGTTTGTCATTTGTTGTTGGGCAGACCATGGAAATATGATAGGAATGTAATTCATGATGGGAGGATGAATACATATACCCTGGAAAGGAATGGGAGAACTCATATGTTGTATCCAATTGAAGATAAAGAGGTGAAGCCGGAGGTAAACAACACAGTACTTCTCATGAGTGGGAAGGAACTTCTTACAAAAGTTAAGAAGAAGGAGGAACCACAATTCTTTGTGGTCAGAAAACCAAGAATTGTTCTGACTAGTGCAAGGGTGGATGAATTGCCAGAAGAAGTTCAGGAACTACTGGAAGAGTTCGTTGATATTGTAGTGGACGAATTACCTTGTTCGTTAACACCAATGAGAAGCGTGAGCCATCACATTGATCTCATACCAGGAGCTAGTTTACCAAACAAAACTGCGTACAGATTGACACCACAGGAGAATGAGGAGGTCAAGAAGTAGGTCCAGGAGTTGTTGGACAAAGGTTTGGTCAGGGAAAGCTTGAGTCCATGTGTTGTTCCAATAGTACTCAGTCCAAAGAAAGACGGAGGCTGGAGGATGTGCACTGATTCAAGAGCCATTAATAAGATAACTATCAGGTATAGATTCCCATTGCCGAGGATGGATGATCTGATGGACTACTTAAGTGGAGCAAAAAAAATTTCAAAGATAGATTTGAAGAGTGGATATCATCAGATTCATATGAGAGAAGGTGACGAATGGAAAACAACATTCAAGACAAACGAAGGTTTGTATGAATGGCTTGTCATGCCGTTTGGCTTGACGAATGCACCAAGTACCTTTATGAGCTTGATGAATGAAGTCCTGAAGGAGTTCATCGGGAAATTTGTCATCGTGTATATAGATGACATATTGATTTTCAACAAGATGAAGGTTGAACATCTGAAGCATTTGGCTATTGTGATGAAGAAATTACAGCAAGAGAAGCTACTGATAAACATGAAGAAGTCCTCATTCATGAAGACATAACTCATTTACTTGGGGTTTGTTATATCTGCAAATGAATTGAGGATGGATCCAGATAAGGTGGAGGTAATCAAGAATTGGCCATCACTGAGGAATGTATTTGAGGTGAGGAGTTTTCATGGACTGGCTAGTTTCTACCGAAAATTCATTAGAAATTTCAGTGGGATTAGTGCAGCAATGATGGACACAATGAAGAAAAGACATAAATCTTTTCAATGGACGGAAGAGGCTGAGAAGAGTTTCAATTTGTTGAAACGAAATATTACAGAGCAACCGGTGTTGGTGTTGCCAGATTTTCAGGTAAAATGTGATGCAAGAGGGTTTGCCATAGGAGCAGTCTTGAGCCAGGAAGACAGGCCGATTGCATATTTCAGCGAGAAGTTGAATGAGGCAAAAGAAAAGTACTCCACGTATGATAAAGAATTCTATGCCATCATACAGGCATTGAAGAAATGGAGGCATTATTTGATTCCAAAAGAATTTGTTTTATATAGTGATAACCATGCATTACAGTTTGTGACTCAACAGCAGAAGTTGAATCAGAAGCATGTTAAATGGGTAGAATACATGCAGAATTTTACATTTGTAATTAAACATATTTTGGGTACTGCTAACAAAGTGGCTGATGCTTTGAGCAGGAAAAGTTTGTTGATGCAGGAATTCAAAGTCCGGATGTTAGGCTTTGATGATCTTAAGGACATGTATGCAGATGCTTCAGACTTTAAGGAAGCTTATGAAGCAGCTGAGAATCCAGTTCTCAGAGACAGAAGCTAGTGGATAGAGTATGTGATCCAGGACGGATTGTTGTTCAAAGGCAATCAACTGTGTATTCCAAATTGCTCCATGAGGGAGAATCTGTTGAAAGAGAAACACAGTGGAGGATTGGTCGGACACTTCGGTCATGATAAGACATTTGCAAAACTGAGCGAGTCATACTTTTGGCCAGGGATGCAGTCAGAGGTCAAGAGGTTTGTAGACAGGTGCAGAATTTTCCATCATTCAAAGAGAAGAAAGCAGAATGCAAGATTTTGATGGACAAACAAAAGTGGTCAACAGAAGTCTGGGAGACTTGTTGAGGAGCTTGGTGACAGAACACCATAACAGCTGGGATAGCATATTGGCGTAAGCAGAGTTCGCATACAATGATTCAGTGAACAGGAGCACAGGAAAGAGTCCATTTCAGATTGTATATGGAATGCATCCGAGAGGATTTTCTGAATTGAGGGATTTAGAACAGGCTACCACTAGTAGTGCTAGTGCAGAAGAATTCGTTGAAGCGATGAAAGAGCTTCACACCAGGGTGAAGGAGCGACTGTTGAAATCAAGCCAGGAGTACAAGCGTAGAGCAGATCAACATAGAAGACAACTTCAGTTTGAAGTTGGTGATCTAGTTCTGGCGCATTTGAGGAAAGAAAGGTTCCCGAGGGGAACATATAATAAATTAAAAATGAAGAAAATTGGGCCATGCAAGGTCTTGAAGAAAATGGGACAGAATGCTTATGAAATTGAGTTACCAAATGGGATCGGAATATCTCCGACATTTAATGTTTTGGATTTATATCCACATAAAGATGATGAAGTAGGAGCAGAAAATGATGATCAACCAGAGGTCCAGTGGTAGAAGTAGATGCCATTTGCAGAGAAGCCACAGATGGAACAGATACTGAATAAACGAGTGGGTAAGAAAACCAGAAGGAAAGAATATTTCGAATATTTGGTCAAGTGGAAGGGTCATCCAGTTGAAGATGCTAGCTGGGAGACTGAAGCAGAGATACGGAAGCATGGACATACCGTGCAGGAGCTCATGGACAGGAGCCCATGCAAGTTTTCAAGTGAGGGAGTATGATGTAGGAGCATCTCCCGAGACAAGCGAGCCAGCACAAAAGACAAAGGATAGCTGGGCACATACCAACGCCAATTTTTTTTTAAATTTTCCCTTGAAGTTGATGCGCTAAACATAAATGAGACCATTTAATTTAGGCGCCTTGGTAAAATGTAATCAAACCTCGAGCCATACGCTCTCGTCTGAGATAGACAGAGGCATTTATAGTAGTAGATGCAGGTAGATAGAATTGAATTCTTAGATTAGACAGTTTTAGAGCGCAGGAGGGAAAACGGATATAGACACCCTCATTGTGTATTGTAACATAGTTTTAGTTCAATTCAGGGAAGAGTTAGAAGAACCCGGAGCGTAGGAGAGAACCAGAGAATTGAAGAACACCCATGTACAGATCTTGAATTAATAGAAGAAGTTGATTCAGATTCATGGTTGTTGTGTTATTCTCTGTGTATGTGTGTTGAATGTTATGCTCATGAGTATTTACTTCCTGTTAAGTACTTACTATTATGCTGTATGTATGATTTCATGTGGTGATATTGAAATCTGAGAAGAAGTGGAATGAGTTACAATTGTTTCTCTACTTGATCAAGGATTCCTGCAAGGAGTGCAGTTGAATTCGTCCACAAGGGGTGTGTTGACAGAAGGCTCAGAAAGATAGATTTTGTTCTCATTCGTCGCGAAGGTGCAGTTAGGCATAGAGCCATGCAAGGAGTGTGCAGGATAATGGAGGAAGCCTCAGTCGTGTATCTGAGCAGAAGCTTTGAAAGACTGTTGTTGCGGGACAACGCAAAGTCGAGTGACTTCAACACTTAGACGTGATTGAAGATTTTCCGCAAGGAGTGCATGCAAGGGTTCTTTCCAAAGACTGAAGTTGTGGAAAGGCTCAGGAGGAATAGACCTTCGAATTTCCTGAAGGGTAAGTGTAGGGAAGCTGCTGTCAGAAGTCGGGGAGAAGCATCGCAGGTTGGCGAAGAAGCGAAGGATTCTCGTGGAGAGACACTTCTTTTTTTCATTTCGTGGATTACACAAGGAAGAACGGACGGTCGAAATCCTCTGAGGAGATTTCGTGAAGTTTCGAGGATCGTTAGATCTTGCGGAGGTGCAAGGAGGTTATAGTGAGAAGTTCTGAAGGGTTTGAAGCTCATGAGGGACAGAGCCGTCGATTCCGAGTCATAGGAGCCATCGGATCTACACGTGGTATCGTGTATCAGGGACTCGCGAGTTGAAGCCCCAAAAGTTGTGCAACAAGGACGACGATATCGCGAGACGCGATATCCCTACAAGATCAGAACCATTCATTGTGGAGGACGCGTGTTGGGAGATTTTCCCATCTCGGAGACTTGGACATTGGAGGACAGAAAGGGAAGTCCTTTAGTTTCGCGAGTGGTGAAGTGGCGAGAAGGCTAGGAACCGTTCATCTGAGAAGGACAGGTGGCAGAGATCGAGAGATCTTGCGAACTCATGGGTTCGCAGGGTAAAATCCCAAGTGTAGGGCACCCCAAGTCATGAAGGTGCGAGGAGCGAGAAGGAGAATAGTCGTTGGATCCGAATCGTAGGAGGACCGTTGGATCCGCACATGGGATCGTGTATCGGAGTCTCGTGAGAAAAGGCTCGAGAATTTGGTCACGGGGATCGCGAGATTGCAAGAAGCGATACCTCGATAGCTGGAGGACAGTGTGGGCCATAGCGAAGTTGGTGAGTGGAGTACAGGTGGCACAAAGTCATCGGGATCTCGCCGTGAGAAGTCCCGAAGTATTGGCGTTAGGATTCACAAGTCGCAAAGTGTTGAGAGTGAAGTTCATGTGGACATGTGGTAGAGCATTAGGTGGGACCCGCGTGGTCGACTGGTGGACATGTGTTTCCTGGAGATAGGAGTCGACACTCCATTGAATTCTTGCATCTCAGGGATTTGCGGAATAGGAAGGTGAAAGCTCGACGGTTCAACCTACGAGGTTGCGATATTGCAAGATTGCGGGTAGAAAAATCCATCAAAGGAGGAGTCAGCCCAGTGTTGACCTATCGTGTCTCGGAAGATCGCAACGAGAGGCACAAGAGTTTGACTCACACACTCACGAAGGTGCGAGTTGCGAGAGGCACTGACATTTAATCCTAGCCTACGGTTACATGTGGAGAGGGCACTAACAAAGAAAGGAGCTATACCCATATCGCCAGGTCAGGTATCGCAAGATTAGAAGGGAAGAGTTGGAGGCTTTGATTCACGAACTCGCGAGATCACGAGATTTAGCTCATCTCCCGGTGGTGAAGAGGAGACCTCGGGGAAAGATTGTTGTGGGTGCAGATTTCTCGATAGGGAAATAGAAGAACCTTGGAGTTCTTCGGGTCAAGAAGAAGAAGATCCTGTGAGTGGATGTGCCTGGGTGGCGCGTCCTGCGTCACTACTACCAATTACTATAACTAGATTATATCAGGAGTCTGGAAAAGAACATAATAAAGTAATACACTTATCTTCTTCCCAAAGCTTAATATCAACAAAGACAAGTTGACTTACCAAAGTATTGAAGGAATTTATATGTTATGTCACAGAATCTCCATCTTCCGTCCTAAGATGATACAACTTCTTTCGAAGAAACAACTTGTTTACTAGGGACTTGGATTGATACAAATTCCCTAACTTCTCCAATATTTCCTTGGTTGTAGCTTCTCCCGATACATTCAGTAACATTGAATCTTCCAGGCAAAGTCGAATTGTAATCCTCGCTCTTCTATCCGACTTCTCCCAATTTTCTTTTGACATACCAGTGGTTTCTGTACCAATGGTTTGTGTACCAGTAGGTTGTGTGCCACTAGGTTGTGTACCAGTAGATTGTGTACCCATAGGTTGTGTACCAGAATCCATGGTGATCCATTGTTATTTATCTACAAGAAGGTCCTCCATATTGAGCTTCCATAACTCAAATATTTGACCATTGAACTTCTCAATCTAGATTCTAGAATTGCTCCCCATTCTCTTTCAACACATGAATCACCACTGCAAAGTTCCCACTAAACGTAGGTTTATCACAAACCCAAGATATACGTAGTCTATCAAGACCAATTGAAACCCTCAACAACAAAGGTGTCCCCCTGAAGCCAAAAAAGTTCTCTAATACCACATATAAGCTTTAAAAATGTCAAGTAAAACAATGCATACAAATTCTTAAGTGAAACATAAATTAATCAATGTCTCATACACATAGTATATAGAGATTTACGCTAGAAACCATTAATCGGGAAAAAAACCAACCTTCCTTGGTGCCACACCTCTCAACTCTTCATTGTATTAATTTCACCATTCACAATACAATATATACATAATTTTAGGTAATCTGCAACTACCAAAACCCTAATCCCTTAATCAGGGATTAATTTAGAAAAACGCTAAAATAACAAAAATCGCCTGATTAGGGGGGGGGGGATCATCAAATCCAACACATATCCTCAACGCACATACAAAGAATATAATACATACCCAACATTGGGATCTTATTGCAAGTTGTCTTTTATTAGATTAATGTGTTCATCATTCTATAATAGAAATTTGATTCTTTTCTTTATATCAAATGCACATATACTTATTGTTGCTAAGTGTACCATCTGCACACTTCAGTTGAGTGCATATTCCACTCAATTCTCCTTGTCTTTAATGTGTCTAATTTTAAAATCAAATTCACTGATAAATTCCATCCATCTGGAATGTCTAAAATTTAGACATAGTTGGTCAAATAAGTATTTTAGTCCATAGTGATCTGTCATTAAGATAAATCTTCTCCCAAGCACATAATGTCTCCACATATTCAAAGTGTGTACAATGGATGTAAGTTCCAACTAATGAGTAACATAGTGTTTCTCAGGCTCGTTCAAATTTCTCGATTCTTGATTTGTGGGGAGGAATATCCTACCCATCAGTGTCCTCGAAAGGATGAAATCCATCATTATTTGGCACAGCAAAATGCCCCCCAATAGTTTGTTATCCTAACTCATCCTTTCCCCCTCAACCTCAACACATGGTTGCAACAAATTATGCCCCTTTGTAAGGGGGCATGGCAGGTACCCTAAACATGAGGATTCATCCTCGAATGCTACAATTTTCATGTGTGACCAGATGGCTAATCTATAGACTCGAGATAAGAACTACGACAATTCTAAGCCTACTCCTATTATGCAAGAGCCAACATCTTCTTCCCATCATGGTGGCCCTCTTGAGATTGAGAATCCATCCTTTAACACACCGCTTCACCCCCCATATGGAATTCTTCAACGAACAACACACAATATGAATACATGGGCCACCCACAACTATAGCATTGTGGAAGACTTGGCCCATGTGCCATGTCTTCACTCGAAGTCCTCCAAAGCTGCCCAACATAGTGGAAATCCTTGTTGTCTGTTATAGGTGGGGTTGATTCCTCGAAGTTCAGTTTGACAACCTTTGATTCTGATCGGGTTCATCATAGGATTTCCCATCAAATCGCTTTCCAGATCAAGGTGAGAACAATGGGGAAGAAATTCCTTCACATCGTGATTGATGAAGGAGTCTCGACTTGCATTATGTCTATGTCATGTTAGAAGGTTATTGGCTCTCCAAAACTCGATACGTTTGCAACCATGTTGAAAACATTCGATGGTCACATGTTCCAGACCCATGGGATTATCACCACATTTCCCATCAAGTTAGGTGGTAAGAATGTTTCAGTGGCCATGGAGATAGTTAATGCACCTCTTGAGTACAATTCGTTACTCATGCACACTTGGTTCTATGAGATTATTGTTATTGTCTCATATGTATTTAGGGTCTTATGCTTCCCTTATAAAGGGAAAATAGGTATAATTGATCAACTTGTGTTTTTCACCCCAAACCTTGGATCCAATGCAAGCTCTAATGTACCCTTTGTTGATGATGCCCAAAGCACTTACATGAGTGTTGGTGTGGGTATGTCCAAAGACTCTTCTCTCATGGGAACATTCCCTCTTCCCCCACCACCTCCCACTACTAACATTTYTTTTTCTAATCTATTGAATCCCAATAGGATAGATCTCTTAATTYTGGGATCAATCTCCTTCTATTTGTGATATAAAAAATAGAATGAACATTGATTCATGGTGTGGGAAATGTAAAGACCATTTGAAGAAGMAATAAAATTATCGTGGMTAACATGTAACRTACAAAAGGATTATAAAATGTCCACTTCGGGGAGGTGAAAAAGAACTCTTATCAACATGATTTTTTCGATGACTAGTGGATCCCTYGGGTTTGTCRACCCCTAGGTGGTACCTCATCCCRAGGATGTTGAATCATATGRATATTTCATGTCACTCACCCCAATATATCACCCCAATATGGATATATCATATGGGATTTGTAGCTAATGATATGCATGGATTTGTAACCATTTTTGGGTGTCATTCTTTAGGGTTTTTCCTATTRTAAAGCYTATAAATAAGGTGTGTTCTAATTGTATTAAGTTGATGTTGTAATTGATATTCATGCTTATATTTAGTAGAGGGTTACTAGTCATGTAGATGTAAGTTGAATTGGTTGCARGGTTATTMTTGTKTTTTAGGTGTAGACCAAGGTTAGTCATGTAACCCTTTATTCTGAATGAATAAGACAAAAAGACAAAAAAAATTMTCAAGGAAWGTTGGTTTTCCCATTTGGGTTTCCAGGGTAAAATCTTTGTGTATTATGTGATTTCTTTGTCATTTATCTTTCTTGTTTAAATATGTMTTCTTCTCTTCTAGMGRGTTTAGTGTGGAAGTCTATTTYCTATAATTTGTTACCAATGATGTATCTCAAAATGTTAGCRTYAATCAAGTCACCCTTGAATACAWGACCTACTTATAGTTGGTTTTTAGCTTTYCTAGGAGTCRTTMTAGTAATATGAGTCACATATACTCCTTCAGCTGGATACTCTTCCAGTCATCATGGMGAATGCTTCAATGCCTCTTGYGTTGTTKCACTATATTCATATAGCTCTTGARTCTTGCTTCCRAGCCACCATTGTGTCRTGCAATATGTTTAAGGGAATTTTACRCTTGAGTCARCCATCTTTTGGTTTTTTTTACTTTCCGATTTGKCCATCTATTTATTTTTTTACTTTCTRAGTCGAACMTCCCTATGTTAGTTGTACTTGGTGATTCTATGTATTCACATCATCTCTTGGTGTATGTTTCATGTCGATTTATTGGGGGATACATTAATTMCCTCCTTCGACGGATCTCTTCATGTCGACTTCAACACATTGAATAGGAGAGAGATCTAGAAACCAACTAGTACCATAGAGATTCYAGACCTTRGTGGCAGGCCTCCTCACAATCRACAATGGGTTTTCATTATTGACTCCTAATCAATCRATTCCATGAGTGWTCAACATCAGATCCTATATTCACACTCGCTAGATTGTACTAGGTACCTTGAGGTCSATTTACATCATTGRTGGGTCCCCTCRCGTATGTTAATGRTATACATTAATGAYYGATAATCAGAYTGTTTCTACCATCCTCRACATTATCTCATMSATTTGTATGTTGTAGATTCATACCATYRGGAWGAATATCTTGAKTTTGGGCCCACATCATTCCTTTACAACACCCCCTCCCAAGTTKCCATGGCRTATATCACTCATATATGAGTACTTTGAAGACTTCAAGGGYACTCTCCTYARTGCTCATTGTCTTCCTAATGTATATGTTGTGACATAGATCCACATTGTATTTGCTAGTGGCTATGGTCTTATTSATGACATGGATCCACCATGTRTTCTTCCATGGCAATGGTCTTGCATTTAATGCCATGGATMCACRGTGTATTGTTTTGGTAGCCATGCTTTKATACTCTTCAAGGTCTGAGWATGTCTACCTTGGGGATGGTCTATACATGTCTTTATCCTTGGTGTTTGATTGYAGGTACTATTTTATCTMTGGACCTCTTTGCTCTCTCCTTACGTTGCCTCACTTTGATACTATTTTATTGTAACRTGTTTCRACCATCCATTCCTTTCCCAACCTCACACATTAGGGGGAATTTGTTATAGCCTTAATTTCCACCCTACATTTTAAGAAGGGTCACAACAAAAGATGTAAGTCAATACACAACACTCRGCTCAAGGTTTAGATCATTTTTTAGGGGTGTYGATGGTCACATATGAGATGACTAAYGACATGTCGTTTGACACTAATTCACAACAAGMAACATCCTCAAAACCTTCTAGAATTGTAGAGTTTCGAAGAGATAAGTGAGGGGTGAGTTGGTTCTTCGTGGCACAAGCCTTGGAAATCATAACACTCAAGTATCCAATAGTCTCTAGAAGATCTCCCAAGCCTCTTCAAATAATCTATAAAAAGAAGAAAAATCTTGAGCATGAGGAAGAAGAATCATTTCCAGAGTTATGTTGTCCAAATAGATAGGAGAATCTCCATATGCATCACTTGCAATTAGGTTGCCTTGCTTGGTTGAGAAACTGAGGAGAAGAAAGGGGCACAAACGAGTGCATATACGCCATAAGGTAATTACATTGATGTACTTTTGTCATTTGAATTAATAGATCATTTGTTTTCCCCTCTAAATGTTTGTGTTTCATTCATAAATATTCAGATCTGATTTATTCTATCATATATCAAATTAGATCTAAAATAGATCTAGGATTCTAATGTTAAGAAAAGAAGTAGGAAGGCATTGTTTGTCACTTGTGTGCAGGAAGCATGTTGTAGGAGCTGGAGTGGGAACTTCAGGACTGCAGTAGCCAAGATGCACAAGGATGACCTTCAGGAAAAGGTATGTCATTCTACCATTGCTTGTTGTAATGATGAATCTACTTACTTGTTTCTAGAGAGAACCATAGAATTATATCCCAGTGTCTGTCTAGGATCAATAGATAGATCCAAAGGAGATATTCCTATCGACCATGTGGCACCCATGTGGCATCCACATGTTCCAAATGGAACATACGTGGTTGTTGTCATGGATAATGATGCGACACCCACGTGGTAGTTTACTCATCGATACCATTGGCCTATCGACCCTCAACCCCTCTACACTCAACTCCACCTAACTTACATTCGGTCGATACTCGACATGCTGATGTCGGTCTACTAGATATCAACCCATTCTGACACCACCACATCATTTGACTTACCTTATGTTGATACTTGATATGTCGATAGTCCAGCTGGCACCTTGTATATGTGGCCCAATTTGGGCCCGCCACCTAGTTTGACACATGGCACATGTGGATTGACACCTTCCATGCCTTATAATCTTATTAAATTAATGTAAACAACATTACATTGTAATCTCACGCCTTAGGATTTTATGTCTTTAATCCACATTATTGTTAAGTAAGCCCCATTAATTAATACCTTGTGTATTAACATATTTTCTTAATCTATTTCATCAGCCCGGTAAATACCGAGAGTTTACTTTTCCCCTTTCCTTTCGGGTCCCAACATCCCGATAGGTTTTAATATTTAATATTTTAATTAACCGACCCCTGGGTATATCAAACATGTTTTTTATCATTCCAAGCTCTGGTATTCGGTGGAAATATTAATAACAATATTTTAAATAATAATAAACCGGGGTAATATTTTAAATAATAACACATCAGTATTTATTACATTAATTTATAATATATTTTCACTGGCCCTCAATCATATAACATATTCACATGCACTTTCTAATCTCCATCACTCGGTACCTTATACTCTGGTGGAGATTTAATAACTTAGCTTTATATTGGCCCCTAGGTGTATTACCATCAGATGCACTCTTATTATCGATGCCTCGGTGCCCGATGGCCTGGTGGGGTTTAATAAATTAACTTTATATTATATCGGCCCCAATATATTGCTCATCACACATTCCTTTAACCTCTCCATCTCTTGATATCTGGTACTCCAATGGGGGATTAGTAATGATATTTTAATCAAAGGTTGTACTTTATAACATCGGCCCAGGCATATCACGTAGTACGCTCGCCTTGGCATCTTAATTTTCTAGTGCCCAACACCTAGGGAGTATAATATAATATTATAATATATTGGCCATATCATCCCCAGGGTGTATTACTCACCATACGTACTTTACATTCTCAAACTCCCGGTGCTCGATAGCCTGGTGGGGTTTAATAATGAGATTATAATATGTAGTTAAGAGAGAGGAAAAGAATTATAATTTCCCAGACATTTAAAATAATACAAATAAAAATACACTAATCAAGAATTTCTCCAGAGTTATAGAATTTTCTCTTGTACAGTCTGAATCCATATGACTAGAAATTTTAGCAAAAATATTCATTTTCCCAGAAAAAGAAAAATATGAACTTCTCCAATTATGTGCACATGATAGGATTTCAAGATTTATATTATTCATACTCATCAAGAAAATAAATGGTAATTCTTAGCAATTACGAGGAGTTATGAGTCTCCTTTATCCATGCAAATTTCTCTCATGAAACCTTATTAAGGTATATATGCACATATATTTATTTATTTGAATTTCTTCCCATCAAATTAAATTCTTTTGGAAATTAAACTTTCCATGGTAAAAATTATGTTTCTACCAGGACTTATTGCCCACCTATTTTCATGCAAATATTTACTACTATTTAGGGAAGAGCCATCGTTTTAAGTGTTTACATTTGGACATTGGTTTACTGAGTAAATCCAGGTAAGAATTCTATTATTACCATGTCTTAATAAGACGTAAATTAACTACAAGCACATAATTCATTTTTTTCATTTTATTTCACACATTTCTCATGTTAAATACTTTATCCATTCAACTGTATAGCCTAGGCTTATGAGACCAAAATTATGGTCCATATTTATTTCCAGGACTCCCCCTTGTCAAGTTTATCATGTTGGCTAGAGGTTAAGGGCCTTTACCCATGCTTCCACAAATTATTGGGCATTCATATTTAACTATGGATGGGATCTAAAACTTCAGCAATATAGGGATCAACATTATTTTAACATAAAATATATATCCCTATCTTCAGATGTTATGTGAACACTTTTACAGCTTAGTCTTCACTAGTAACACATATGAAATTCATTCATACAAATGGCTGCAAAATTTCCAACCATCACTATGTTTTCACTCAGATTTACAAATAATCATTTACAACAACCTTTAAAAACACAAAGAGTATCAGGGAAAACAATAGAATGTATTTTCCATGACTTATTTCATATTTTACAATCGGCCAAACACATGGAGCAATCAATTTCATTACATGAACATAATATCAATTCGTCATATCACCAAAACATAAATTACATAGCATCAAGGAACTTATCATGGAAAATACAAAACATCGAAACACTTATATGTGAGTTTAAGATAAACTAGCAATTGTTTATGGGTGAGCCTCTTTCCATCCAACCATAGGCACAATTGTCTTTGTCTATCCTTGCAATGGCCACCTCTGAGCCAAAAGATGATGCCACGAGGGAAAATCTCTCACTTCATTATAGAGATAAATAGATGAATCAACAAAAATTAGCAAGATAAATTTCTAATTTCACCAAGCAAGGGGGGCTTCTCTTGACTCAGAGAGTCACAAAAATTAGCTTGCAACTAGCATTCAAAAATTTGCAGCACCGTTTATCATCTTGATTTAGAAATTCTTCCTCGTTATTTATTTCTCAGAAAACCAAAAAAAATAACTTCTCTTTATTTTGGTAAGAACCAGAGGAGTTTCCCACACCCCTCTCCACTCAGATTCACTCTCTAGACTCAAATGTGTGTGTCCTTCTTCCCCTTCTCGCGATTTTCCTCATTTTCTTACCTTCTACAACAAGATTTTGTGGGTCAAATCCCCTAAAGTCACGGGTTAGATCAGAATTCTCTAGATGGGTACTTGTTTGCCCATGCTTATGAGGCAAGGAAATTCTAGTACAACACCCCCCACATTCTTTCTCATAATTGTGGGAAGCTAGTATTTCAACTACCAACTTCCTTTATTCACTGAATTTTAGGGAAAATGGCAATCTAGGTTTTTTTCTTGAATATTAAATTGGCAAGGAAATTTCCTCAATGTCTCCCTCTCATGGCATCATCTCTATGTAAGTGCTCCACCCATCAACAATTTCTTGTTATTATCATCAAATTGCATTTTATCATTTTGATTGTTCATCGTGGTTCAAACATTAAACATATTAGCCACAACTCCTGACGACATTTAGACATATATCTTCATGTTGGGGAAAACAGGGTGTTACATGTAATATAACCATCATTTCTTTTTTAAAAGTGGATTTTCCCAAGTGTCTCTCACAGAGTTGTTCGTTCGTAAAAGCCAATGGTCTTCCCTCTTGCATGATTACTACTCCAAAGCCTCTATCGGAGGCATCACATTCCAAAACAAAGGTCCTAGTGAAGTCTAGCAAAGTGAATGCTAAGGTTGTACACAGAGCATTCTTCAAATCTTGGAAGGCCAAATCTGTGACTTTATTCCAAATAAAAGCATTCTCTTTTAAGCAGGGCAATGAGGGGAGCTACAATCTTACCAAATTTATTGACAAACTTTCTGTAGTAACCCCTAAGACCAAGAAAACCTCATAAACTTTTAAGATTTTTGGGACATAGCCAATCCTTCATTTTCTTTGGGTCCACACGTACACCTTTATTACTAGAAATATTACCCAAATATTGTACTTCAGAGACACCAAAGGCACATTAAGGCCTCTTGAGAAAGTGTTGATGATTAAAAAGT
>JZKD02S2256706.1:384352-420306 GCA_000966675.3 Picea glauca | reverse complement strand
AGGTCGGGAATTTTACGGGCTACAACATGTATTTTGTACCGCAATTCGTATTTGACACATTGTTATAAAAATCACACGTTATTATTGACTTGTATTAAAATTATTTACGTAACCGCATCGAATACCTATCAAAAATTCTAATGGATATGTCACATGTGCACTATAGGTATTAGGGTTACCAGCGTATAATATAGGGCTGGGACCTGGGACCTGGAGGTTGGGTTATACACAGCCTGTAAGGAAGTAGTTGTATAGAAGTAAACACCATAAATGAATCCTTGTTGCCACACTGTCGCATCACCAAAAGATAGATAAACCAATAAATGCCAGATTGTGTTGAAACTTGAGGGTCGATGGGCAACGCCATAATCTTGTTCATTGTTCAGTGTTCAGTGTTACCTATTGCAGCATGCTCGTATCTGGTGGTTGCTGAGGGATATATCGTCGATTCAGACTGGTGCTTGCTCTCTGCTGTTGAGGGAGATATCGACGATTCAGACCAGTGCTTGCTCTCTGTTGTTGGGGGAGATATCAATGTTTTCTTTGTGTTGCTCGTATCCAATGGTGGTCATAGAGGTTTATGTGGATTTGAGGGGCATTGAGATAAACATTTTTGGGCGTAGCATATCTCGTGGTAAATCACTAGCAAGCGTGATTGGCTCCATCACTGCAATAGACCAGGTTTGTTGCCATGGCCAAATCTTTTGATCTTCCTTCTTCTTGTCAAGCAACCTTATCTTTAGATTGTTCTAACCTTCCAGCAAAATATTAAATCTTAGTTCCTTTGTCTCACTAAACAAATATCAAATATTTCCTTCATATTTCCATGTATGCTTTGCACTCAGGTTTTGTCTTCCTCTTTACTCAAATTTGCCCCAAACACTCACTATATGCCCTGGCGCTTTTGTCATTGCTCCGACCCTCAAATACTTTGACAAATTTTACTAGTCTACGACCCAAACTTTTGTAATTCACTAGTGTGGGCACTAGTTTGAAATGCTTCTGGTTCAGAACTCTAATTTGACCCTGAATTAGACGACCTAATGTATTATGTATTTGAGTTGATTGATCTATCATCAACTCGAAAACAAGCTCACGATTTGGGAGTGTTGTTACGAACTTGTTCTTTACACCGACTCCGAAGTTCATAGGAGGCCGGGAGCTTTCAGTCTCGTTCTACTAACACAGTGGATGTACTCAAAACACAGTGACCACATTTATTTAGTGTTCGAACCTTCACAGCTTCAAATTGCTTCCAGTTTGAACTTTGAGCATGTTTTCCGACTAAATTCGACCAAAAACGGAAGGAAATCATACTTTCCCAAAAGTCGGAACTTTGCCCTTGGTTTTGACCTTCTCTTAATTGACTCAAATCTTAAAAAAAAAACAATCAATCTGCTCTAATCATCTTTTGATAAATCTGCTCTAATTATCGACGCTTATAAATCTGCATAAAATGTAAAATGACATGCATGAAAAACAAACATCTGTCATCACATTTCCACTTAACAGACAAGGTACATTTAATTTTTCCTTTGCACTTTCACCATGTCCTTATCGGCCTCTCTCGTTGGATTATCATCTTTTAAAAAACTCTACCAAATATTGATTTGGGTCTATAACCTATACTAAATTATATTCAAACTAAAAATGGTAAACAAAGAACAAACCTTCATGACTCGACATCATTTCTTATAGGTTCTATGATGTATTGTACTTAAACTCTCATGAACATACTTCAAAATATTTGTAGTAACTTTAGAAGTCTTGGATTCTTTAGGCATATATTTTACCCTAGTTGTAAATAAAATATGTCATACTAAGTTTTCTCCCATGGGACGAATATTTAAGAATAAAAAAACAAGTCTTGTAAACATAAAAAACAATATAAATCTTTTTGTTTTTTGGAGGTGCATGCCTCAACATTATGAGCGTATTGCATTTTCAATGATATGTTTTACCATGTTTGAATCTTTGCATGCATGCAAACACTACAAAGGATGTCCACCACCCAAGGTTCTCACAAAATGTGATTATTGAGTATCGTGGTTACTTATGACATTTGCAAATGTTGATATCGTGATATTTTTGTTAGGCTTATCTATAAGTATTGGGCACTCTATTTTGAAGTATATATTTTGAAGGTATGCATATATTGATATATGTAGTATGAGGGGTTAGCTCAATTAATTGTCAGCGAATGTTGTTGGGTATTTGGTTAGTTTTGTGTTAGCAAGTGCCTAGTTTGAATCTCCCAAGTGAGGTGTACTACTCCATATTGACAAGTTAACTAAAAATGTCATGCAGGGAAATATCATTTAGGTTTTTATGATGTTTTCATCGACAAAAAAAATGATATATGCAAAATCTACAATCTAAAACACAAGGCTCTTTATATCAATGCATATTCCTAAAGTTGTGAACATATATGGAAAAAAACTTGTTGAAGCCATTAAAATTTGTTAAGAATGTGAATCAATTTGAATTTTCAGAGACCAAAGTGAAGTATGAAATTAATGAAAGGTGACCTTTTTCTCCTGGAGTAAGTCCCTTTGTACAAGAAGCAAGCGAGAGAGTTATATAACCTATGAAAATTAAACAAAATAATTATGCAGAAGGCATTTCTTTAGGGAGGGCTTTTGCCCAAAATTTGGTCATCCAAACCACTTGTTTTGAAAACCATCTTAATCCAATTGTCATTCCAATTTACATAAAAAAAAATATTTGTAAGCTATCCAACCCAATTTATATTAACAAAAATATAATACAACTAGTGAGCAGCTAGTCTGCCACTTGGGAAACCAAACCAACTGCAGAATAATTGTTTTTTAAGACTTATACATTTACTGTTGCCATAACATAACCAATCATTAATTCCAGAGTTACAAAAACGAAAAAGCCATTGCTTCAAAGTCTGGAATTGAGTTACTTGCTTGCCTAACCTAGCATGGATTGTGGAGAAAAAACAAAAAACTAGAAGAGTAATCATTCAAAATTAAGCCAGTGGAGGAGGCACAATTGCCTCAGGAAATTATCAATTGTCTTCCTCGGGCTCATTGAGGTCCAAATCCACTGCGTGCTCGGCCGAGAGGGTAATTGTATGGTCTACATCTCTTATCTATAGTCACAGGTATTCTAGTTGAAGCGAGATCTCACTGTAAGTCATGCTTCACTCTATCATTACTTTCCCCAGCAGGGTCTTCACATGCCAATAAAGATCAATGGTATGGTGATACTTTGTTTCCATGGAACGCGAAATGTCAGTGTCTAGAATCCAACGGGTGAATTCAGAATCGACCTCTTCATCTATGGCTAAAAAATTGTCCAGTGTTACATCCACTTTAGCTAGCTCTAATTTTGCCTTGGTCTTAAGAGGAGCGTGGGAGTGAAAAATCCTTAGCATCTGTCATGGCTTCCTGTTGAGCGCATAGAATTAGGATTTGCTTCTCGCGATGATTACCCCATCTGCCAGGACCATCTCCGGCCATAGGAGTTGGCAAGAAGAATAAATTGAAGCAACCAAGGTGGATGCACATCCAGAGTGACCAAGGTGGTTGCAAGAGGGTCAAGGACCTCACGGGAAGATCTACAAAGTGTGTTTGATGAATTCCATAACAGTCCTTACCATCTATATGCCTCGAGCTATGGAAATGAATGTTGGTTCGTGCCCCATTCCTTGCCTCGAACATGCTTTCAATTTGTGTTGTGTGCGACAACCAGACATAATGAATCTCATTACGAGTTTTCCCCCTCAATTGATTGTCGATGCATGTACGCTCATTTGAATAAGAGGTCGTTTGAAGGACCATTGCACTTTCCATGGTCTTGGCTTTGTGTTTCCCTCACGCGACCATAATTGAGCCTACTACACGGTTTAAGGTGGGGTTAATGCACCTGCGTCAAGCGATCATCACAATAAGAGCTCACATATGGGATGAGACCTCACTATCTGCCAGGATAACCTTCGAATGGCGAGATCATAGCCTCGAGGTTATTGATGTTTCTCTAGTTAGCAACATCGACCAAACATTCTCCCATATTGGTCATGCTGATTTGACCAAAGGAGAATGATACATTCACTCATGGGGCCATGTTTATTTGGCTAGTGGTGAATGGCTCAGGGGCAGTATTTCTCCTATTAGTCATGTCGATTTGATGAGGAGTGAAAAATACTCTAGATGCTCTCACATTGCCTGCTCCAAGATGGAGTGATCTATTTTTTATTGGCCAGGTTTGACTTGTCTATAAGTCTAGTCTAATGTTGAAGATGTAGGCTCAAGAGACCTCTTGTGATGAGGGGCTTCTCAGTGAATCTACTCAACATTAGAACCCTATATTAATTAGACGTGCATGTGAGGAGATGATCAATCAACAAGGCTCATGGACAACTTTTCCAGTAAAAGAAGAAATGCCAAGAAGACAAGACAAGGTTCATTAAACCATTGAAGAAACCCCAGAAAGCATTAAAGAAGATATTGAAGACAAAAGTACAAGTTGACCCCACAAGTAAATTAAGGGTGACTTGAATTGTATAAATAAAGACTTGATCATTTTATTTGACAACAATCACAACTCTTCTCATCAAGTGCGCAAGTCCCAGTTGTAGTTCACTACCCAGTTGCATAGTAGCGAAAATTACAAGGAGTAATTTTTGGAGATATTTTGGGGTGCGCTATCTTTGAGGGTTCTTCCTCGTGCAAGGGAAAAGTTGTGCTAGGGTTTCTTCATCTTTATGGTGATGTGCTTATTGGTTGGAATTCTTCTTAATAAATGTTGTTGGGTTTTCTCCCAAGGTTGGATTTCCCAGGATAAATATTGTGTCTATTGTGCATGGCTATCTTTCTATGATTTTATTGTTTCTGCTACAATTTATTTTAGTTGAGATTTACCAGTAACAAGTTTATAATTATTATCTTATAATAATTATAATTATTATTATTATGCACATCCAGAGTGACCAAGGTGGTTGCAAGAGGGTCAAGGACCTCACGGGAAGATCTACAAAGTGTGTTTGATGAATTCCATAACAGTCCTTACCATCTATATGCCTCGAGCTATGGAAATGAATGTTGGTTCGTGCCCCATTCCTTGCCTCGAACATGCTTTCAATTTGTGTTGTGTGTGACAACCAGACATAATGAATCTCATTACGAGTTTCCCCCCTCAATTGATTGTTGATGCATGTACGCTCATTTGAATAAGAGGTCGTTTGAAGGACCATTGCACTTTCCATGGTCTTGGCTCTGCGTTTCCCTCATGCGACCATAACTAAGCCTACTACACGGTTTAAGGTGGGGTTAATGCACCTGCGTCAAGCGATCATCACAATAAGAGATCGCATATGGGATGAGACCTCACTATCTGCCAGGATAACCTTCGAATGGCAGGACCCTAGCCTCGAGGTTGTTGATGTTTCTCCAGTTAGCAGCATCGACCAAACATTATGCACATCCAGAGTGACCAATTCGATTGCAAGAGGGTCAAGGACCTCACGGGAAGATCTACAAAGTGTGTTTGATGAATTCCATAACAGTCCTTACCATCTATATGCCTCGAACTATGGAAATGAATGTTGGTTCGTGCCCCATTCCTTGCCTCGAACATGCTTTCAATTTGTGTTGTGTGCGACAACCAGACATAATGAATCTCATTACGAGCTTTCCCCCTCAATTGATTGTTGATGAATGTACGCTCATTTGAATAAGAGGTCGTTTGAAGGACCATTGCACTTTCCATGGTCTTGGCTCTGTGTTTCCCTCACGCGACCATAACTGAGCCTACTACATGGTTTAAGGTGGGGTTAATGCACCTATGTCAAGCAATCATCACAATAAGAGCTTGCATATGGGATGAGACCTCACTATCTGCCAGGATAACCTTCGAATGGAAGGACCCTAGCCTCGAGGTTGTTGATGTTTCTCCAGTTAGCAGCATTGACCAAACATTCTCCCATATTGGTCATGTTGATTTGACCAAAGGAGAATGATACATTCACTCATGGGGCCATGTTGATTTGGCTAGTGGTGAATGGCCCAGGGGCAGTATTTCTCCTATTAGTCATGTTGATTTGACGAGGAGTGAAAAATACTCTAGATGCTCTCACATTGCCTGCTCCAAGATGGAGTGATCTATTTTTTATTGGTCAGGTTTGACTTGTCCATAAGTCTAGTCTAATGTTGAAGATGTAGGCTTAAGAGACCTCTTGTGATGAGGGGTTTCTCGATGAATCTACTCAACATTAGAACCCTATATTAATTAGATGTGCATGTGAGGAGATGATCAATCAACAAGGCTCATGGACAACTTTTCCAGTAAAAGAAGAAATGCCAAGAAGACAAGACAAGGTTCTCATCAAGTGCGCAAGTCCCAGTTGTAGTTCACTACCCAGTTGCATAGTAGCGAAAATTACAAGGAGTAATTTTTGGAGATATTTTGGGGTGAGCTATCTTTGAGGGTTCTTCCACGTGCAAGGGAAAAGTTGTGCTAGGGTTTCTTCATCTTTATGGTGATGTGCTTATTGGTTGGAATTCTTCTTAATAAATGTTGTTGGGTTTTCTCCCAAGGTTGGATTTCCCAGGATAAATATTGTGTCTATTGTGCATGGATATCTTTCTACGATTCTATTGTTTCTGCTACAATTTATTTTAGTTGAGATTTTCAATGTGTAATTATTTTATGATAATAGTGGCATAAAATTATGTTTGAAATCAAAGGAAATAATTATTAGATTTGAAAATTGAAAATTCAACATGGTATTAGAGCTTGGGATTTAAAGTAGAAGGGATCACCTTGAGATACTTCTTCATTAACCGTCACACTGGACGATTATTATTCTTGCTCAGGATAAGACGTCTAAAATCAGCGATGGAGAGAGGCCTTTAAGCATCATTTCTTGTGGTTTTCTTTAGTGTTTTGGGCAGGTTATCTTGAGGGGAGAAGGGCAGACTTCCCTAGGACTGTTTGAGGTAGTTACCAATCCATATGACAGCTCGGCCTTGAAATAAAAGGCAGTCGTAGATATTGGGGATGCCATAGGCCTGTTGCTGGCAGCTACACAAATCAAGGAGAGGTTGGGTTAAGGTGTGGTTTGTCCAAGGAAGGTAGTTGCGGGCTACTTGGAAGTCAGAGGAGATCTAAGAAGGCGTAGGTGAGGTGTTGTCTATCCAAGAAAGAAAAACCATAAGCCCTGGAAGGACATCAGACCTGTAGCAACAAGTTTGAAGGTTGGACAGGTAGTCAATAGTGAAAGAAGGTTAGCACAATAGTATACAAGGGAAAGACAAGTGTCTAACAATAGCACTAATGAAGGGACATTAGGTATGAGGGGGGAAACCTTGGACAACAGAACATTAGATTAAGGAAGAACATGCTCTCTAGCTCAACGCTGGAGGATAAAGGTTACAGAGTTTCATTTGTAGATGGTCAGTCTCTTCTATGGCCTAAGGGCTCGAGCATAGACTCAACATAAGTTATTAGTGTTCAAGAGGTAGGACCGTATATATTATCAGGACATCCAGCCTAGGCATTAACACATGAAAATATCAGTTGATGTAAATTATGGAATCAAATATTTTCTCACCTGCATTACAGGGCTTTTCCAACATTAAGGAGGATGGTTACAAGTATTCTAGAGCTCTAGGTAGAGCATGAGGGTGTTTGTAGGGGTTGTACACTTTATAAGAATACCAATGGACCTTATCCAAGCAGTGATAGTAGATCCAAAGGGATCTCGGGTCTAGTGCACTCAGATGTATGCAGATCGATTATAGTATCATCCTTTCTCTTGGAATACATGGATATACTTTATGAAGACAAAGGATGAAGTTTTCAACAGGTTCCAGGAGTTCAAGGCTCAGACAGAGAACTTGACAAGGAAGAAGATCAGGGTTTTAAGGAAAAATAATGGAGGAGAGTATACTTCCAATGACTTCAGTGATTTCTACAAGGAAGCAGGGATTAAGAGGGAGTTGACAGTTCCTTACAACACTTAGCAGTATGGTGTTGCAGAAAGGAAGAACAGGTCCATTGTAAGCAATGATTCATGATCAAAATCTACCCATGTTCTTATAGGAAGAGGCATCCATCACGACAATTTATGATCAGAACAGAAGTCCTGATTGGATATTGGGATATAAGACTCATAAGGAGGCATTAACACAAGAGTGAAGATAGAGATCAGCCATTCGAGGATCTTTGGTTGTCCAATATACATCCATGTCCCCAAGGAGAAGAGTATGAAGTTAGAACCTTTTGGAAAGAAGGGTACTTTTGTGGGATACAACGAGACTTCGAAGGCCTACATAGTTTACATTCCAGGACAACATCAGATTAAGGTTAGTCGTGATGTTACATTTGATGAAGAGGTAGTCTTTAGGAGGTTTAAAGAGTCTCATATGGAGATTGATAGTGAGGAGCAAGAGGCTCTGAAGGATGAGGTACAGATACCTCTAGTCCAGTTGTTCATCCTTTAGGCTATCAGGAGGAGTCAGTAGAAACAACAGAGCCATTGAATCTATCTAGAGATGTTGTTGTGATCAGTGTTGGCACTATTTATGTCTTGAGCATATTCAAAGAAATTTTTTTGCTACTGGAACTTCCAGTAGTGCCTTCATTAAATTTTGGCAAGGGATGATCGGGATTCCATATGCAAGAATTTGGGTGAAAGACTGTTATTTTCAGGTTTTATATGCTTTTATTACTATAGTAAGGCATTTGGGATATTATTTTTATTTTTTTGTAAAAAATATATGCAAGAATTTGGGTGAAAGCTTGTTATTTTCAGGTTTTATATGCTTTTATTATTATATTAAAGCACTTGGGATATTATTTTTATTTTTTTGTAAAAACAATATTGGATCCTTTGGGCCAATCTCCAATTTATCCAAGATGTCATAATCACACACCAAGTTTTAAACCACGACCAAGAGAGGAGACCACAAGGGGCATTTTATTTTGCACTACCCGTCGAACGAAAGTGATACCCTCATCGCATATAAACAACAATGGAGGGATTTTACGCTGACAATGTGGGATATAAATTCCACAAACTCCAAAAAATAAATGAACGTCGAGGGCCAAGTGCTATTTCGTAGGTGTTTTTCCCAGCAAATCGAGGAAGCCTTTAAACTCCAAATGTATTGATATTTGTTCAACTATTAACAGAGGGAAACCACCACCATTTGCTAGATAACTGCCAGAACTATTGTCGTCTTTGCAAACCACGAGGTTTCTCATTTCAGGAGGTTGTTCAGTCATAGTTTGATGACCCATATTCATTCCCACGCAGCTAGAGGGGGCCAAGAATATTATAGCTAAAATGTAGGTAGCTCACTTATCGCTCGAGGAGCCCATTTGCTTGTTATTCATTCTTGAGCCTTCCATGGAGAATTTCTTTCCTACAATGATAAGAATCATTGGTACTCTATGACCATAGTCACGATCTGTCAAGGTGATTAAGGGTTGCCTTAAGGTTGGGATGTTTGTTACTCATTTTGATTTTTGTGGGGGAGACAATGACTATCGCCAAGAAACTCTTGAAAATTTGAAGATTGTTGCAAAAGGAATTTTGTGCTGGATACAGTTGGTTCAGAATTGAGAATTTTTAACAAGAAGTGAGATCGCTTCTGTCTAGCTTGAGGTTGATACAAAGAAATCCATTGGGTTGGAGGTTTTTGTATGATTAGCTCTTGCAATTCTCATTATTGTAGACATGATCACTGCTTGCAATCTTTTAGGTGTGTTCACAGTTTCAAATCAATATTTTTTCATTCACTTGACAACATAAATTATTGATATGATCTTGGATAAAGTCCAGTTTCTTTATTACTATCGTTGATGCATTGATTAGAAAAATTGTTGGTTGCAATTGAATTTCTTATCCCCGTGGTTTTTAGAGTTACTGTCAACAGGGTTTTCAAAGCAATAGCTCCAACAAAGCATGACAATCATGAAGATCAGTCCAAGACTTATCATGAAGATTAGTGAGATCTGAAAAAACAAAATTTCATCCAATTGAACCTCCAGTTGTACCAAGTAATCCAAGTTGACTCCAACACTCAAAGACATAGCAATAAATCATGTTTCCAGAAGGAGATTCCAAGTGGCAAATTCAAGTTAATTTCTTTCAGAATTGAAGGCATAAGATCAGCACATGAAAGACAAGTGGCAGTGATCATTTACAGATTTAATGGCTCGAGATTGAAGGCACAAGATCAGTAAGTTAATCAATCATCTCCAGTTATGTAGCTTTCGAAGGTGTTAAAGTATTCAAGCATCAAATCCCAGATTTATGACTAAGTATATGGTGACAAAACTTCTATTTTTAAGGAAATCAGTTGCAAAGGTGTCTTTTGAGGCTCGACAACCTATTCTTGTGTTATGGAGGTTATAAATCAGATTGAAGACTACCAGGTGGCCCTTTCTTTAGTTTACTTGGCGGAGTGGAAGGCAGTCAAATCCATACTCCCACATAAACATGGACCTGACTGATTTTGTCTTTATTTTTGCAGATAAGATTGTAACAGGTGTCTATCCTTGAGATTGGATGAGGTCTCGGTCCCCTGAATTTTAGATCTCTAACTTCTCATGTAAGGTTATATATTGTATACAAGAGAAGGGGCAAGGAGTTAGATCTTGTTGTGAGAGGTTTCTCAAAGACTCTATAAAGAAACTCTGTTTTGAACTCCTTTATGTAAATACTTAGTTGATGATGAAATTTTTGTTAGCTCTGTTGTCTCTTTTCTTGTGTTCATTACTTTGATGTTTTCCAACTCAAATGTGTTAATGTTATATGAGGCTCATATATGCATTTACTATGCTGAGAAGATTATTGTATTGGAAATATTTTAACCTTTTCCACATAGATCTCTGAGTTTTTCACTATCCATTTCTTAGAAAGGATTTCTAGGTCTTGAATATTCTTCGTTGTGAATGAAATAGAAAGCAGAGTGTTATCTAATTTGTTTACAGTGATCATTCTTTTAAAGTCTTCCATAACTCATTATTACCTATTTAAGTTGATATAGGTTTTATTGGCCTATCTAGTTTGCATATGGGTTGTTAAAGCAGAGAGATGAAATTATAGCCTTCATAAGCCTCCATCTCTGGTCCTACCACTCTCAAACATTTAAATCTAAACCCTTATTTAATATTTTGAAGCAACATGTGCTAGGATTGACTCAATAGTTGTCTTGAGTTGACTTCTAGCACTAACAATATGGAAGAGTCCAGCATGGCCTCGTGACACTTTGCAGAATGCAAAGGGGCTTGCAACCCCCCGTGGTAATTTCAGGGAGACCAAATGACCTCAGAGGTTCTCGAGTTATATAGAATTGATGAGTCACAAGATTGATTATGAACCTTCCAGTTATGAGGAGGCAACATGCCAACAAGTTTGGAAGGATGCCATGATGGAAGAGTATCATTCCATCATGAAGAATGATGTGTGGGAGATAGTTATGAGACTAGAGGGGAATTTGGTGGTTGTTCGAAGTAGACCAAAGCGGAAAGCAAGGCGATTTTGGGAAAGAAAGCATACACGAGGAAAGCGACAACTGGAAGGAATAACAACACACGCGCATCCATGGAAGACCTAACGACGGTAGGGTTAGGGTTTTTGTAATGTATTGTAATGGCTGAAGAGCGAGAAACATATAAATATAGTTGTTTTAACGAGGGAAAGGGGGGAGAAAGAGGAAGACTAGTCATTATTGTAGAGTGTTGTTGTAACGAGTCGATATGTAATATTTTGCTATATGACCTATTTTTGTAAGTTGTTGAGCTAGAGAGGACAGGGGAGGGTAGATCTTGAGGGTTAGGTCGCAGGCGGAGGAGCCTGGTGCAATCTAGTCTGCCTCATTATAGATCTCGGCCTAGCTGAAGGAAATTGTAAAGCGCGCGGAGTTGTAATGACATAACGACGATAATAGAAGAGCCAAGAGACAAATCTTTGTGGACGTAGCCCAGGAGGGGGTGAACTAGGGTAATATCTATGTTATGTGATCGAATGCATGTATTTATTTATCATCTCAGTAGATATAGATGGGTTAAATGAATGAGTCATTATATTTCTTGTATTAATCGAGAATAATGGTATACTACGTTAATAAGCTATAGTAGCACTCCCTGTAGACAGTTATCAGATCTCTCACTCAATCCTAGGCTGTAAACACATGAGTAGTGCAGCCACCAATTAAGACTATCTTGGGTGAGACGACGCGGGGCACCCTGTGTGCTGTGTTGCCTTCTAGTTTACCATGAGGGCCGATAGTTTTATTAGCTTTGTTGGAAACCCGAACAGACATGAACCCTGGGTCAATAAACTCAGAAAGGATACAAGATAGTCAAACCCAACAAATGGTTTCGTTGTTGTTGGTAGGAACATAAGATGATAGAGTGGATGAGATAAGTTGGAGGTCTGTCAGAGGCAAATCAACAAAATATTAGAGCAAAGAGCAATGAGCCACTAGAAGGGGATGTTGAGACTATGGAACCCCACAAGAGTAGACATCGAAAGCTGACTAAGGAAAAAAGAGTTGGAGTTTGCACATAAAGATAACCGAAACCCTAGACTAACACCCCGTAAATATCTTGAGAAATACGTGTTTATTGATTTACACGAAGTCTTTTTCTGTGATTTTCCACATTTATTGCAAGAGTGGATACTAAGATTGAAGGATAACCACGCAATGAACCGGATCCGATAGTTAGAGTGGACCCCAGTACAAATTGAGCAGTTACAACACGTGAACAACAAATTCACCCACGTAGTAGACTTTTGGCTCGACAGTATTGTGGCAGGCTTTATAACAGAGTTTCCAGTAGATACAACAAATTCATACAGCGCAACGGAGAAAGATTTTCTACGAGGACCTCGAGAAAGGTACATTAGATCACTGTATACTTCAATTAAGATACTACTATACAACAAAGGTGTAATGAAAATGGAATCAAACAACTAAAATTTCCCTATGTACATGGGGGAAGGGGAGAAGCACCGACAGAAAGAGGAGAAATAGAAGGAACAAAGGATAAAGGGAAGAAGGAAGAACCCTTGGACCCGATCATGATGGATGACGACCATATCACGTGGATCTTAGAGACAACTGGAAAGACGCGTAGCGGAGTACCCTACCAATACAAGGTGAATACCAAGAAGAGAGTCGTAGTCGCAAGGGAAGGCTTGGCGAGTGACGAAGAAGAGGTAGAGGATCTTCGAGCTGTGGAGCAGATTGAGGAAATCCTACACGCAACATATGAGAGGAAGACAAGAGGACTAAGAACGGGAAGAGAAGGCAACAATCATATCCATATTAATGTTAGTGTGGAACCCATAAACCCATGTGCGACTAATACACCAAAGAGAACACCACCATTTAAACAACCAAATTTCGGAAGAAGTCAGACAACGGGAAGTGCATCTACACAAGGAGCAACAAATGGAGGATCCAGTTCAGGCAACACTAGTCATGTATCTACACCACGCAGAGGTAGTAGTTCAACATTCAAAATGTCAGGACACAATCCCACCATTAGGTTACCAGAATTTAAAGGGGAAGCGTCGGAGGACTCGAAAAAGCATTTGTTCATCTGTGAGAATATTTGGGAAGCAAAACAGATTATAGATGAAGATACTAAACTAGCACAACTAGCGATTAAATTAAGGGATCGCGCACTGGATTGGTACATGAGCTTAGCTACGAACAATCCACCGGGGACAACCAGAACAATTGCAGATATAGGGAAACTATTGATCAACTAGTTCCAGAAGTCGAGTTCAGAAGATCAGTACATGAACGAGATGATCGAAATTAAACAAAAAATGGGAGAATTTGTATGGGATATTGACAAGAGATTGAAGCGACTGAAGGGGAAGTTGAAATATCTCATGATCGATATGCAACATCGACACTTGTTTGTCAATTCACTGCTCCCACACTTAAAATATCCACTGCGACAACAAAAGTTTCAAACGCAGGCAAAGGCTCTGTAGGAAGCCCTGCAACTGGAAGAAAACCAGTATCGACAGACAGATCCAACTGTCGAAGAACTAAAGGAGGATTTGAAGAACTTAACGTTCCAACTCAACCAGAATAAGAATAAGGATAAACGAGAAGTTGTTTGGTGCACTACATGCAGGACGAAGGGACACCACAAGAACGAATGGCCAACGTTTGCACAGTATATGGCAGCTGGAATGCCAAACCCGTTACCAACATGAAGAATATGGTGTGAAGTCTGTAAGAAACCAGGCCACGACCCATAACACTACCCTATGATGCAGAAATACCAGACAGTCCGAAAGAGTTCATATTGCAACTTTTGCAAGTCATTGGGCCACGATGACAAAGATTGTATAACTATGGAGTTGATGAGAGAAAGGACATTAGATGCATATAGAGTGCAGGCAAAAATGATGACTGGGCAAGCCGCACAATAGTTTAATCAAGTTCCAACTCCATACAACACTACGCAACAACAGTATAATAATGTGCAACAATCATATAATACAGTGCAGCCACAGTACAATCAGGTGCCTTAGTACAATGCATCAAGAGGAGATCGAGCAGGCTACAGAGGTGGAGGACAAGCGGGAGGAGGTTTTGGACGAGGTAGAGGACCAGTGGTATGTCATAATTGTCAACAACCCGGACATTATGAAAGAGAATGTCAACTTCCACTAGCACCATGTATGTATTTTCACGAATCGGACCATGATACACAAGAATCTCTGCCACTTATACGACAGATTCAGGAAAAGAGAAACCAGAACAACCAAAATGTTCAATGGATCTCAATCGAAGCAAGGGATGAAGGAAATGACATCAACATAGTTATCCGTGGAGGAGCTAAAACGGGAAATGACGCAGTCTGACAAGAGCCAGTACAACACCAATGGGTGAAAAAGAACGCCGAACCTAGGAAGCAGTTCGACGCGCAAAAGGAGAAGGAGATATTCAAGCAAGCCCGACAAGAATTTTAGAAGGAGGACATTGCGACGACTTCAACTGCGCAACAAAGCAAGGAAGCACTAGAATACGAGATGCCTTCGTTATTGGATCATACCAATGAGATACATTCCATGGGACAAGTAAGTACAATCAAAGGCTTTTTGCAATCATGTGTAAAAGTATTAAATGATCCATCATCTGTAAAAATTCTCCAAAACATATTAGAAAAATGTAGTATGGAGATAGAAGGAAAACTAGAACAAAAGA
Source organism: Picea glauca (assembly GCA_000966675.3). Lineage (NCBI taxonomy): Eukaryota > Viridiplantae > Streptophyta > Pinopsida > Pinales > Pinaceae > Picea > Picea glauca. The sequence goes on along the minus strand of JZKD02S2256706.1, from coordinate 405,091 downwards.
CAGTCAATCACCTACATACCAGGAGAAGAACAAGTAGGGAGTTCAGAATGAATGCAAACATTGAAGACTTCAACATGGGAGACATCACACTAGATCTGGGATTGGAGGTCAATGTATTACCAAAGAAGACATGATAATGTATGGGAGAGCCCACATTAGGTTATTCACCAATTCAACTAAAACTAGTGAACCACCACAGAGTCCTACCAATCGATAGATTAAAAGGAGTAACGGTAGACCTGGATGGGGTGCGCATTCAAGTAGATTTTGAAGTAATCGAAATAGTAGACGACACAACACGATACCCAACGTTGCTTGGCTTGGACTGGGCGTTTGACAACCAGGCCATAATCAATCTAAAGACACGAAAATTGACACTTGAGTTAGGTGAATACAGGGTCATCGCGCCATTAAACCCATCATAAAGGGAAAGGTTTGTAGAACCTACTTGCTTAAACTTAGAGGAAATCAACCAGTTGTACAGAACAACTGCACGCGATGAGGATTACGTAAACCCAACTGCAGATGAAGTACTCATTTGGCGGAGCATTACTTCATGTGCAACAGACTCAGATACCAGTTTAGAGAACTGGCAACAAAGGCTACATGAAGTTTCTACGAGAAGATGCGCACAAATAGACTGCGCAATAAGATGGGTAGGTACGGAGATAAGGGAAACACCCAGTTTCCATGGAATAAACGATCTGGAAACATTCTTGGCACAGTATGAAGATGAAGTTTCAGAGAACCAAAGACTGTTAGCACTTGATATAACACTCAAGGCCACACCAACAAGATGGTGGGGTGCACACAAAGAGACAATCACAGATTGGTACCAATGTAAGCGGTTATTGTGCATAAGGTTCAACACATAACAAAAAGACAACAAGTAACAACAGAAGTATGATGGACAGGGGGCACCAACAGAGCACTTGGAGACGTGTAGAACACTGTGGAAATTAACACCCCCAGAGGAATGGCCCCATTATTTTGTACACACTCTAGAGGGCATACCAGCGAATTGGTATACAGACCAAGAACTGTGCAGAGCAACTGCGACTTGGATGATATTACAACAGAATTTTACAGTCACCTTCTCATTTGAACATGAGAACCCCAACATAGACAAAGCTCTTAAAAATACCAGAGGGTTGATATTCATCAAAGAACTAGAAGTCAAACTCATAATAAAAGAGCAACAGAGAAATAGACAGACAGTCAAGGATCTGTTGTCATGTTACCATGTGCACAAAGATGCACCAGAGGAAGACGATCCGCGCGATATTTAGATAGAGGAAGCAGAAGGCGAGAGAGAAGTGGAAGGTCTACCTATGGAATCAGAAGTTATTTCCACGTCAATCAAGGTAAATAAAGTCAACACCGGGACAACATAGAATCCCAAGATGACCAACATCGAAGATTACTAGGATGAACAAACGGTAGAAAGCATAACAGAGTTACTGCGCGAGTGCAACGACCTGTTTCCCATGACATTTATAGAGATGAAGGGTATAGCAGGAGAGCTAGGAGAAATGAAAATACCACTCAGAGCAGAAGTAATACCAATCAGACAACGACCATATAGATTGAACCCGATATACAAGTAGAATGTTAAAGTTGAGATCGACAGAATGCTTGAAGCCGGAATCATAGAGCTAGTGGAAGAATCCGAATGGATAAACTCGATGGTAGTTCAGGACAAGAAACAAGGAGGAATACGGATATGCATCGACTTGAGGAAGTTGAACGATGCATGCCTACATGACCCATTCCCTACACCTTTCACAGATGAAGTGTTAGAAAATGTAGGAGGACATGAATCTTACTCATTCACTGATGGATTCTCAGGCTACCACCGTATTAAGATAGCACAGGAAGGCAAATACAAGACCACCTTTGCGACAGAATGGGGATCTTACCAGTACACAGTCATGCCATTTGGACTGAAGAATGCACCAACAATATTTTCCAGAGTAGTCATTGTCGCATTTAAGGAATTCATCCACTAGTTTCTAGAAGTATACTTAGATGATTGGACATATTATAGTTTGTTGAAAGAACATGTATAAGTCTTATGGATAATGTTAGAAAGATGCAGCACAGTGCCAGATATCACTAAACATAAAGAAATGCATATTCACAACATCGTTTGGGATAATATTAGGCGATATAGTATGAAAACAAGGTTTACTAGTAGATCCTGCAAAGATTGCAGTAATTATTAACTTACCGCCACCAAAAACAGTCAGTCAGCTAAGAGAGATATTGGGACACACAGGATACTATAGAAAGTTCATCAAAGGAGACGCGCAAATTACCCCACCGATGGAAAAACTGTTACAAAAAGACACAAAGTTTCAGTGGAATGACGAGTGTCAACACGGTCTGGATAACCTGAAATAAAAGATGGTCACAACGTCAATATTAGTATTTTCGAACTTGGAAAAGACATTCCACGTACATGTATATGCATCAGCCATAGCACTTGGAGCCATCTTGGCGTAGCCAGGAACGAGAGATTTAGACCACCCTATAGCCTTTGTGAGCAAGAAGCTATCAGAATCAGAACAAAACTATAACATTAGAGAGAGAGAAGGCCTAGCTATGGTCTACGCACTACAAAAATTAAGACATTATTTATTGGGAAAACACTTTAAGATGTTCACAGATCACTCAGCCCTGAAATACCTAGTCAACAAGCCAGCGTTGGGGGGGAGAATATGTCGATGGTTACTACTGTTTCAAGAGTTTGACTTCGAAGTCATAGTCAAGCTAGGAAAATTGAATGCAGGACCTGACCATATGTCAAGGGTCACAAATGGAGAAGAACCTATGAATTTAGAAGACAACTTCCCAGACGCACAATTATTTTCAGTCCAGATCGCTGATGAATACTTTGCAGATATTATTCAGTACTTAAGCATGGTACTGCGCCGCAGGAATATAACACTGCGCAAAATAAAAACCTGGTAGTCCGAGTTGCAGACTATCAACTGATCATAGGACATTTATACAAAATGGGCACAAACAACATCTTCCACAGATATGTGTTAGAACACGGTGCTAGCAGAAGCCCATGAGGGAATAGCATTAGGACATTACGCAGGCAAATCTACCACGCAGAAGGTATTGCGCGCAGGAATATGTTGGCCAACCATTCATAGAGACTCGAAGGAGTACTGCCAGAGATGCAATGTTTGTCAAAGGGTAGGAAAACCCAATAGAAGAGACGAGATGCCATTAAGACCACATATAACATTGCAGGCATTCGATAAATGGGAAATAGACTTTGTGGGACCAATGAACCCACCAATAAAAAGAACAGGAGCAAGGTACATCATCACCGCGACAGAGTATTTAACAAGATGGGCGAAAGCAACACTAGTAAAGGATTGCAGCGCAGAAACAACAACACATTTTTTATTTGAACATGTAATCACTAGATTTGGATGCCCAAGAATTTTGATGAGCGACCAAGGCAAACACTTCATCAACAACACTATCAACGCTATGACCGAAGAGTTTGAAGTCCATCATCAAAAGAGCACACCATATCATCCATAGGCAAGTGGCATAGTAGAGGCATTCAACAAAATATTGGAGAATGCACTGACAAAGATCTGTAATGTCAACAGGTATGATTGGGACCTCAAAATACCGACAATATTGTGGGATTACAGGAATACGTGCAAAAAGTTGATAAGGCACACACCATTTAACTTGGTATATGGCCAGGAAGCAGTAGTGCCATTATAATTTCTAGTACTTAGCTTGCGCGTAGCAGAAAATATTACACACATGATAAAACGAGTCACAGTACAGGAGAGACTCAATCAGTTGATGATCATGGAGGAAGATCAGATCTTAGCAGGTTTTCACCAACAAGTTCAGAAAGCAACAGACAAGGCTTGGCACGATAGGCACATCAAGAAGAAAACTTTCAAGGAAGGAGATTTAGTATTGATGTATGACAACAAATCATTTCAGCACCCAGGAAAGCTCAAAATGCATTGGTTAGGACCGTATGAGGTAAAAATTGTCACTGATGGAGGAGTTGTACAGTTGAAAGAATTATCAAGCGTAGAAATCAGAGGAATGATCAACGGGATCTGACTGAAGCTGTACAAGGACAATCGACTACTCATCGCGCAGTGAAAAAAAAAACACAAAAAAAAACACACATACAGAATGCTAAATAGTACCAACAAAGGCAAAGTGCGCTGAAAGAAGAAAGAGCACACACACTTAAGAATACAAACGTGGCAAGGATAAGGCTAACGACCAGGTCGAAGGGGAAATAAGTGGGAAAGGGAAAGACGACAAAAGCAGTACGAAAAGACAAAGGTATACGGAATTGAATGATGGAAAGGATCGATGGGACACCACATTAATCGCACCAACTGGAGACGACAAGGGAGAGTAATGGAAAGTACGAAACAACCAGAGGTGAATTGAACCTATAATTAAGGTAGTGTACTCGACAAGCTTCATGCAATGTCCATACAACACAAGGACACAGGAGAAAGAGCCCATGTGAAAAAAAAAGAACAGACAGAGAGTGATAGAAGCAAAGGAGCACAGAGCGGAGTTCATAGAGCTCACAGAAACCATTCAAACTCAACAAACGTTTGACACTCACCACCATGGCACCACCAAACCAAGCAGACACAAGCCAGACTGCCAGACAACCCAGAGTTCGAAGCAGGTCACATGTACAACTGGAAGAAGGCGAACAACAACCGCTGGAGGTCATTAATGTAGATGAAATCCCATCACCAGATACAACGCCAATAAACCCCACACCTGTGGTGGAAGAGACCCAACAACTAGCAACGAAGGACATGAATACAAATATGCCAATGGAGACATAGGAACAGCATAACCAAGATGAAGAAACCCTAAAGGAGGTTCAACCAGAGAACATCGAAGCAGCTCGGAGAGTCAATGGCACGACGACGAATCCAGAAGCAACAGTTAAGTCAGACAAATCTCAAATAACTGTGTTAGACCACCCACTGAAAGGAACAGTATAAGATGTCACGGATTGGCCGGAATGTTATGCCGAAGTATAAATCATGGCCGTTGGATCCTCCAACCAACCACCACCGAAGAAAGACAAGCAACAAGTACCAAGGTCACCTCGCAAGCAACCCATCATAGCCCTTGTTTTGTCGTGTATACCATATGGGGTACAGGTGAAACCAGACTTGTTGGGTCATATAGAGAAGCTCAAATACTCAGATCACAATGTGGCAGACACAGACAAGTTTCCAGAATTCGCAAAGAGGGTATACCTACAGACTATGGGAGTGAATGCGGTTGGGGAATCAATTGAAAAACCACTCCAATTGGAAACCAGATTGGAGAAAATAGGCATTTTAGATCTGTTGAATCTACCACACTTTGGCAAAGGACAGTACGCAAGCGGTTGCGTCAAACAATTATTAGCAGTCACACATGGCGGGGACATTTGGTTGGATAAGCTTGTCTCCATAGACGTAGAACTTATTGCACACATCATAGGGTTGCTAGCCAGGGGCATGGATCTCGCGCAATTCCTCGACGACAAGACAAAGGAAAAAGCACTTGCGGAGGAAATGAAGAAGAAATATGGTACTGACAGGGGAACGTGAGGAATCGTAATCAAGAGGATCAACGATGCCGCAACATAGATGGCCGCAAAGATCTTGGCCTGCAAACTGCTGCGAAAGTGCCTCAGGGAGGAAATTCCTGTTGGGGTCATCGCAGTAGCAGCTCAGTGCGTCGAGGGAACATCATATAGCTGGGCACCGTATCTCATGAAATTTTTTCTGGATGACTACAAATATGCGCAAGATCTCAAAACAAAATTTTACTATTCATGGTTACTCCTATTGATAGCTATCGTAGGATGGAAGGAACCGAATTACACATTCTTCGGCACTAAACCCAAGCCGAATTACGGAGCGAGGTATTTATCACTTGGCGTCGCATCAGATGCCAAGCACAAGAAAATGAACACAATTGTATTTGAAGGATACCTTTGCGACCTGCAGGAAGCCATCTCCACATGTGGAGAATAACACCACAGGTTGTCGCACAATATTGAGATGTCGCCAACTTCAGGGCCACACGACACACGATGTGGATACAGACGAGGAAGGACCCCAATAAGCAATGGCTACAGATGCACTACTGTATCACGGAGGGCGACATCAAAATGGTGATCAAAGACTGGGAAGACGAGTGGAATATCCCAGTCCCCATACAAGACTTGCCGGAAAAAACAACAAAAGAGGAGGCAGGGCAGGGAGAAACACAGCCTCAAGAAGTCCAAGTGCCCAAGAAACAAAGGACGGGCTAGAAAAAAACAAAGAAGACAAGCAAAGGGATAGATAAGACAGGGACTCAAAAGGGGAAGAAGGATAACACGCAGCTGACCCAAGAACAATAGGAATAGGCCAAGGCCGCGCAAGAGACCACACCAAGTCCCAATCCCCAAGATCCAGGCTTGAATAAGCGACCAACCATTCAGACGAGAGGCATGCGCAAGAAAATAAAGGTGCAATGGAAACCTCCAGAATATACGATCACGGAGGACGATGGAGAAATGATAGCCCGAATGGTCCAGGATTGTATAGATGAGGATTTTGGCAATGTTGCGCACCACAGGGACAAGATTCAGGAGCAGCTGGAAGAAATGCAACATCTCCTCAAACAAATTGGGGAAGCGTAGACAACATACAACATGGAAACATGGCCATCAACATCAGACAGAGGAAAGACTGGAAGAAGGAGAGCGGGATACAGTCCATACAAAACCACAACAAAACACGACATTCCACATTACACCTAGTCCATACAATACCGCAACCAAACACGACATTCCACATTACACCTAGTATGTTGTGCATGGACGAGATCTTGGGGAAGATACCCCTGAAGGACTTAGCCCAAATCCAACTGGTATTTCCGCGACTACCATCGAAAGCTCTACACATGTTGCAGGTCAGCGTCACCTAAGAGGTATAGTCCCGGGCACACATAGATTTAGCCGAATTACAGTAGGAAACGGAGAAGCGGGATGCATTGGAAATAATATGCGAGTAGGATAAGTTTGAGACTCAAGAGGAAAGGGAGCGCATGAATAGATTGGAGCAGAAAGTGGCAGGTACTTATGAAAAAATCCCAAACATCGTGCAAAAGGATGAACTAACAGCAGCAGAAAAGATTGATCAGATTGCGCAGGAAATCAATCAATACCAGAAGGAGGTCGAGAATCTCTGAGAACAACTCACACCCACTACTCCACCAGTAGTGAAGGAGCAAATGAAGCAGTAGAGCAGCTACAGGAGATTGAGCGACAGGTTAGCACAACAGTTGACTTGTTCGAGAATGCAACACAACTTTGGACAAAGCTAGAGGAAGATCAGTAAGTCCAAAGGTGGGACAAGGAAGAAGAGAGGATAAGCACAACTATCCAAGACCTCAAGCAGAGGCAGAAAAAAATGTCGATCACAGAGCGCGTTAAAGGGGCACAGGAGCTGAAGAAATTATAGGCAGAACTAACCACCGCACAAACACAGAAAAAGGAGCATTAGGCTTAAATGGAGCCCCTGCAAGAGCGCGTGGCAGAAGTTCTTGCACAGGAAGAGGAAGCCAAGGAACATATAACACAGACTCAGGTAGAATGCGTAGGACTAATCAATGATGAAATTGTAGCACAAATAGTCGACACACTCAAGGAGAAGACCACGCAGGTCTAGACACAAGAAGTAGAGCTCAAGGAAAAGTTCCAGGCAATCACCAAGGAGATCGACGAAGCGCACGAAGGATAGGTGACTAGGGACGAGTCACATGTCAGTGTTGGGGGCCTGTTGGAAGCAAACCAAAGAGGAAAGCAACATGATTTTCGGAAAGAAAGCATGCATGAGGAAAGTGACAGCTGGAAGGAAGAACAACACGCGCACATTCATGGAAGACCTAACAACGATAGGGTTAGGTTTTTTGTAATGTATTGTAATGGTTGAAGAGCAAGAAACATATAAATATAGTTGTTGTAACGAGGGAAAGGGGGGAGAAAGAGGAAGACTAGTTGTTATTATAGAGTGTTGTTGCAACGAGTCGATAGGTAATATTTTTCTATATGACCTATTTTGTAAGCCGTTGAGATAGAGAGGCCAAGGGAGGGTAGATCTTGAGGGTTAGATCGCAGGCGGAGGAGCCTGGTGCAATCTAGTCCACCTCGTAATAGATTTATGCCCAGCTGAAGGAAATTGTAAAGCACGCGCTGCTGTAATAATAGAACGACGATAATAGAAGAGCCAAGAGCCAAATCTTTGTGGATGTAGCTTAGGAGGGGGTGAACCACGGTAATATCTGTGTTATATGATTGAATGCATGTATTTCTTTATCATCTAAGTAGATATAGATGGGTTAAATGAATGAGTCATTATATTTCTTGCATTAATCGAGAATAATGGTATACTGCATTAATAAGCTACAATAACACTCCCTGTACACAGTTATCAGATCTCTCACTCAATCCTAGGCTGTAAAGACATGAGTATTGCAGCCACCCATTAAGACTATTTCGGGTGAGACGGCGCGGGGCACCCTGTGCGCTGCATTGCCTTCTAGTTTACCAAGAGGACCGATAGTTTTAGAGGCTTTGTTGGAAACCCAAACAAACATGAGCCCTGGGTCAATAAACTCAGAAAGGATATAAGACAGTCAAACCCAACAATGGTGATTTCCAAGTGGATCTATAAGATCAAGCATGCAGTAGATGGAAGCATCGAGAAGTACAAAGCAAGGTTTGTGGCAAGAGGATTCTCTCAAAAAGAGGGAGTGGACTACGAGGAGACTTTTTCTCCAGTTGCCAAGTACACTTCCATCAAGACTATTATTTCTCTTGCTTCACTTGTGGGTTGGAGATTACATCAGATGGATGTGAAGACCGCATTCCTCAACGGTGTGATTGAGGAAGAAGTGTATACAAAGCAACCTTAGGGATTTGTGATTGGATCCTTGATATACGTGGTTAACACCAGGCTAGATATTTGCTTTGGAGTTTATGGTTGAGCCAAGGCACTTCCATTGGGTTACAACAAAGCATGTGTTGAGGTAGATGTGTGGTACAATTGGATATGGTCTGAGATACATCTCAGGTGGTGAAGTGAGGCTGTAGGGATATAATGATTGTGACTGGGCAGGGAGTGTAGTAGACAGAAATGCACCTTGGGGTGTTGCTTCAACTTAGGATCGGTTATGATATGCTAGTTTAGCAGGAAGCAGACTTTTGTAGCACTCATTACAACATAAGCGGAGTATATCGTAGCTAGTGTAGCAAGTCGCGAAGCAGTATGGCTTCATAAGATTCTTGCAGGGCTATTTGACCAAGAGCTAAAGACAACCTTAATACATTGTGATAATCAAAGTTGTGTCAAGATTTTGAAAAACCCAGTGTTTCATGACAGGTCGAAGCACATTGAGATCAAATATCATTTCATTCGAGACATGGTACAGAAGGGATCAATAAATCTCCACTACATATCCATAGATGAGCAGATTGCAGACATTCTCACCAGGTTTATGTCTAAGACGAAGTTTGTATACTTCATAAACAAGCTTGGTGTGAAGTAGAATGTCTCCCTCATTGAGAGGGAGTGTTGATGTTTCTCCAATAAACAACATTAGGCAGACATTCTCCCAGATTGGTCATGTTGATTTGACCAAGGGAGAATGATACATTCACTGATGGGGCCATGTTGATTTGGATTGTGGTGAATGGCCTAGGGGTATTCTTTCTTCTATTAGTCATGTTGATTTGATGAGGAGTGAAAAAGACTTGATATGATCTCACATTGCCTGCTCCAGGATGGAGTGATCTATTTTTTATAGGGCAGGTTTGACTTGTTTACAAGTCTAGTCTAATGTTGAAGATGTAGGCTTAAGAGACCTCTTGTGATGAGGGGATTCTCGAAGAATCTACTCAACATTATAGCCCTGTATTAATTAGATGTGCATGTGATGAGATGATCAATGAACAAGTCTCATGGAAAAGTTTTCTACTAAAAGAAGAAATGCCAAGAAAACAAGATAAGACTCATTAAACCATTGAAGAAACCCCAGAAAGCATTAAAGAAGATATCGAAGACAAAAGTACAAGTTGGCCCCACAAGTAAATTGAAGGTTACTCAAATTGTATAAATAAAGGCTTGATCATTTCATTTGGTCACAATCACATTTCTTCTCATCAGGTGCGCAAGTCCCACTTGCAGTTCGCTAGCCAATTTCCAGTTTCCAATTGCATAGTAGCGAAAATTACAAGGAGTAATTTTTGGATATCTTTTGGGGTGCGCTATCTTTGAGGGTTCTTCCTCATGCAAGGGTGAAGTTGTGCTAGGGTTTCTTCATATTGATGGTGATGTACTTATTGGCTGGAATTATTCTTAAGAAAAGTTGTTGGGTTTTCTCCCAAGGTTCAGTTTCCCAGAATAAATATTGTGTCTACTATGCATGACTATCTTTCTATGATTCTGTTGTTTCCACTGTAATTTATTTTTCTTGAGGATTTAAGTGTGTAACTATTCTATGACAACAGTGGCATAAAATTCAATTTGAAATCATAAGGAAATAATTATCAGATCTGAAAATTGAAAGTTCAACAGAGGTGATGAGGTGGCTTTGGTGATAATGTGGAGTGACACTCTAACACCCCATCCAAGGGCCAATTTGCATAAATCAATACTAATGTGTTTATTATTTTACTCCCTTTTTCTCAACCAATGAATTCAAGATGCAAATTATGAGGAAATCTTGCTTAAAACCCCTTTCTCACTTACCGAGATTAAATTTACCCGACATTCTAAACTAGGGTAAAATCCAGTTGTCTCCCCACCAACTAGTACACATGCTCTAAAGCCAATGCTTTCGTCTCCTATCGAACCTCCTACTTCTCCAACTAAATTTATAATTATGTCAAAAAGAATATTTCGAGTATTTGTACACTTGTATTTACTATCGACCATGCTAGCCTCAACTCATACTTAATTGTCAGCCTTTTGTATTTAAAATATAGCGAGGCAAGTGGAGCCTCACTTATCATGAGTTAATAGTCGGTGAAGGCAGTTAAGTATAGCCCCATTAGTTTTCATGTTTTATAGATCACCTGTTTCCCCGCATTTAAATTCACTCACTTGGTCACTCAACTTTTTGCAACTAATATGGAACACTGCCAACTTTCAATAATCATGTCAACAACAATGGAAACCCAATCGACATGCCTATGTATTTAATTACATAGGATGACCCTCTGTATTTAATGTCTCCCAATGACTATGTTTTGCATCTCGTGCAATCTATTGTATTCTCTTGTAAATAAACAAAATGGGGAAGAAGAGGGAGGTTATACATTTCTCTGTCCTTGAATTATAATAGTGTGGAATGGGGAGGAACGACCCTCTTAAATTTAGTTATATGCTAGAGTGATGGAGGCATTTGTAAGTTTCACATTTCACCTTTTGATAAATACGGGAGAGAATAAACCAGACGAGGATATCGATTACAATTATCTACTCCGAAGTTCTGCATTTCAGCGTTTCAAGTATTTTTTTCCTATCATTTTTGAGCTTTACAAATAATTTGAGTTCTCTTAAATGCTTCTTATATGATTTTGTAGTGGAAACCCTTAGGAGGTTGCACATTTTAGGGTCTAGCCTCACCTATTATTCAATAATTATTACAACTTATGGTCTTCAACTCTTGTGCGGTAGGTATGACATGATTGTAACATTCTTTATTGTTCTTGTCTTCTGTATACTATTAAAATTCTCCACATTGCATTCTCTACTTTTTTGAATGTCTAAAATTAGGTTAAGTTGTGGTTATCTTTAATCCATGGCAAGAATTTTCTAATTGAGTTATTAGATCTGTCAAGGAAGATGTTTTCGTGGTGCTTTTACCCTATTCATGATGAATTAAATTAATTTAATAAAGTATTCTTTTCTTGGTAGCGATTGATGTTAGTGTATGTCAAAACATAGTTTCATGGGATAATTAAGCAATTTAGGAAAAAATTAAAGCAATCTAAGGCGAATTAGATGGCTTAGGTAAGATCTTTTTTTTGTCCAAACGAAATTTTGTTATTTGGAGGAACTAAGGAAATTTTGACAAAAGTAAAGCAATACAGGGTAATTTAACTTAGCCGAAGTATAAATATTATTTTAATGAAATTTTTGTTGAAGTCCTATGTCTCTCGACCTCTATTTGGTAGTTCTTACGATATGCGTAAGAGGACCTTGAGCCTTTAACATTCTTGTCCTAATCCGGAGGCTCAATGTACCTCACAAGACTATGCAATAACAGTAGAGAAAACCTTATGGGCTAATATTTTCCATTTGGTTAATTTTTCCAAATTCTTTAGGATGATTAGTGAATTCAAAAAAATTATTAGTTCAAATTCCAATAGGATCAAATTGTTTCATCTAAAAGTTTGATATGAAAGGATTGTCGAATTTAAGAGTTATAAATATTCCCCAAGACTTATACACATAAGATTTTGTCTGGACAATAACTTCCTTAATTGGGTTGTACCTTAATTAAGTGGATCCTTATGTATTCCTCAAGATTTTCCATAGATATCAACTTATGTAAGTGGAGCTTAGGCTTTTTTATTCATCTTTCCTTGGAAACATTTGAAATATTGTTTAGCCAATGAAAATGCTTAGCGGTTATAGCGTGCATGAACATTTTGATTACATAATAATTTGTGGGCTTAATTCATTGTTGATAGATTACGATTTGTTGAATATCTCTGTCAAGAGTCTGTAGTACACCTATTTATATATTATTTTCCTGCATTGTTGTCATTCTACTTCAACCTTTGTCCCTTCCTACAAAAGGAATTATCATACATAAATTAATCTTATTTTCCCCTTTGTTTATATATTATTCCATATAGACAACTTTGAAAGTCATGGAAAAATCAACTAAAACAATGGTGAACCCAAGAAATCGTTATATAGTTTGCACACATCATCTTTTTGATGAATTACATTTACATAGAAGGGAATTCCAAATCAATGTTATCCATCCCGGAAGGGGTAATCTTTCCAAGTCAGAGCTGAAAGAACAACTTGAGCATAAATACAATGTTTCAGATATACAAACAATATTCGTCTTTGTTGATTAAGGTTGATTGTCATTGATGTTAACCCTTGAAGAAAGTTGGAGAACCCAGGTTTGGGTAATGGGCCCAAGTTTTTTTGATGGATAATAGTATGAGTTTTGATATATTTGCAGGTAATACTATTCTATATGGATAGTACATGTCATGCCATTTCCAGTGGTATGTGAAACGTCACATAACTCCTCACGGTTAGAGAGTTATGGCCACGTGAAGTTGGAGAACCCTCATGAGTCATCTAGAAGCCCCAAAAGGTCAAAGTAGTCAAAGTGGTTTAAGAGATTTTTAGAAGGTAAATAATAAAGTGAAGTGATGAGTGTACTATAATTCAAAGTGAATACAAAATAAATTATTTAAATAATAAAGTTAATGAAGAAATTACTAAGTTGACAAGTGGTTAGAAGTGGGTTAACCCTAAAATAAGGAAAGTGGTTTAAGATGGTTAGAAGGTAACACCTTGAGGTAAAGTGAAGTGATGAGTGTATTATAAGTCAAAGTGGATACAAAATAAATTATTTAAATAATAAATTTAATGGATAAATTACTAATTGGACAAGTGGTTAGAAGTTGGTTAACCCTAAAATAAAGAAAGTGGATTAAGATGGTTAAAAGGTAACCCCTTGAGGAAGCTATATGAAAGTATAAATTAGAGGCAAGACTCTCTCATTTTAATCACACTTGAGCATATTGAATATCTACAGGTGACTGAGGTAACCAAAGGATATCTAAGCCGAATTCAAGAGAGAAGGTGAAGTAAAGAAGGCCGAAATTCAAGGGAGGATAAATTCTTTTAACGATGCTTTCTAAGGTATGTTATTTAAGTTGAATTCAAGAGAGAAGGTGAAGTAAAGAAGGTCGAAATTCAAGGGAGGATAAATTCTTTTAATGATGCTTTCTAAGGTATGTTATTTACAGGTCATCTCACCATTTTCACAATAAGTTTTTTTATAGAATGATTCAGACCATGAAATTGAGAGGCCATTCAGAAAACATATCCAAGTACTTCTGGTGCGAATTTCAACTTGTGGGTCGTTGTATTTTTGGAGTTACACTCTATGGAAAATAGGGTTTGTGGCTAGTCCTGAAACTAGTCTAAAACATGTGTTTCGGGTAAAAATGTCATAACTTCTTCATAGCAGATCCAAATTAAGTAAGAGAAAATGCATTGGTTAGAGTACAATATGTATTATTCTATGTAAAATATGTATTATTCTATGTAAAAAATTTAGATCCATACAACAAATATTCCATGTGGGGCACACTCTACAAGTTCGCTCTCTAGAATAAGCCATAATTCAACAAGGTATGCCATTTTTGCTATAACTCCTTTTCTGAGAGGTTCCAAGTAGTGACACCTTAAGAAATTGCATAAAACACACTGAAGAACATTGTGTACTATTTTCAGATCTTTATTCATTATAGGTATATAGTTATGATTATTTCAAGTTAGGGTTGTTGACTAATCCAAAACTAGTCATGTGAGACTAAAGAAAAGTTTGATGAAAATGCTAGTATCTTGTTGTTAAAGTTAAGGAAGGTTTGCAGGTACATGATCATATACACCAGGTCTATTAGAGAGTTACAAATTAGATTTGGATGATGAAATTGATGAGGGATTTTGGTTGAGGTTGATTACAGGTTGATTGGTACAAGTTGGTGCATGGTTGATGCACTTTTTTATGGTACAGGTTGATTACAGGTTGAGGTACATGTTGATGCATGGTTCAATTTTATTGGTACAGGTTGTTTGGTGTAGGTTTATTGGTACAGGTTTACAACAGTATATCTCAAAGTGATAGTGTGACAGTGGTTCCATCATTCTACTTATACGTCAGGGCGGTTGGACGGGGCAACGACAGGTGGTTGTAGCCACCTTTTGGTTGTAACTGGAGAACATAAGGGGTTGTAGCCTCCTTCTGGTTGTAGCCAGAGCATTGGGGAGTTGGAGCTTCCCTCAGGTTGTAGCCTGAGAAACTAGGGGGTTGGAGCCTCCTTTCTGTTGCAGCTGGGAAACAAAGGAAGTTGGTGCTTCCAATGAATGTAATTCTTCAAGACATATAAGAAAAAACATTATGTGATTTTCTCCCGCTTTGGGTTTCCACGTAAAACATTGGTGTACTGTGTATGTGTATGATTGTTCATTTGTTCATTGCTTATTTACTCTGCAGTTATTGGATGATATTGCTACATTGATATAACACTTGGATTATATGGTTAAAAATGATTAAATTGCTCTATTACTGATTCACCCCCCCTCTGAGTAATCCAACAGTCTCTAGATTGAAAACGAATGGTCCAATCTCTAATGGTCCATTCTCTTAAAGTGCATATTGACAATATTGAATATCAAAGAGAGAAAAACTAGAGCTAAAAAATTGTAAGATTAAGAAAAAAAATAGAGACACTCAAATTCCCTAGTTTCACTTCAAACATATTGTACCTACTCCATACTTGTTGTATAAGTATTATTTTCAATAATATATATCATAGGAGTGTCAAGCACTTTCGTATATCTTCCATGCTTTATTTATATTAAACTAGAGTATATCCTAGAGTATTTGACAATTCCAAATCAATGATATCCATCCTGGAAGGGGTAATCTTTCTAGGTCAGAGTTGAAAGAAGAGCTTGCGTGGAAATACCATGTTTCAAATACGCAAACAATATTCATCTTTGGATTCAAAACAAATGCTCCATTCTCTAAAGGTTTTGGAATAATATATGATAGCATAGTAGATGCATTGAAAAATGAACCAAAACAACGGTTAGCTCAAAACCGTCTTAAATCATATTGACCAGAATATCAAAGAGAAAAAAACTAGAGCTAAAACAAATCGTGGGATTAAGAAAAAATATAGACACTCAAATTCTCTAGTTTCACTTTAAACATATTATGCCTACTACGTACTTGTTATATAAGCATTTTTTTCAGTGATATATATCATAGGAGTGTCTAACAATTTTTTTTCCTCGGAAAAAAACGTAATTTTATTCATCCGAAGAGACAAAATTACATTTTGTAGGTGTTGGTTGAGCACATTCATAAACAAAGAGAAAGTATGATGGTTTTTACCCAAAAAGAGTAACCTGTTGATAGTTGTGCTATCCAAGTTCTAAGTAGATTGATTCTAGTCTAATGGTGACTGCTACAAGCAGTTTACAATATCTACTGCGTAGCCAAAAAGTACATTATACAAATCCAGGGAAGATACCAAATCTGGTTCCAATATATACAACACAAAAAGTAAAAAGCTATAGATTTATGGATAAGGAGCTTGATTTGAGTTTTCAATGAAGGGCCTCTGGAAGAAATCCTGAACTATATCCCCTTGAGATTACGAAAAATGCCATTGACCGTAGGAAAGATTGAGTCCTTCCTTCAATAGTGTATCTGCTAGTGTGTTCATGTCCCTGTAAACATGTCGTATAGAAAATGAGTCAAAAGAGGCCAACAATGTAGAAATCTCCCTCAAAATAGGCTGCAGAAAAATATTGTGGCATGATTGTGTTTTCTGAACCCAATTTATAACATCCAGTGAATCACTAAAGAGTTGTATGGAGTGTAACCCTTGCTCTTTTGTTGTTTTGAGTAGAAGGAGAAGAGTCATTAATTCTGCATAGTTGTTTGTGCCTCTGCCCAATCCCATTTTTATTTTAAATGAATGTGAATCTGAAAGATAAAAGACTACCCCACATAAAAAAATTTGTGATGCACAGTCAAAAAAATCCCAGGTTAATGTCTAACACTTTCTTATCTCTACCATGCTTTATTTATATTAAACTAGAGTATATAATATATATGACTTGTTCATAGTTAAATCCACTCATTGTTTTAATTTCTACTTTCATTTTAATTTAATACAAATATTAATCTTCAATAATTATTGTTCTAGCATATAATAAAATAATTCATAAAGTCAAGGTAACTAAGTTGTTATGAATAATAATTTTTTTCATTATCATTTTAATATTGTTCTCAATGCTTATATTTTCATCTTACTTTAATTAAAAGTTTGTTTTTATTTCTTTCCTTTTTAAATGTAAATATAAAAAAATGCATTCTTTTATACTTCCATGTCAAATAAAGTCTCAATATCACTTCAATAATATGGTGTGCCATATTACTAAAATAATAAACATAAATCGATTATATCACTTTAATAAAATAATAAAATAGTTTGTATAATTACTTAAATAATAAATATACATTAAACCAACTTATAAAACATGTAATTAAAATAATACAAAATAGAATGTACAAAATATTATCACATTAAATGATGGATTTACACCATAAAACCAATTTATAATTTAACACATTTTTTTAACTCAAATAATATATTTAAAAGAATAAAATATAATTTTTTTTTACCTTACACTACGATATCAACATTGTAAATGTTAACTTATATGAAAATATTGAATGTGTAGAGTACAATTTATTGCCTTATTCCGTTAGGGACCCAGAGTTTTTATGATATTATTGGCAAGTTGGAACAATTTCTAATTAAATATTGCCTTTTACAATTTAAAAGTACTAAAACTTTTTAGAAAAAAATTGTTAAACATCATTATGAATGTTTTTTTTTAATGATATTATTGTTTTTTAGAAAAAAATTGTTAAACATCTTCGTGGATGTTATTTTATTGATATTATTGTTTTGTTGGCAAGTTCGATCAATTCCTAATTAAATATTGTTTTTACAATTTAAAAGTACTATAATTTTTATCAAAAATTGTTAAACATCATTGGATATTTGTTTCAAGTTGGATGTTTTTTAAATTAAATATTGCTTTTCACAAATTAAAAAGACCATAAATTTAAAATTGTGTTAAACAACATTGTATACTTAAATTAAAATTTATTACCTTCTTCCATTAGTAATCCACTTTGTTTCGATGGTATCTTTGTTTTTTGCACCCAAATTGGATCCTTAGCTGCCCAAATTTTGAAATCAAATTATGTTGTTTCACAATTTAAAAAAGGTTATAAAACAAAACAATATAAATAATCAAAACATTATTTTTCAAAAAAGAAGAAGAAGATTTAGTATCTTTTTATTCTTTATTAATATCTTTATTTATTTTAATATTATATTTAGTAGATATATTTTAGTTTGTGATTATATTTATGTGATGTTAGAAGTTGATGAAAACAACACAAAGTAGCAATTAGCACTACTACTCAAACTTGGAATTTGATGAATGAGAATTTTTTGTCTTACATTAGGGGTAAGGATTTGTGTGACATCTTTCCTCATACCTTCGTCCACCTATTGCAAGGCTTCAAATACCTTGGCTATTTCATTAAAGTAGAACATTACAAGGCTTCAGACTGGGACTGGCTTGTATCTAAGGTGGAAAAAAAAGTAGAACACCGGTGTAATAGATGGCTCTCCATAGGAGGCCGCTACACTCTCATTAAAGCTGCCCTAGAAGGACAACCGATATACCAGATGACGCTTGCAACTATACCCACATCAGTCCTGGAAAAGCCAAGAAAACTCACATACAACTTCCTCTGGTCGGGCAGCAAAGGACCATCACAAGTTGCACCTCTACAACCGGGAAACACTGGCAAAACCGAAAATCAAGGGTGGATGGGGGATTAGACATATTTTCAAATTCAACAAAGCGACCAACTCCCTCTGGTGCGTTTTGACTACAAATGGCATTTGGAGCTCTATCATCAAGGACAAATATTTTCCTTACACCTCCGTCACATCTTGACTTCGTACTAGAACCTCTCACACAGGGGTTGCGTCTCAGATATGGATGAACTTAGCGAAATCGACACACTGGATCACAAATTGGCTCTGCTGGAAGCCGAGCTCTAGCCATTCCATCATAATCAACAGAGATTTCATTATAGGACTCGACCAAGCCTCTTATCTGTCAACTCAATTAATTTCTCTATTAAACACAAAAAAACATGTGTTTTCTATTCCAAGCCAGGTTTATAATGAACAGGTCAACCGATAGTAGGCTCGAAATTTGATCATGAATTGGAACTACCAACAGAACTAGCTGCGGAGTGGGATAAATATTTCCTGGAGCTTACTCGCGCGGGCATATATCTTCACGATGCGAAGGATCATTTCTTGTGGGCTGGAGGAGACAGTTCGGGCCACATCTTCGTTAAATATTTGTATTCCGCCATCACAAACACAGTCTGGAAAAACAACATTTTTGGATGGCATAAGCACCTCTGGAATTGGAAAATACCTCAAAAGATAAATCTTTTGACATGGTTAACTGTCGAAAACAAAATCCCCACCTGGGATAACCTCCAAAGAAAAGGATGGGTTGGCCCCAACATTTGTCAACTTTGCTACAAGGATGAAGAAACAATTCAACATCTATTTACACAGTGCCACGCCACTCGCCTTGTCTGGGACAGGATTGCTCTGAGCCAACACATAAGCACTGTCTGGAATGGGACCTCCATTTCTGCCTTCTTTCACCATTGAACATCCAACGAGCACAACTACAAACTGCTCCCTCCACTGGTCAATTGGTTTATTTGGCTGGCCAGAAACAATAAAATTTTCGACAATAAGCCACCCTCTGTTTGCACTGTTGCTTATAAATCTCTTGTCTTGTACCAAAACTGGAAAGACATATACCTAGTCATTGTGATTAAAAAGACATTAGTTAGTCCACTTATCTAAGAGGATACACCTACAGGGTGGTTCGATGGTGCATCACAACACAGTGGAACATTGAGTGGTGCAGGTGGACTGATAAGAATCAATAAAAACTCTATTTACAGATGGAATTTTTGTTGTGGCCCGGGCACCAACATAAGGGAAGAGCTATTGGGTGCTTGGGCTACTCTACACTTGGCCTCCATACTAAACATCGAACACCTTCAATTGATCGGGGATTCTAGAGTTATCATAGACTGGTTGAATCACGATGGTAAGCTACAAACTATCACACTCTTGGCTTGGAAGGACAGAATCAAATTACTTCAACGCCAGTTCAAGAATCTCATCTTCACTCATACCTCTCAAGAGTACAATAGGGAAGCGGACATGCTGTTAAAGACAACATTACAGAAAAAAATAGGCTTGATTTCATACAACCAATGGCTGGATGTCCATGAGGGCCCCACACTTGCTATCAAAATATTTTAGGATTGGATGCTCCAATTTTTGTCTGCAGATTCAGTAAATTATCCAATTTTATGGACCTTTTGTATCGACAACTCTTGGTATCTTCTACATAAACTTTGTTTTCTTTTATTCAGACTTGTAGTAATCTGAAATATCTTTCTCCCAGCTTTGCTCTTTCTCCTTCTAATTGTCTGGTAGACCAATTGTATGCGAAAGATATACTTGCCAGTTGTTTCATTTCGTTGATGTATACTGTTGTGAGAACACATTATATTATAAATATAATTGAGTAATTTTTTCCGCTGGAAAAAAAGTTGGATGATAGATGACAATGGACAATTTATTAACCCTATCTAATGAAGAACACCTCATCAACTATATTCAACAATATAAATATTAAGCTCTAAATTTATACACCAATTAAATTATCTACTCTACTGGAATATTCTGCA
>JZKD02S2256706.1:372152-382638 GCA_000966675.3 Picea glauca | reverse complement strand
GATTCGGGCCCACAGTATCGCCGAAGAAGTTCAGGGTCGTTCGATCAAGGAGGGACACGTGGCGCACGATTGGGCTCTATCGCCACTTCGCCTATCGTGACTTTGAAGAACATGAATCAACCTCCTCCTAGCTGCGAAACACGAAGTGCCGAAGGCGCCTCTGAGTGCGGGCCCACGGTCATAGCACTGGGTCATACGGAAAAGGGACAAAAAAGATGAGGGATGTGGAGCCAATGTGTTCAAGGAAAAATGATCGTGGCCGTCAGTTTTAAAGCCGATCCAACCATTGATCCTGGAAGGCCGTTTCGCGAGATTGGGCACCAGGAAATTTGAAGGCAGGGGAAGTAGAAATCCCTGAAAGAAGAAATGCCGAAGCGCCCTTGGAGAGAGGCGCCCAGTCATGGCCTTGTGTTACATTGAGGGTAGTGCCAGAAGAAAGAGAGGCTAGCCTCTGAGCCTTAAAGAGCAGGCACATGGTCTTCTCCTGAGGGTATCATCTCGGCCACTCCTTGGGGAATCAGTTAATGAAAATCAAGAAGGTAGGTGAAACCTCAGCTCGAGCCATAAATGGAAGGTATGGGAGGCCTGGAGAAATCAGCCCATGGTACCCTTGTGTGCAGGTCCCCCCCCTGCAAGAGCCATGCTGAGTTAAGGTGGCGTCTGACGAAGGATTTCTGTCCAGGTTTGACTGAAAAGACGCCATGCCTTGGAGCTCCGAGCACACCTCTGTTGCTCGAATTTTTCTGAGTATATATACTCAGTTTTTCTATTTTTGTAAGCATCAATGGTAGAACAAAGCTCTCGATTATAAAGTTTTAATAGACGCTCTAGTTCAAGGGTTATGTATCTGTATGTGAGATTTCTTGTTTTATAACAAACAATTTTCTTATCCCATCTAGTTTCATCTCATACTGAGAGAGTTCATGATCGACTGATTCGCGTGAATTACTGTGACTGTGTTAGGATAAAGGATTTATTGTAACACCGTTATATTCTCCAGTGTTGCCTACATTTGAGCGTAAGAAGTTCTCACGTTCAAGTTTTTCTTCTACAGGTTGTCAGAAGCTCGATGCCTACAACAACCCTTAGCTTTTCCTCATAGAAGTCTTCCTTCTATTCACCCTTACTACAAATCACTGTTTAAAGTTTAACTAAGACCTCACCTACCTGTGCATGTCCAACCTAGTTTTGGAGTTAGAATGATATTGTTCCGAGTTTTATTCCACTTGATCACCCTCTATAAACAAATTGTGACATAAACTGATGGGCATCAGGCTCTACTCCTGCTGCAATCCAGGAGTGACGTCCAATGCCAACAGGTTCAAATAAACTAATTCACTTGTAAATCTACCTAGTAAAAAAAGTATGCATTCTCACACACAAACATTGAACATGCTTTGCACTACCGAATATTTTACCAATTAATACCTTATTTCTAACTACCATGATTTGGTCTATTTTGGAGGCTTGTTATAGTTATTGATATGCTAGTGTTGACTATGAAAGTAAACATTATCGACGATCCACAATAGAGTCTAAGTGTATTCCATTCTACCATGCAACCATTACAAAAAAATCACTCACCCCCAAAAATTGTCCCTATCAAATATTTGAATGCATACATACATTCATGGATAATCAAAGTTAGAATCATTTCGAAGCATGATCTACGTAGTTTCATGAATTCTATGGGAGTTGGGTAGGTCTTTAGATTTGATGTTATTGACGGAATGGTGAGATACACATTACATGTTTCAATATGAAATCAATACAATTCCATCCTTCCATACAAATTGGTAAAGTTTATATAATCTCTAAAGGGTTGATCAAAATTGAAAAAACATAATACAACCATTCAGAACATGATTGGGAAATAAATCTTATTAATACCTCAATAATAGAACCTTGCCTCAGGGATGAGCATTTAATATCAAACCTCAACTTTAGGTTTGCTCCTATCAATGAGCTAGCAACCCTACTTAATGACTGTATGGTTTATATCCTTGGTGTTGTTATATCTATTAACCAACCAACCACCATACCGAGGAAGAATGGAACTAAGACCCAAAATATAACCTTTGAATCTAAGGAAATGTCAGGTTGTAGTGTTGAGATTACATTATGGGGGGTGTTCCATCATAAATATAGCCTAAAATAAAATTCTACCTCAAATTCATTTCCAATCACCGCTATAAAGGCTAGAAGAACAAGTGATTTCAATAGGAGATCGATCAGTACAACCTTCACATCTCAAATTTCCATCAATCCCAATCTCAAAGAATATCAAGATTTAAGAACTTAGTTTGAAAATGAAGGTGCAACCCTTAAATCTTGCTATTTTCGAGGGAGAAGCCTTCATCATGGCTTGTACTTGTGAGAAGCAACCTTGATGGCTTTGAATATGAATCTCCCATCTTAACTACATGATGGAATGTAGATGCATGGGTTGTCACTGTTCAAAATTGAAGGAAGCAACTTAGGGAATGATCTCTACATATGAATGTTCTAACACTATCGAAAAACTTTAAATTGTTAAAAAACCTAGAATGTCCATCATTGCTCCATTTTTCTCCTCTTCTTGAAATATAGAGATATTGTCATCACTAAAGTCATTCTAAGAGGAATGAGAGCAGGTTAACAACTCATATGAGCAATCTAATCTAGTCTATGAGCCAAGGCCTTTTGTACACCATTGTAAGCTTCTTTTGCTATGTTGCTTCATCCCTTGGCATTCAAATGCATGTAGGGTTTTCAAGTCTCCCACTATGAACC
Source organism: Picea glauca (assembly GCA_000966675.3). NCBI lineage: Eukaryota > Viridiplantae > Streptophyta > Pinopsida > Pinales > Pinaceae > Picea > Picea glauca. The sequence goes on along the minus strand of JZKD02S2256706.1, from coordinate 379,866 downwards.
ACAAATAATTGGGTCTTTGTTTGCTCCTTTGTTAAATGCATGAGTGAAAAAAATGCATCACAATACTACTCTTGATGGGTCGAATCATACTGCAAAACTTTACTCATGCAATGTATCACATCTCCCAAAAGTTTCCATTCATGCAATATATTTCTCATAAAATTTATTCTACTGCAACATATCACCTAGGATGAAGTTTTCCTCCCTTGCGATATATTGCAATTTTTTTTTATTCATGCGACATATCACATCTCCTCAAGATTTCTATCTCTGCAACAACCTTTTCTGTATTGCACCACACCAAAGTTTCAATTTATGCAAGATGTTATCCCCATTTTGTGGATAACTAAGGAGATTATATCTCAAGGCCCTCGAGTTGCATATATGGAGTGTCGAGCAAATACATGACCAACAATACCCTTTTGCACAGTTGGAAACCTTTCTCACCACCATGGATGGTCACAGGTTTCCAGATGGCATCCACCACATCATCTGGCTCTCGGAAGGCAGTGTGCCTTGCTCCATGAGGTACATGTCATTATTATGGTGAGAATCATTTCAATATCTAAGCCAATTGAGTATGTTGTATCTTAGATTGCTCTAGATTTCATGATATATGCTTGGAGATTATGCCTTTTGCCTTGCTTCACCTTGGTGGTTCACATTGTGCCCTAGTAAGTGGTTTTCCTTGGGGATGGGTTTGCTACTGGGAACTCCCTTAGTGATCCATCGTACCGTTCTCGACCATACTTACCACTTTCCATCATTTTTCCCTTCCATTTCCTTATCTCTTGGGATTTTAGGATGTATTGACCCAAAAAGGGGTTGTCCCTCATTCTATGGGAAGAAGGGGCTGAAGGCCCAGAGGTATTGATGTTGGGTGATCCTTGTATGAACCTTCTAGATGCTTCACCCAGGGATCACCCAAGAAATGTAACACCCTGTTTCCCCGAATTTGTAATTAATAATAAAATAGGAATTTCCATGCTAAGACATGTGAACAATGTAAATGTATTATTGTTTGAGTTGCGAATAAATGACTGTGGGGGTGAAGCCTTTAAAGTACTGGCCATGATATCACTAGAGGAAGAATGTGAAAACTATACGAGAGGGTTCATTATATCAAATAACCCCAAATTTCCCTTGATGTGGATGATAAACCTCCTTCGGATTCCAAGGAGAGAAATCAGTTAATGAAGAAAGGACCAGTGGTTGAATTATCAACCACCCCTATGAATGGGAGCATGGTCTAGCTGCAGAACGTCATCCCAAAGTACTGCAGGGTCTAGCAGACCAAGAAGACCTGAGCTTCCTTATGACAGAAGAAAGGTAAGATACATACACACAGGAACGGGAAGAGAAAAAGAGGAAAACGAGGGCGCAAGCTCGTAAGGGAGATGCGTGGAGCTCTCCAGGGGGATAATGATTAGAAGGCCATGATATTGATGCTGAGTGAGCATCTGATAAACCTTGCCGAGGCCATAATAGAGAGAATTCTATGAAATTTGTAGAGAACAAAACCCTAGTGGAAGCTGAACAGAGAAAGAATCCTTGAGAACCGCGAGAGTTCCCTGGTGATATCATGGCTTGGCACGGGGGTGGCCAGAGTGCTAAGAGTGAATTCCTTTGAGCCTATGGTAGGGTGGAAGGAATAAACCCACAGTCAGTTAGTTGGCGACAACCTGTAATAGATAAGTATTCTCCTACCCTCTGTAATTGCGCTATCACTGTGTATTTAAATTGGATATACTGTGAATGTTTTCAGAAATTTGCATGATTGCTTAATGGATATACTGTATCCATTTTATTTCTACTTGGTTGTGTAATTATGCAAGTAAGAAATTATATTGTTTGGGCATGGCTTATTCTCATAAATGCTTGTGTTCCGTGGTGGCTTAAGCAAGAGCCACAAACTGTGAGTTCATCAACCTTATGTATAGTTTCATGTACACATGTCGACCCTCCTATCATTCTGAGTCGCTTGGAGGACGAAGTGGGTTAAGCTTAGGAGAGGTAGTGAAGATACGCACTGGCTCTCTGTGAGGCTAGCAGAGACCAAGAACCACTCAATTCCTAGACTTGACGAAGGAGAGCAAGAGATGTGCATAAGACCCTTCTAAGTGATTAAGTCCAGGAGAAAGAGCGCAACGCTCTTAAGTCCTTCATAACTGACGAAGCTCAGGAAGGATAACTAGTTTTAAGTATCGAAAAGGAACATCCTTTTGTTTGTAGATGAATGGATGAAATCCGTTCAGAAGGTTCCAAGGTTTGTCACGACCGTTAGATTTGAAGAAGGAGCGCATGCGTTAATGCCTCAACTCCTTTAGTCTTCACAAGTTCGGTGAATTGAGTGAATCCGTCGTAAGGGAGGTAAAACCTCCAACGTTTGACGTCGAGAAATGACATGACTGTAGATCCAAGGATCTATCCGAACCCTCCTTGACCGTCGATATGACACGAGTGGGTTAGTACAAGGAGTGAGCCGGAGTGGAATTATTCTAAGTCCAAAATCTCAGGAGAGATAACATTTTAAGAAACGCAGACGAGACCCGAAGTCTAGGGTTTGTCGAAGGATCAAAGGTCATAGCCTTTGGCACTTAGAGATTTGAGAAAGCCAAAGTGCAAGAGGAGATCATATATGGGCCGTCAGATCAGAGTGTGAGGACCAACAACCGTTGGATCCAGGAAAGGTGCACGAGGTTTAAGCCCTTTGAAAGTGTACAGAAGAGTCGTGGAAACTCACGAAATCTGAAGTCACGAAATTGATCCTAGCCGTTGGTGCTGGGAAGGACACATGGCAAAAGATCATCATTTCGCTGATTCGCACGTCGGGGATTTCAAAGGCAAGAGTCGTAGAAACTCGTGAAATTCGAACTCCTGAAATTAATCCTAGCCGTTGGTGCTGGGAAGGACATATGGAAAAAGATCAACATTTCACTGATTCGTATGTCGGGGATTTCAAAGGCATGAGTCGTAGAAACTCGCGAAATCTGAACTCGTGAAATTGATCCTAGCCGTTGGTGCTGGGAATGACACGTGGAGAAAGATCAACAATTCGCTGATTCACACATCGGGGTTTTCAAAGGCAAGAGTCATAGAAACTCGTGAAGTCCGAATTCGCAAAATTGAACATAGCCATTGGATTACGGGAGGATCGTAAATCGTTGGATCTGCTAGTTCGGGAGTTTGCACATAAGGAATATTACGGGTTGGTGCAACCAAAACCCCTGAAACCCGAAGTCGCAAAATAATGTGGATCGTTGATCTAAGGATCTATCGAGATCCACCTTGACCGTCAGATTGGCGAGATCGGGGATTCACACGTCGGGAGATTCGCACGTTGGCGTGACTAAAACTTCTGAAACCTGAAGTCGCGAAGCATCATGGACCATAGATCTAAGAACCCTTTAGGACCCCTCTCGACTGTTCGATCAAGGAAATGTGGGTATCATATCAAGAGCATGTAGGGATGTACGTGTCGAACGATGGTGTTTCCAGGTGTGGTGCAACAGTGGAACCCCGGGAGGAGATTGTGAATCGTCCATCACGGAAGGACACGTGGTGGGAGATCAACACTTCACTGACTCACAATTGGATAGAGTTAAAGGTAGAGTTGTTCGAACTCATGAAGTTTGCACTCTCGAGTTAATCTGAGCCGTTAGATTGTGGAGAATTATGAGTCGTCGATCTGATACCGGGAGTTCGTGGATCGAGAAAACAGAGGTGAACTCCTTTCCAATTCCCTGATACACGAAGTCCAGAAGCACCTTTCAAATGGGCGTATGGTCACAGGCCGTGGTCACATGAGAGGAAGGGGCTTAGTTAGGATACTAACGCCCTTTATGTAGTTTTCTCAAGAAGAGAAAAGGTGCGTCAATGAAAAGCGTGCACAGGTTGTCTCAAAGCCTGCGCTAGGGGATTAAAAGGACATGCAGATTTTTTTCGTGGAGGTTCCAGCAGAGACTCGAAGAGCTGCTTCAACTCAGGAATAGGAGATGATCCATTGACCGGGAGTTTAGCAAGCCCTGCTGAGTTGGAGGCTTGTGGGCTGCATGAGGAAAAAGAAAAATTTTCTATTATGCCCCGTCATGGGTGTGTTACAAGAAAGCAGTTAAACACTTATCTTTGAGTAAAGGGCACCTACAATATAATAAAGAATGCTTAAAAGGTTAGTTGAAGGATATGAGGTCTCAACACGAGCTGAACTATCACATCATTGAATGTCTGGTGGTATGAAATTGCCACCATATGGTCACCAAACCAGGGTAATGGATCTTAGTTGCATGGTTGAGAGAAAGGGGGTCTCATCATGAGCCAACCTTCTCATTTCCACTAGGTATTTTTGGGTGACATTTCCATTATTTGGTCACTATGCTAGGAAAATGACCTTCAACCTATTCTTAAAATTATGAAAGAATAAAATAGTGGCAAATAATGGTCTTGGAAAAAGTGCATTGCAGACGAAGGTACCACACACCTTCTATAAAGGAACCCATGAATGAGACACTGTGACCCCTAGTATGTCATAAGCCCTATGCCCATTAAGTCTTGACCCCAACCACTTCATCCACTTTACATGGCTTAGAGATGGATCTCTTGGAAACTCTCCTTGACCTAGGGCAAGATCTACCTAATAGGACACCTCATCAACCCTCCCATATTCAAGCTTGACAAGTCGCATAGTGTATTTGAGAAATTAATTGTTTGATATAGTGATCCGTGATGCACATTATTAGGTGGCTCATTTATTGATAATATTCATTTATCATGATTTTATGATTTGAGATCCTTGGAGAGCATGCTCATTTGTCTTTGTAGGACCTAGTTGGTGGATAGTTTTGGGAGAACAAGCCTAGCTTGGGATTCCATGGGGCTATAAGCCCACAGGTTGGATGCCAAGGGCCCGCATGTTGGATGAGAAAGATCAGACTTGGAAGGCCTTGAATATGACTTGGATGACATAGCCTAGCCCCCACATGCCAAACGTTTTTCCTAGGAGAGGAAAAACGCCACTCCTAGAGGCATGACGTCACCTAGGGGGTTAGGGCTTGGTGGTGAGGTGACATACATTGGCACTTGGACATTTTTAGGGGGTTTGATCCTTAATCATAAAGGAAGTTATTGGATGCTTGACATGTTGATTTGGGAAGCCTCTATACTCCTCTCCATAACCAACAACCTCCTCCGAATGCCAAAACATCCCCTAAAGGGGTGACGTCCTACTAAAATTAGGGTTTTATTTGTGCAAAAGTGAAACTTTAAATGAATTGTTTAATATTACTTTGTTAAAGGGGGCAAGATTAGGGTTGTTGACCCCTAGTCTTGTGGTTAACCCCTTAATTTATGGACAAGTCACCTTAGTGACAATTTTGTATAAATAAGAGATCATAAGATCTCATTTGAACATAACTCTCCCTTTTGTGAGAATTATTGCTTTGAAATTTTCTCTACCTTTGGCAAACTTGTCTCTCTTGGCTCTTGTTTATGGTTATCTCTTGATGTTATGGTTGATGGAAGTGATGCGCTAGCCTTGGAAGGTTTATCTCTTGCTATTGTGAGGGATTATCTTGGCATTTTTACTTGAATTGGTATGGTATTTACTTTCATGCTATCATTTGTTTCAAATCAAGGTTATTGTGCTAGGAGCTAGGTGGGAAGTATAAGGGCATACACCCCCACCATAGCCTTCATCATTTTATGCTTCATGTTATTGGTTAAACAAGGGTTTGCTAAGAGAAGAATAAGGGAATACACCCTCTTAGATTAAACCCTAGTTAGAGAAACTTGCCTTTGGGAGTAAGAGGGTTTACACCCCCAAGGAGGTAGCTTCTCTAGCTCTTTCTTTGCATGACCCCATTAACCCAATTATTAAGAGCACTAGTCATTTATCATTGCATTGGAGAAATAAAATATTGCATTGGGAAACATGAATTTTGGTCATTTTTACTTCTTGCAAAGTGGATTGTATTCCTTCTGCCTTGAGCACCTCACAACCACTAGGGTGTCCCCATCAAGGGGCCACTTCTTACCGCTATTATCGAATTCAATTTTTAGCCATTAGGGCTGTAGAAAACCTAACGCATTTTCTTGAATAACTCTCTTATTAACCATTGGATTTTTCTCAAAGTTTGCACACTTATTATTCTTGGTAGTACCACATTATTGTTGATATATACTATTATCTATTGCTGCAAATTAGGGACAACAAGTTGAACTTATCGATCCAACTAACATACATCATTGCAAAGTGGTTTTTCTTATGTCTCGGACAATCATTTCTCCATTTACATGTTACTCAACATACTTGGCAACCCTTGGACCTTCCCAAGGCTTCATTCCACACATTTCCCTCCACTTAGAATTGACCTCTAGGGGATCTACTTCCATCTCTATCCATCTCCATCTCTTTTCCCCTAGGGTCATTGAGATTGCCTCCCTAGAGTGACCTAGTCACCCTCGAAGTGCGGGATCTACATCGAGGTGACATTGGGTGTAGGATTCCCAAGTTGTAGCACTTTCTTTGTGGTTGGGTCAGGATTTTCCCAACCTACAACTTGCGCTATAACATTTTGGCATTGTTGTCAAGGAAGATTTTAAATCTTCTTCGTAACCTAATGACACTTTGGTAAGCTACCCCAAATCCTTTGCCTTTGCTTTCTCGACGACTCCACCTAAGGGACGTTCCATTTCCCTTTCAGTGATGATATCATCTTGAAATTCATCTGGTGACTCCACCTTCCCAAAATCCTTCTTTCCCCAAACCGTTACCCCCTGGGAGGTTCAAGCCTTCTAAGGTTTACCAAAGAAGGCCTCTTCTCAAGTCTCCCATTGTTAAAAAACTTTTCCATAATACCCTCCATCCTATTCCAATGGTTCACCCTTGGGGAAGGGATCTCTACAAACCCCTTAACATGGCTAATATCCAAGGTTTCCCTAACAAAATGCCAACTGAATTCAACAAGTTGTTGCCAAAGTTCCCAGGAAACAATGTGATAATTGTTGAAGACCACATTTATGTCATGGGCCAGAACATGGACAATGTAGGTATTGATCATGAAGATGTGGCCATGAGGTTATTTGCCTCATCATTGATTGAATAAGCCCTTGATTGGTTCAAAGGATTTCCTGATAATCATATCATGTCCTATGATGCTTTTTCCAACTTATTCAAGAGAAGATGGTCGAAAAAGGAAGATGGCGGGACACTTCGGACTCAGTTCAATCAAATAAAGAAAAAGTAGAATGAAATAGTAAAGGAATTCATTTCCATATTTGACAAGTTGTACAATCAAATTCCAATAGATTATCGTCCTACGACATTATCAGTTCGCCTCCATTACATGAATGATTTTGAAGGGTAGTTCCGATACATTCTCAAAGTTAAAAATCCCACATAATTGGCAGAGGCTAAAGAGTTCAGTATTGACATTGAAGAAAATATCCTTGATTAAAAAATAGAACCTTTTCAGTACCCTCGTACTAAGACAGAAGCAAGGATGAAGGTTTCCAACAATAGTGTTCTTGATCCGATTGCTCTCATGACTCAAAAGATAGACCAAATGAATACTCAGTTTATTCAAGTGCAGAATCAACTTATGAATTGTATGAATACAGTGGAAAGAAATCAATCTACTCCCATACCTCAGTTTTCCAGATAGCAGAGAGATGCCACCGGTTGGAAACCAAGACCTCAACAAGAGGCAAAGGCCCCAGA
>JZKD02S2256706.1:341819-371653 GCA_000966675.3 Picea glauca | reverse complement strand
TGGAAAAAGGGTTTATTATTATTAATATAAATATTTTTGTATTAAAATATTTATATTAATATTTAATCCAATATTTAAACATGACCTCACATCAAATAATGGGGACGAATCTCAATTTTTAACATTGAAAAGTCAAAGGGTGGATGGAGGGAGCATATACATTTCGGTGGTTGAAAGTAAACAGAGGTTAATTTTGGAAAGCAGGATGAAATTTAACCCGTGGGTTTTGGTTGGGGAGACGTGTTCTTACGTGATGCATTTCAGGGGTAAAAGTGGTGTGGGTAAAAACTACTCCTCCCAAGCCCGAAATACTATGACAATAATTTAATATATGATTTGTTTTCATAAACGTGCAGCATATGATGATAGTTTTTTAATAATGCATTTCAAAACAAATCATGGAGTTTCCAATGCCATAAAAATTTCTTCATCCCGGTGGAAAAATTTCACAGAGGTGAAAATTAATTTTTTCGGCAGAGAAATAAAGGTTTTTGAATGGGAAAATGTACGTGGACTAAATATTTGGATAATTGTTTATCCAAAGTTTTTAAAAAAGTAAAAGGAGAGGATTAAAAATATTTTACCAAAGATGGTAACCAAGACATGGTTTTCAAAACCATGGGAAACAAACCTGTAAATAGTTTTCACAGTGAAATGGTAAATATTTATTGAGCAAAACAAGACATGGTTTTCGAAACCACGGGAAGCAAGCAATAAATGGTTTTTCAAAACCACGTGCATGAATTAAAATATGGAAATTTAATTCTACAGAATAAAAAATATTTGGGAATTATTTTTATTCAAATATGTTATTCCCAAATATTTAAGCATCAGAGGAATCAACAACTGGATCATAAAATGTTGTTGGCACAATATTGATCAGACCAGGGTCCTTCTCAGGGTACCAACAAAAGGTACCGTGTAGTCTAGAGCGCTGGCATTTTCATCTCCTTCGAAGAGAAGAAGTGTCATCTTAAGCACTGCTAAGACAAAAGGATAGGGAAGGGTAAGCAAAATACTTAGGAGGGTTCACAAAATCTTCAAGATTCGTCTTGCTCTTGCGCAAGACAACCTAACTACATAACATATCTAAATTCATATACATAAGAACTGAAGCTACTAATGTTGCAGAAAAGCATTCAAATGCAGAAACCTCATGTGGAACTTATGAAGCATAAATAAGTATTGTAAAGATACAATGCAGAAGTATAAACATAGAACGACACAACATATTTTGAAATTTTGGATCCTTCTTCATATATTATCTTCAGATCTTTCTCAGTTACAATCTCAGAGATACAACATAGTTCTCTGTTACAAAATCTCGTCTCTAGACCCATGTCACAGAGCTCTAATTCCCAAAATGGTGTATCGATTACATTACACACTCAAAATCTGAATTCTCCGCAGTAAACGACAACTATGACCAAACCTTACACTTGCGATACTAACAAAACCCAACCAACCAACACTTTTACAATTATATTCATCCCTATATATAATCTAATTAGTGTCTTGTGGATTTGGTTTGCATGCTTTCTTGTTCTGTTACAATTGATTTTGCTTTGTTGGCGTTGCACCGTCCTTTTAGCAACTAATTTATGTTACTTCTCCTTGCTCTGTTGTCTAGCTTCTTCTGTAGCTTGCACAACTCGTACTGGGCCAAAACTGGGATTGTAGTCCTTCTTGCGCAACTCCTTATCAAAAATGAAGGGCCCAACATGCTCCAACCACAAACCTTGACTCGCCCTTGAGTCAAGTACTCGACTCTTTCGCAGCTTCAAGGAGCAACTATTGTTTTCCCTTATCCTCCTTTTCCTCTTTCTTTTTCTCTTCTACTTGCGCTTTTTCTTCTTCTGCCTCTTCAAATGAAGGGTCCAACTCAGGGACCAACTCCAAGGCCCACTTCTTGACTCCTTCAAAGCTTCCCACTTTATCCTTCCATTTCCTGGCAAGGAGTGAGGCCTTGACGATGAACTGTTGGGTCGCATCTGTAATACACTCCTTTGGATTAGATGTGACCAAAGAGTTCCATTCAGAATCTGTTGTTGCATCAACTTGATGCATCTACATATAAACTGTCTGAATGACAGGTTGGAAGTCACGCAACTCCTTCTTAGCTACAGATTGTGACTCAAATAGGGCATTCAACTCATTGTCCACTTGCTGGATCTGATCGAACTTATGTTGTTGCTCCAGCGGGTCCATCGTAGCCACAAATTCTTCATTCAACACTTGGATTCTAGTGCACACATCCTTCGAGTTCTAGTTGCGTCTAGCGATGATGCTCATCGAATCGCCGACTTCCCTAAAAATATTTGTGCACTCAGCTGTGTGCTTATGTAGCGTTGCTCGGGCATTGTTGTCTTCCAGCACTATCTTCTCCATCTTCTCCTGCATCTTCCGAGGCTGCTACTCTACTTCCTACTGAGTCTGCCACAACTGCAGTTCCATATGCTCGACGCGAATGGCCAATTGTGACCATGCTCCTTGGAGTAGTTCAATCTATTGCTTAGGCTCTCCTGCATCGTTGGCTTCGGGTAGTTGGGGTGTGACTTTCTAGATTTCCGGCCAAGCTTCAACAAGACTTTCCTAAACTCTTTCTAGTCTGTGCTCAACCTAGTTCTTTGTGTATTCTTCTCATTTCTGCATGCTTGTGCGAGGAGTGCTTCTTCCCTTATGAACTCTGCAGACCTCTTCGCATGCTGAAGCCTCTACGGAAGTTGATCATTTGATGCTTTGATCATTCCAACCAAGTGTGTTGCTAGCCATTGTGCAAGGTCAGCAGAAGACGATATTATGTCCTTGGGTGCTCGGGTCTGTAGTGTAATTACACTAGCCCTTGAGTGTTCTGAAGGAGTCTCGACCTCCTCCTCCTCTATGGACGGTCCTGACACAAGCCTCAACCTTAACACCGATGGTAGGAGTATCATAACCTTTGTTCTGGCTAGGTAGAGTTGCAACAACTCTGTGCATTGCTGAGGGTTCTGGAGAACCAACTCTATCTGTTCCTGTGCAGATGTTGTGCTTTGCTCGGAGGTTGATTTTGGTTCCTGCTGAACCTCTAGTAGATCCTTCTCTTTACTTGCGTCTACTTCCAGAGTTGCGATTCCCTTGGCACCCTCAACCTTGGTCGTTGAGGAAATGTGTTGGGGACTTTGAGCTTGTGGCTCCTCTCTCGTTTGAGTGTCCTTCTGCTGCAAAAAAGGTACAATTTGTTGGTCCTGGGTCTCGAGGTTTAGGCTAGTCGACTGCAGTCGTTGCTCCGATACTTTTGGATTTGGACTAGAAAGTTCTAGTCTCTACTTAGGTAACTCTGGGTTTGTTTTTGGAAGTTCTGGCTCGGGTATTTCTGGGGGATCGAGTTGCATCAGTGGTTTGGGGTGGACTGGTGGTTTCTAGGGGTGGAAATTGGGGTTGTGGTGGTGATGGAGGGTGCTCAATGATGATGGTGGATGGAAGGGTGTTAGGCTCAGGGTCGTCCTGAATATGAATGACTGGGGTTGCTCGGACCGTTGAGCGAGTACGAGGGATGACAGATGAAAGGGGTTGGGGGTTCATAACTTTTCTCGACGAGCCCCCGGTTTTGAACTTCTTCGCCACTGGTTTTGTGATGAACGCAATGCTCAGGATCTCATTGGCATCCTTACTTGTCAACATGGCTTGTTCTGGCAGCTGTGGGAAGATCGACAATGTTCTTTTCTTCCGCTCTAGTGGTTGCATCTCCTCCTCCTCCTCAGAGTCTTTTTTTTGCCAGAGCTTCTTTCTTCGACACCTATGAGCCTGAGCTCAGTGCTGCCCCTGCCTCTTTGCCTTTTATCTTCAGCAGGTCGGAGGAAAAATGTAGTGCATCCCTGACTTGCGCAGGTTGCGTTTAACTCCCGACCATGACATTACCTCTTTCTCGAAGGCATTCTCATCTAGATAGAATGGTAGCATCCTTGAATGGAAGTCTTCCCTGTTGGCATGGTTGACCATACAAACGTATGGTGTTGGTTCATGCTGAAGGTGATGTTCCTCGTGTTGCAGTTGAGGAGCTCCTACAGAATGCGCAACCTCTGTGTTGCATCGATAAGCCCATTATACTACTTGGAGAACGTCGTGTTGTTGAAGGTTGTGTTCTCCAAGTCCACTCTAGAATGCCATGGCTCAAACATCTTTTCCAGGTAACCCTTGACTTCTAGCGGCAATGGTCTTCCAACAGGTGGCTTCCACTTTAGCATTGTGAACACCAGCAACAGGTATCCATATGTGAAGGTGCCTTCCTTATCATGGGCTTCCTCGCAAGCCACAAATATTTCCTCCAACAGGTAACTTCACCAATTGAATACGGCGCCGTTGGCGCAAAAATATGCTACTCGTAATGCATCCAACATGCATTCTCCCTTGTAATACAACCTCATAACCTTGTTGGCTATGATGTAGCAGCCTGTCCCGACTGTCTCTGGTAGTATTAGGTCGATTTTGGCTATACGCCACCCCCTGTGTGTGGAACCTTTCATAGAGGTTAGGCTCCCATTTCTTTTTTCCATGCTTACTGGGACCCTGGAATCCTTTAGACACGTCCTCACCCTCGAGGGACAGTCCAGTAAGCTAATTGATGTCGTTGGCGTGGATTGGATACCTCCTATCCAACCAGAGAGTTCTGTCGTGCACCCTGCTGATCAGAAACTTGGTGCACCACGCAACCTCGCCAGTGGTACCGAACACTGGTAGGTATCTGAGGTTCATAATAGTTGAGTTGAATAGGTTGATAAATTCAGGCTTTGGCATGAACTGCATGCCTCCCAACTTGTCTGGAGCGATACTCCAGAAAATGTCTATGTTCATCTAGGGGAACAAGATTTGATCGGTTAAGTCGAGATCAAGGAGCTTGACCTGCTGCACCTTCCCCTTGAGATCTCCCATGACCTCGACTTGGGGGTCGCAGGGCTTGTATGGTACTGCATCTTTGGACATGGTGTTTCGACTTCTTATAGCTCTCGACATTGTGGGCTCTGAGTTATCAACAAATTATGCGGCGAACTAAGGATTTGGGGATCATAACTATGAGTCTCAGGATTGCACAGGCTTTCTCCCTCTACATAATTCGAAAATCTCTAAGTGTTTTCCGAAAACAATGTGTTCTATAGCGGTTCTCCGAGCCTTATACCCGGGCTTAGTTGGCAAGTTCAATAATAATTTTTGTTCATCGTGACCCTATGGACGCAACTTGGCTCTGAGTTGTCCGATGGGACAGGTTAACAGGTGTTGAGGAAAAGATATGAAATGATCTTACTCAAACATTTTCATATTCTACTTGGCTAAAGAAAAATAGACGAGAATATCACCCTATGTTTATATCCATCAAAATTAAAATCCTAACTCACAAGTATTAATTACAAGTGCTTAGGCTAGTTTTTTCATAAATACAAGTTTGCTGAAAAATTCATTTTTTATGTAATTTTCTGAATATATCAGATGCTGAAATAAATATAGAGACAGAAGTAAAAAACACCAAGTCAATAATCAACACATGTGAGACATAAATCAATCCTTTATTTCATTCCAATTCATCAAAGAATCGTTCTCTTTACAAAATTTTCCTAAGAAAGTTTTGGACCAAAGTCAAACTTAGACGTCCCCAATGAAACATACAAAAGGACTTCTGATAGAAAATAAAATAACTGAACTTGAAAAGCTGGAACAACTTGCCACAGATTGCTGCCCACTAGACTCTTCACAATAGCCTTTGTCAGTCATGAAAAATAATTCACAAACAAACAAGTCTACACAGACCATCAAAGATAGATCAACACCTCTGAAAAAAAGTGTCTGAATGATGTAATTCAACCTTGAATCTTGTTGTCTACAATAAGACCCTGCTATCATAAAAAATAATTAGGCTTCTAATGAATTAAGGAATGAATGGAAACTGAATTATATCAACAAAAAATTCAAGAGAAAACCTTAGTATGCTTCTCCTTCTATTCTCCTCTTGTTCCTCCCTTTCCTTTTGCCTATAAGAAAATTAGAATTGGTTGAAGTAGTTGAACTACTTCATTAGTTAAGTTAACTAAAGACTCAACCAACTTTTTAGTTAGGGGGGGAAAGTAATAAATCATAATAAGGGTTTTTTAAATAAATAATAACTAGTAGGTGGGACCCCTTGTGACTCCCCTTTAGCTTTTAACAATCATAATACAACTAGTTAATTAAACAAAACATCCCTTCTTGTGACTCCCATCATCACATTCATATTTGACAATTTATCTCAATGATAATTGAAATTATCTTCAAAATATATTACTCATATATCCAAAAATAGCATGCTGTCCAAAATTTCTAAAGTCAACTATTCTCAACAATAAATAAATAAATAAGAATTTAAAATCCATATTTCCCACTTTGAGATGCAATCCTCCTCTTGTTGTTGATGTCACCTTTTGATCTCTCTGAATCTACCTTTGGCTATGCTGAGCTTTTAGGCCTAATCTCGCTGATCACATGAGAGCAATCATCCCTCAAATGCATCCGGGAGGACATGGATTTATCAGAGCCTTTGGAGGGCGAGGAAGGGGAAACAATGGCTTTTCCTTTGTCAGGGGCATGGTGGGCCTTGGTTTTCAACCTTTTGCTAGCATGGGAAGACTGAACTTGTGAGTGGGCAGGGGAAACTTGGAGAATTTTATTGATAGGTGGGGGAGCAGGTGAAGACAAATTGGGCCAGCCACGATGTTGGGAGACTGTAGGGTGGACAATCTCTTGCCATCCGTCATTTTCGGGAACCTTGGGTTGAAATGAGACATGAGGGGGCACAGGAATACCGGGGGTTCGTGGAGCTTGGAAGGGAGGCCTTTCAGGCCTAGGTTGGAACACTCCTTGCCCAATCCAATTGAAAAACCCAGCCTGAAATAGCTGGTCTAACTCTTGCGAGTCAACATCAAATTGAATGGAGAATCTTGGCCTTCTAGGGCCCCTGTTCCAATGACCTCTTCCTCGGTTACCTCTGCCATGGCTACCTCAGCTGAAAAAGCTCATTCATGTATGCATGATTGATTAGCAAATAGTTTCTTTAACAACCATACATGACAACTCTTTTAAAATATGAAATAAATTTTGGCTTAGGAACATATTAGACTCATGCAATCCAATCCATACAAATTATTTAATCGTTGTCAATGAGCAGGGGTGAACAAAGGTTTTGGGATATGCGAGGGGTTTGTATTGAGCGAAAAATGTTAAAATGAGGGGGAAAAGAACATGGCTACTGCTCACAGATAACAAACAATCAACTAAAATGTAAACCAAAGAACATATCACTGTTATCCATCCTCGTGACCTTAAACTATCACAATACAGAGCTCCTCTTAAATGTAATTAAATTTTAGGAATAGGGAGTGAGTAATGAACATGGGAAGGCGAGGGGATTGTAATTAATGAAAAGTGAAATAATGGTAGGGAAAAAAGAGCGGATACTGTTGATAAAATTAATTAAGTAATCCATAAAACAATTATGTACTTAATGCAAATGTTTCAACAATAACCAACAATTTATGTGATCAATTAAACAATCACCGTGTGTAATTTAACCATTATCATGTGTTAAACTTTCTCATTGTTTACATTTAAATTCTTAATACTTTCAACTAATCTCAATGTCATCATACTCAAATAATATGCCTTTAAACAACTTGTATAAGAGTTATGTTTCTTTTTATTTGTCCCAATTAATATTTAAAACAATTTCCAAATGAACACACAGTCACTTGTTCCCACTCTGTTCAACATCAAAACATCAAGCACTGTCCATGAATTATTTCCTCAAATGAAACACAGACACAAAAATCATGCCTAATTCCATTCCTCTAATCAATTTAATAATCAAATTGCAATGAAACCATACTGTTATAAAACCGTGCCCATCTATTATGGTGTAATCAAACGATACCCATAAACATATACAGTGGACGGCCAAGTCACAACTATCACGATTTTAAATTGAAATACTCCTGATTGGCAATCAAAACACACATTAATAGCAATTGTCATTTCAACTTATACCATGTTGTAGGAAACACACAACCCATCGCATAACACAAAGAGGCATACTCCTAATCAAACCGCAAACAATGTTGAGTCAACAATCCAACTGTTATAACACAAAGATAGCGACTGTGTGCCCACTTCATTTCTCGAATCAACCAATTAACCATGTTGAGCTATCGATTCAAATGTTATAATAAATAATGTAGCAACTATTTATCCATAATAAAGACCACTGCCAATGCTATTAACAGGGACAAACCAATAATCACGACTGTCGACGATACTCCACCAACTCACAACAATCAACAATATACCCGACAATATATGATTGGTTCCATTTATTAAAAATGGGCTTTGAATAATCAAGGGTTTGCTCTGTGGAACCAACACAGGGAGACTAGAATCGACCACCAACAACAGGTGAGAAACTTTCGAGACAACACGGTGGGAACACATGCCATATCACCAATAGCTTTGCAAGACAAGGTGACAGCTCACCAGGAAGGAGAGATTATGAACAGAGGAGCAGAGGTTCCTCACGGGCCAATAAATAACACTGAGAACATGCAGGGCATAACCCTCGCGGTTTTCCCCAATCAACCTGAGTAATGCTGATATAAAAACAAAGCCATGAACTAGCAATCAACCCCAAATCAGACCCCTTGGCATAGTAGCCATCGTAACCAACTACACAGACACTAATAGTATAAACGAGCCCACACCCAAGTGAAGCGATATGCAGTGACACAATGTGGTTCGAAATCAAACCCAACAACCCCATAACAACAAATACAACCGGGCATAGTGACAAGAGCTGTGTGGAGACAACTGGAAAGTCTGGACCGAAAGAACCCTATAACAAAAACTCTTAAGGACAACAGAGAACCTTCATGGCTTCTACCACTCAGGATAATCAATGAAACTGTGAATTTAACCATCATTTTCCATTTGCAACGAAAACCACACAAACCATCCATTCCAGAGAAATAACACAAGTTTACATAGTTTCCAGTCTCAAGAAAAGCACAGACCCATACATCACCGAGCCAATATCTATTTCATAACCAGAGTGGGTTCATGGATGGAAAAAAAGACATACCTGTAACCAAAAAGCCTTAAAAACGCGAGCTTGGTTGAGAAGTTCTTCCCTTGCCTGAAAATCGGAGCTTAACCACAATGAACAACAATCGAACAATAGCCAAGCTAGGGTGATGGCCAGTGGAGAGGTATGGAGTGACGTACAGTAAATGCTTGTCGCTTCCATCCTTTACTCATTCACTTACTTAGTACACGCCAACCAACCATCCATTAATCCATTCAATTAATCCATGCATCGAAACCAACATCCATTTCTTGCCAAATGCGCCACCCTATATCACATTAACCCTTTCCAAGCATACCATAATGCATATCGAATGTGATTTCATATAAATCAATAAATCGTATCGCCACTACTATGGTTAGTTAGGACCAATCACCATTTCTTTAATTTCAATGCATATAGTGTAGCATAGTAGCATAGTTTAGTTTCTTAGATTTTTCCATAGGTCTCTTTTCACTTGCTCTTATTTGATGTTACTAACATGTGTCTTGTGAAGGTGTCACAAGTAATAAATCAAGGAGAAAATATCAAGGTAGCAATGAATAACATAAGCTATCATGACATGAAATTAGAGCCTAGAGCAACAGAATCCACATATAACATGCATTACCCATTTGCCATTATGTCGCAAATGAAAACAAGATTTCATCAATCGTGTAGAACCTTGTAAGTAGTGTCAAATAACAATACAAACATCAAATAATAGCCAGACTTGATTCTCCAATATACAATGGGGTCCCACCTACTAGTATTATATATATCGTTAGATTATAATAATAAGCCTTAGCAATACTTTGCGGGTGAAATCATCACTGTGATTTTTATTGTCAACAACGGGGTAAATCTTATTGGGTGATTCTGGCATTTACTATGCAAGTTGGACAAGGAAGTGGCCGATTTCATACCTTTCCATTTGATGTATGGGATTCTCGACGTGAATATCGAAGGCCACTTCGCGTATCGTGGCTTTATGGCTTAACTGAATTTAGACGGGGTATCGTAATAGCAATAAAGGTTGTGACTAGACTGGGTTCATGTGGCACATTGACTCAGATTGCGTTTGGATTCATTCTCCCTCTGACCACAAAGGGGTCCCCATCATATTAATGATTATCATTAATGGGTTCTTTCCACTTCTGATCCTACGCTGCTGAGTAAGCAGTTCTACATCAAATAACACTTAGATAGAAAAATAAATGAAGTACGTGTCGCAGCGCAACACTGCACACGTCGAATTTATTAATTGAATTTATAGAAATTGCGGAAAAACTCAAATCTAACTACTATACATGCTCCTTTGGACTAGATAAAAATTCGTTTAGATCAGTTCTGAGACATGTATGGTTTCAGGTGAGCACCATTCACCCATCCTGGCCGCAACATACCATCCAGTTGCGCAAGTCTGAATGCTCCGGAAGGTCGGATCTCTGCAACTATAAATGATCCCAACCAATGCATGCACAACTTTCCAGGATGCTTCTAGTACCGACTATCATAGAGTAGGACCTTGTCTACTTGCGCAAATACTTTAGTCTTAATGTGTCTGTCATGCCAAGATTTTTGCCTTGCTTTCTCTACTGATTGATGAAAGTCTGCTAAAAACCTGGTCTATTCAAGTTCTTGTAGTTCTATAAGTTTCTACACAACTGATTCTTCCTTTGACATGTGCATGATCTGTGCAATGTGCAAACTCGGAGTGATGAATTCTGCAGGCACCACAACCTCTTTCCCATAAACTAGTTGAAAAGGCATGTACCGATGGAGTTTCTTTATGGTTGTCTTGTAAGCCCATAATACTACTGGAACTTTGTCATCTCAATCTTCCCTGTTTGCGCAACAGACCTTTTTAACCCTCTCTCCAATATCTTGTTGAACGCTTCTATTGTTCCATTGGCTTAAGGGTGACAGGGACTGCTTTTATGATGTTGGATCAAAAATTTTGTTGTAAGCTTTGCTATAGTGCTACTGATAAAATGAGCTCCCTGATCACTGGTTAGACTCCTAGGACATCCAAATCGAGTGATAATATTCTAAAAAATGAACCTAGCAGTAGTATCGGTCGAGCAATCCTGAACAATTGTTGCCTCAACCCAATGTGTAAGGTAGTCAGTTGCGGTAATAGTGTACCTAGCCTTTGAATGTTTAGTTGTGGGGTTGATCAACATAATGAATTCAACTGCCCACTTCTCAAATGCTTGTAAAGATCTAACTGGTTGAAGTGGTAATTCATCTCGTAGTGATGTCTTACCCACTCTTTGATAGACATCGCATGATCTAGCATATGCCTTTGCATCTTTGAAGAGCGTTTCCCACCATAGTCCAACTTGAAGAAATTTCTGCGCAGTGGCCTTTCCTCCCACATGAATTCCCACAACTCCGTTGTGGCACTCCCACAGTATATCATGTCTTTCATGGTCCAAAACACATCTCCTGAGGATACTATCGAGTCCCAATTTGTACAATTTCCCTGAAATCAACTGATAATCCACTGCTCTAACCACCATATGGCATTTCTGGGTTGCATAATATGTTTCTGGGCAAGCCCCTGTACTTAATAAGACTGCTATGTCTTCCATGTATTCTGGTATGGCCTCAACCTAGAACAAATTGGGAGCTGATCAACGACTACTCCACAACTTTCCCCTGACTCTAATATAGACAGGTGATTAGGTCCTACGTTGCATCTCCGAGGCTTAATAACCACTTCAAAAGAGAATTCCTGAAACAATAGCAACCATCTACAAATTCTCCCTTCCAACATAGGTTTGTTAACTAGATATTTCAATGCAGAGTGATCAGTAAAGAACTTAAAATGAGAACCTAACAAATAATGTCTAAATTTCTGCAAAGCATAGATCATAGCTAAACCCTCCCTTTCCATCGTTGTATATTTGCGCTCAGCTTGAGATAACTTCATGCTCACAAAATATATAGGATGATCCATGGCTCCATTTCCTGGTTGCGCTAAGATATCTCCTAAGGCAATACCTGAAGCATCTACATGGACATGAAATTCATTTTTCCAGTTTGGAAATATTAGAATAGGTGTTGTGTTGAGCTTCTCCTTTAGGGTTTCGAATGCTTTATCATATTCTGGGGTCCATTGGAATACTTCAACCTTCTTTAATATATTTTCCAGTGGTGCGGTAATATTTGCATATCTTCTGATGATCCTTTGGTAGTACCCTTAGTGTCCCAGCGTGCAGCGCATCTACTTAGCACTCGTCGGTGGTGGCATATTTATAATGACCACACATTTGTTTGTGTTTACCAGTAGTCCATCTCTGCATACTATGTGGCCTACCAAATTTCCATGTGGCACACAAAAGATACACTTCTCGAGGTTCAACGATATTTGCAATTCTCTACATCTGTCAAACATCAGACGTAGTAGTGCTACATGTTCCTTTAGCAGACTGTATATTGTCCAATCATCCATATAAACTTCTATAAACTTGTGAATAAATTCTCAGAAATTTGTTATTATAATCCTAGAAAAAACCGCAGGGACATTCTTTAAGCCGAATGTCATCACATTGTATGCAAAAGACCCCCATTCTGTTATGAATTTGGTCTTCTTTTTGTCCTCTTCAACAATGCTTACTTGGTGGTACCCCGAAAATCCTTTTGTAAATGAGTATGTTTTTTTCCCCGCAACATGTTCTAGCGCCTCATCTGTAAAAGGTGTTGGGAAAGGGTCATGCACACAAGCAGAGTTAAGGCTTCTATAGTCTACACAGACCCTGATATCCTCTATGCCTTTCTTTCTCTGGATGACTATTGGGCTGACCCATTCTACTTATTCCACTGAAAAAATAAGTCTAGCTTCCATCATCTCCTACCACTACCATGGCTATCTTACGTTGCTCCATGGTCCCTATATTGAATTTGCGCAACTTCAAGGGGTGATTATAAGAACCATCAATCTGGCTCAGTATGATGTTCTGAATTTCTCTGTTCCCTTCTGTCTCTTTAATGGCTAGGTTTCTTATTTCTTCTAAATCATATGGGATTTCCAAATCCTTCTCAATATTATAGCATTCTATAGGTCTCTTGTCTAAGCTTAGGTTAATATTAGTCTGAAGTTCTCGACCATGATTTGCACATACCACTAGGTGTGATTTTTGATTACTATTGTTTGTAAAAAGAAATTAGTTAATTTTTTGCGGGACTACGTCAAGCTCAGGGTACTTACTTGTAAAAGAGAATTCCTTGCAAAAGTGATCTCCCAACATTTCCAGTCGCTGGTATGTCTTATGGTTTCTTCATGCATGAACCGAGCTTTCGGGATTGGACCTAGCGAGTGGGGAAATACCTAAACCCAGAAGCGAGAGGGTATTTCCGCAACTTTCCACCATGTCACACATAGTTCAATATGTACTTTAGGATCAAACTCTCCATTGAACAGTTGCGCAACTTGGAAATTCATTCACATCTCTGATTCTAGCTGCTCCTTATCCGGAAACCTATATTTAATAGCTTGCTTCACATCGTCCCAATTTCTTAGTAAGGCTTTATGATTGGCCCACCATCTGGCAGGGGTGTCTTGAAGGGATAAATCTAGTACTGAGATCCTTTGATCTTCTACTACCATTTCTTCCATGCTGAGTAGAAATCTACCAATCCCCGAGGTACCATCATATAGTGGGTGTTCTCTAACCTCGGTTCCAACCCATCTAGTTGCCCTGATAGTTGCGCATCTCCTTGAGAATATTTCGTATGGGCCTTGCTGCCAGTTATCAAATGCTAATTATGAATCTTCATCTGCTGACTGTATACTCCTCCAACTTACCGATCCATCAACAATAGGATTGATGTAGTCTTTTCTTGTTCCCGTTGTTACTAATCCAACTTACTAATCCACATCTTCTCCCTCCATATCGTCGTCTGTTGGCTCTGTATATCTGGGGCCTACATAAGGATCCAAGGGTTGAACTACCTTGATTCCATATGCTTCAAATTCCATGGTGTCTTTCTTTAGGTTGATTACTGCATAGTTGTCATAGGCCCAATCAATACCAAGTAGGGAAGGATAAGGGTCCTTATCCCCCATGATCTCAATCACCTCAAAATCAGCTACAGTCTTCACTCACCCAACATCTATTTCCACATTCTCTAGTCTTCCTATTGGAAAAATACAATACTGGTTGGCCATCCTTAGCTGGATTGGGGAATATGTCAATTGGTGTCTTCCTAAGGCTTCCCAAGTCCTTTTAGGCAAAATGTTAACATCAAATCCTAGATATAACATAACATCCTTAATCTCAAATTCGTCTAGTTGGGATACTAGTCTAAATTCTTTTCTAGTTCGTACTTTCCTTCTCTGTACTCTCCGATTATTCTTCTCAGGAAGATTAGTCCTTATTCTTGGTTATGTAGGTTCTTCATTTCCTTGGACTAGGTAAAGTGCATTGCACAACTTTTCTGTTAGCTAGTCACTCCCAAGAATATCAGAAAACAAGTGAAACCAAAGGTCGACTACATTTTGAGGTTGCTCATGTTGTCTTAGTGCAACTACAGGGTTTTTAGTTGCATGGGGTGAAGCAGGGAGTTGCCCAATCTTAGGGTAAACAATAGGCCAAGGGGGTTTCTCTTGCATCTCAGGGCTAGGGATATTCTAAAATACTTCTATGGCATCTTTAAATAACAACTTCTGTTTCAGAGGATAATACCTATGTTCTTTAAGTGTTTCTTTCTGGATCTGAGGTAGATTATCAACATCAGCTCTCGTCTTTTCTCCTCCTCGAGTGACGATATTGAGGTTAGGAAATTGTCCTTTACTACCTCTCTTGATTTCTGAATTGATGAGGTTAGTTCCTCGTTGATGTACCCAATCTTCCCATTTTGCAATTAGTTATGGGCAGTCTTTAGTTGCATGCCCATTGGTTCTACAGTGAGAGCACCATGGCCGCCTAGGACGAGGACAATCTCTAGCCATATGGCCTTGCTCATCATAGTTATAACATCTGCTTGGTCCTCTTCTCCCGGTTCTTCCTCCTCCGAAGTCTCCTCTGACTCCACCTTCTTGACCTCTTCCCAGTCCCTGAGGGGTTTCATTCACCCTGAATGTTGTTTGATCCAACTTGTCTGCAAGTGCATCCAACGCTCTACACTGATTAGTAGTATGAGTGGTATATGCGCAGAAATCACAGTGTATGGTATTTGGTACTGTCGAATACTTCTGCATATTGGGGCATTGTCTCGGCCCATGCCCATGGATTCGGAAAATCTCACAATACTCAACTGTTCGTGTTGTTTGGCTCCCTGGAAAAGCATGATATGGGGTGGGGTTATGGAATGGTAAATTCCTAGACACTTGCGTAACTCCTCCCGTGGGTCCTATTGAGGGTCCCATTGGATTTTGAGGAGGTCCCATTCCCCTCATTCATGGACATTCGTTTTCCAGATGTACTTCTGTATAACATTCGGTACATCAGACCTGTGGTTGTCCTGGTCTAGGTATCGTCAATTCTTGAATATTTTTTGTAAGCACTGATATTTTCCATTGTAATTGCGCCAAATTTTCATCTTCTGGGGGTTTTGGTCACTCTCAGGCTCCCTGGGTATCCCGCCATGGCTTCAATCTTCATCGATTGTTCCAAGGCGTCTGTCAAAGTGGCTATCTGCTGTTGCATTAGCGGAATCCGTGTCAGAGATAGCAATCCCTGAATATACCATTCTCTTTGATTTTCCTCATGGATTGGATGTGCTAACCTCCCTATAACATATTTAAACTTCTGGTTGTATTCCCAGGCTGATTCACCTTCCCTTTGTTGAATCTCGCGCAACTTAGACAGAGCCTGTTGTTATGACTGAGGTATCTTAAATTCCGCTATGAACCTTGTCCGTACTTGGCCAAGTGTGAATGCTTGACCTTGCATTCCTAACACTCCTAGCTCAATAGCCTTCATGTACCATTTGAGAGCGCGACCTCTCAAAGTAGTCTGGAACTTAACCAACTTATTCACATTTGGATTCCCTCTGGACCTCCAGATTGCTTCACACAAGAACCAATGTTTCTCAACATCTTCATCTCCCTTATCCCATAATTCTGGGCATCGAGAAATCGAACCTCCCGCGTGAACAACCATTGTTAATGTTGTCACTCTTATCAAAATAAAACTTAGCGATGCTGCTTGTGATCTACCAGGGGATCCCAATATCCTCCCTGTACTCGCCCTTCCTGGCTGTGACTGACTAACTAATTATACTGGAACATAATTCGCATAAGAAGGTAGTATTGAATTTACCACTTCGATAGAATACACTTGGGGTATGGGCGATTCGGGGTTGGCACCAGTTGCTTCGAGGCAATTTTCTTTGATCTGGGAGGTCTCGTTTTCTTTCTCTCGAGTAGTCTCTTCAGACGAATTCTTGATCTTTCCTGTCATCGGGGCTGAATCTTCTCTTTCCTCTTCAAGATCCATGTCGGCTTCCTCCTCCTTTGCTTCTACACCTTCTCCTTCTTGTCCACCCTCCTGGGGAATCCTTTCTCTCTATGCTTCTCTCTCACTTAGTCTTTGATTGGCCAGTCTTTCCTATCTTCTCATCTTCCACAACTATTCCATCTATCTTTCCTCTACTTCTCCTGGTCCAACTTCTTTCTATAACTTCTCAGACTGTCTAGTTGCTTTCTTTATCTTTCCATTCCACCACTTCTCAACTATGGTGTCTCTCTTCAGGGATCGCTCATCTCTTGAGTCCATTTCTTATTGTTTCCCCCATTCATCAAAGAACCCTTCCCCTCTCCCAGGCCATGACTCTACCCCAGCCTCGACCTACCCCAAGCGAGGGTGTTTACGCTACCATCTCAGTCAGGGGCATAGTAAACATCCCCTCTTCCATCAAGAAAACCTTAATCCACATGGGGATTTCTCTCAACAGTCTTCCCCTTGCGTATTTCTTGAAATCTGCCTCTTCTCATGAAAAAGACTAGTGATTCTTAGTTGCAAACTCAATAATGTATCCCTCTAATGTGGTATTGACCCAGAAATCAATTGCTCGCGTGACTGGACAATGCAGCCGATGAAGTGCCACAATATTTTCTGTATCCCAAGTACATATCCTCTTGACCCATTCTTGGAACTCTAGAGCTTCTTAGAACCAATCTATACAGTGGAAAATTTCTTCCGGGAAGTTAACCCAGAATATCTCGTACTGGTCGCTCGATCTTTCTAAATAAAAGACTGCCTCCCGAGTATCTTTCAGAAATTTTCTTCTAAGCTCCGCTTCTTTCCATATAAAGGCATCACAATTTCTCTCCCACCATTCATGAATAGTAGACCTGTGAATCTGTGAAAGCATCCTCCCTACAGGTTCCCTCTTAACACAAGTCTCGACAATGCAACCATTTTGTTGGCGCAAGATTGATTAGACCAAAGTCCTTCTCAGATTACCAACAAAAGGTACCGTGTTGTCTAGAACGCTGGAATTTTCATCTCCTATGAAGAGAAGAAGTCTCACTCGAAGCGCTGCTAAGACAAAAGGATAGGGAAGGGCAAGGAAAATACTTAGGAGGGTTCACAAAATCTTCAAGATTTGTCCTGCTCTTGCGCAAGACAACCTAACTACAGAATGGATCTGAACTCATATAAATAAGAACTGAAGTGACTAATGTTGCGGAAAATCATTCAAACACAGAAACCTCATGTGGAACTTATGAAGCATAAATAAGTATTGTAAAGATACAATGCAGAAGTATAAACACAGAATGACACAACATATTTTGAAATTTTGGATCCGTCTTTATATATTATCTTTAGATCTTTCTTAGTTACAATCTCGGAGATACAATGTAGTGCTCTGTTACAAACTCTCAGCTCTGGACCCATGTCACAGAGCTCTAATTCCCAAAATGGTGTATCGATTAGATTACAGACTTAAATCTGACTTCTCCGCAATAAACAACAACTATGACCAAACCTTACAATTGCGATACTAACAAAACCCAACCAACCAACCCTTTTACAGTTATATTCATCCCTATATATAATCTAAGTCGTGTCTTCTCGCTTTGGTTTGCACGCTTTCTTGTTTTGTTACAACTGCTTTTGCTTTGCTGGCATTGTGTTGTCCTTTTCACAACTGATTTATGTTACTTCTCCTTGCTCTGCTGTCCAGCTTCTTCTATAGCTTGCGCAACTCGCATTGGGCCAAATCTGGGACTGTAGTCCTTCTTGCGCAACTCCTTATAAAAAATGAAGGGCCCAACAAACGTTTTTCTTGTTAATCATTGTAATCGGTTCCCATACTGAAACTGTCATTTTTAATTATTGTAATCAGTTTTAGAAGATGAAACGTTTCATTTTAGTTATTGTAATCGGTTGCACACTAAAGGAACTTGAATTGTATAAGTATTAGAGGTTCCAAATGTATTAATGTTGGCAAAAGTGGAAGGTCACTTTTATCACACAGTTTGTATTTAAGGTAAAGAACAGATGAAAGGAGGGAAAACTGGCGTAACTGAACTGATCCAACCACTGTCACCTCAATGGGATGGCTCTTTCTGTTTAGGGAGGTAAGGCCTAGGGGAGACATCCTCAATGACATGGGGTTTTGAGAAGGCAAAGGATTAAAAGGCTAAGTGATAATTTCCCCCTCACAAGTCACCATCGATCAGAAAGTCTGCCTTAATAGCCAATAAAGATAAAAGTAACCAAAAGTGTACTTGCCTGAGACAAAACAACAAAGAAACTATGCATATGCAAGATCACTTGCTTGGTTAGCACTTCATATAATTATGGACCTTTGATGTAAAGCAATTGATAAACAATATTATTGATGAAGCAAATAAAAGTTGTACAATGGCAATGATTACCATATATCACTTCATAATAAATGCTAATGGCAATCAATGCAACAATATCAACATTAAGAAGCAATGCCTTAGCTAATCGTTCAATTGCTTGTAAAGATATAAATGCTGCAATCGTGTAGGTATAGCATAAATAAACAATGGCAGCAATAGGGTTAGTAGATGTTAGTCTATGCTAAGGTTAGAAGGTTAGGTAGTTGTTCAAGATTTTGTTTTGAAAATGTATGTGATCAAGGTACTCAAACAGTGGATGTCTTAGATCAATTCTTTAGGGAAAATGAAGTAAAAAAGGCTACAAAAGTTGAAGGACCGTGATGATAGTGATAAAACTAAAGACAAGAGGGTTGGATGTTGAGGCGTTGCTAAAGAAAGGCCTCAACAATGAAACCCTAGGGGATAAAGTCTCACTAAGGTGTAGAAACCCTAGGCCTTAGTGCTTTCTCCTCCTTCTTTAGCTTAATGGCAAGACAAAAATCGGCTAGCTTGAGTAGTAAATGAAATGGCTAAGGACAAGAGGGTTAAATGATGAAGTGTTACTATAGCAAGGATTCATCAACAAAACCTTAGGGAAAACGACTCACTAAGGTGTATAAAACCCTAGGCATTAATGCGTTTTCTCCTTCCATGGCTCAAATGCAAGATGAAAAATGGCTAGGCTAGAAGAATATTGATAGAGTGTTGCTATGAAAAGGCTCTATATTACTTCAGAAAATCAAATGGTTCTTAATCTTAGTAGGGACATGAGATGAGGAACTTAGCATGTGCTTGTCACCTAGGGTTTAATTCAACAAATTATAATAACAAATGCAAGTAAACAATACTATAACCATTCAATTAAGAAGTGTTGCAGAAAATCACTTACATAAAACAAGAAATCGTGTACAAAACTCTATTTGTAAACCTACCACCAAGAGAAATGCCAAAAATTCCAAGAAAAGTCTTCGTTCAACAAGTGTGCCTCACAATTTCAGCCAAAACCTAGAATAGGGCGCAAATTTCAAACCTCACTAATGAGTGAGTGAAAGATGATGAAAAAATGAGAGTGAAAAGCCTCAATATATGCCATACCAATGACCTTATTCAAATTTAGGTCATCAAAAGGCCAACAAGGCCAAAATACAAAATAATATTGTTTTACATTAAATGGTCATAAATTAAACCCTAATCAAGCAAAAGTAAGACGTCATGCCCCGTCTAGGGTGACGTTAGCCCTTTATAGGGAAAATGTAGTCTCTTGGAGCAAAAAGTTAGCCCTCTTTGGGCTTCTCCAACCTGCCACACGTGCCAAACTGCCATGACTGTCTCCCAAAACGTCCATAAAGCTGGATGACATCATGAGCCTCTTGGATGACGTCCAGGGCCTTCCAGGGCCAACGTTCCAATGAAGAGGGCACAACCCCCCTAGGGACAAGTCTGCTTAGCTGCCTCTAGTGGAACATTCTGCTCTTCCCTGGTGCAAACACTCTACCCTGTCTCTTCCCCTTGCTGGGGTCTCAACATCCATCTGGTGGGCTCTTCAGGCCCATGGAGGTCCGAACTAATCATCTCCCCATGTGTACCTATCCAATGTGGTACCTATCCGTCGGATATGATCCTGCACATCAACAGATATGCCCTCCACGAGCTCATAATTCACAGGGATCATAGCAATGTCAATCACATCTAATCATCAATTTTATTAAACATGTTCATAAAGCCCATTTTACCCCAGTCAAGTGTTCAAAGACATTATACAAATCTACAATACAAGTTTGGACGAGGTGACAGGGCATCCTATTGGGCTAGTGTCCATTGGAAGAGGGATGTTTCCAGAAGAGATTAAATCCAGGTCATGTAAATGGGTGAGGTGGATAGGGATGTCTGGGCAAATGGTGCAGTGAGAACAGGGATGGCTTACTGGTGGGTGCCTCTGTAGAGGGTGAGCTACACCTGTCATGGATGCAAATGTTTCCAAGCCCATTCATGCCTTTTATCTTTATTCTTTTCTTTCAAGAAGCTAGTAAGGGGACACTGCCCTGGCTTGGTGACCAGTGGTGGCAATGTTAGCCACAAGCATTTCACGGAAATGAGAAGGCTGGTTCGTGATGAGACCCCCTTTCTCTTGGCTATGCCACCAAGGGCCACTACCCTAGCGTGGTGACTAGATGATGGTAGTGTCATACCGCTAGATGCCCATGGACCTAATAGGCCGATTCATGATGAGACTCCCTATCCTCTAACCAGGTCTTGTCTTATTGTTTTTAATCTTTTTATTGCTTTTTATTTCAAGAAGATAGTCAGGGGACACTGCCTTGGCTTGGTGACCAGTGGTGGCAATGTTAGCCACAATCATTTCACAGAAATGAGAAGGCTGGCTCGTGATGAGACCACCTTTCTCTTGGCTATGCCACCAAGTGCCACTACCCTGGTGTGGTGACCAGATGCTAGTAGTGTCATACCGCTAGATACCCATGGACCTAATAGGATGGCTCGTGATGAGACCCCTATCCCTTAACTAGGTCTTGTTTTATTATTTTTATGGGTCCCTCTATTTCTTGTTGAGAATCTTTTTATTATTATCTCAGGGATCCCTGGGTGAAGCATCTCGAGGTTTCATTTTAAGGCTTTTATCTCTCGTCAGCTGCTTTTACCCTCCAGGCCCTTTATCCCATTCTTCCCATAAGGTAAGGTACAACCCATAAATAATTGGCCAAGCCTATGCCCAGACCAGTGTAATGGACGGATGAGAGGAAAATAAGATGCAAAGTGGTATGTATGACGGGAACAGACGATGAATTTTCATAAATCCCCCCAGTGGAAACTCAAAACCTATGGGCACAAGCTCTTTAGGGCATCCTGTCATCCCCGCCAGACATGGTGAAGTGGATAAGTATAAGATCCAAGCACCCGTTAGAAACAAAAGGAATCAAATGCACATATTCAAAGGTTTTGAGGATTAGAGTGACACATACCATGATACCCAGACTCATTACCTCATGGAGCAAGAACCATCTCTGATACAGGACGAAGCCGAAGGTGATGGATGTTGTTGCTGCTGTTGACAAAGTGGAGGCACTGAAAGGGAGAAAAGATGGGCCCTCCAGGGCCATGCTCAAGCCGATCTGTCTCTCGGTACTCCATGTCTAGGACCTGTGGGCCTCAAGACATAATCTCCTAGTTATCCCTAAAAGTGGGGGATAACATCTGGCTCCAACTCGGGGACATGTTCTCACCCTAGAGCACATGAGAACCTCAACATCTCTGGCATAACCTGTAACCTGCTTGATCTCAATAACAACTATTAGTAATCATTTGGGGTGGTGATATCACCCCAGTTCATATATATAGGACTGAAATAAAAGCAATCATATGTACAAGTGTGAAAGCAAACTACTCTAACATGCAATGCAATGGTATATACAATGAATGCAAATTCCTGCCTACTTACCTGTACTTCCCTGTTGGATGGATTTCAGGTGTAGCCAAATGACCAATGAAACCAATCCAACAACGTGTGCTTCATCATAAACCAAAACAGTGATAAGTCAAGCACAAAAATGACATGGGTTAGAATATATATTTTATCATCGGAAATCACAAAGTCTAACTCATGGAGGTGGGTGGGAGGGATAAAATCATGCCAAGTCAATCTTTGAGGAAAGTACTCAATCCACTTTAGGAATGGGTCATGAAAAGTCCAAGGTTCAGAACATGGATTCAAAAGGTTTGTAAAGTGGCTACCTAGGACATCCTCACACTCTGAAGGGATTGACAAGAATTTAGTAGATCACTGGAAAAATATTAAGGGAAAGTTGAAAAACTGAGATGACAGACTTAAACTTGTAGTATTCAACCAACCCTTGGACTCTAGGGTTTTCCCCAGAGGAAACTCAACATAAAAAACATACTCCCCAAATACACCTCTAGAGACACAACAAAGCAAAGTAATCGGAGGTGGCCTAGGAAAGTTATCACAAGCATCCTTCTTTAAGCAAAGAAGGTCCTTACTCTTATCAATACCTAAGCACAACGGTGGTTGATAATCATCTTCATGGAAAGCATACAAGTGCTTAGAGGATTACTAATCAAAAGCCTCAAGGTAATACTGAAAATCATCAGGAAAACAAGGTACTAGGTCATCCTTGGGTGTTTGAAAAGTATGGGTAAAAATGTCATCTCGTTGTTGCCACTGGTCAAGAGTAATATGCCATTATAATTGCAAAGGAAACACTTGGAAATGACTCTCAATGTCATAGATGGGATCCATATCATAACCAACTACATCCTACCTACGTCTCCCAACATGTATGAACTCATCAATATTATCAACCATGTCACTATCTGTATCATAACATGCATGATTTGAAGCATTCAAGGACTCATTTATCTCCTCTTTATCTCCCTCATCATAAAGTAGAGCATCATCAAAATCCTTGGGAGGAGGGTAACTCACTGTTTCTTCTTGTGCAGGATATTTGAGGACTTGGGTGTCCTCAACATGCGTTATTGTTTCATCCTCATGAACTAACCCTTCATCTTCAATTGTATAACAAGGAAGATCTACTTCTCTCGGGGATTCCATTCCTCCTTCACTCTCTGAATCATGGAACATGGTATCATGAAAATCCTGAAAAGGAAAGAAACTAAGCTCATCGTCTTGTTGTTGTGCAGGTGAAAAAGGCTTGTGGCCGGCTTCATCAGAGGGAGGAGCACAGGTTGATATTTCGTCATTTTTCTTAGGTTCCATCTCCTCAACTGCGTCTTCAACAATCCTATGTTGATCTATGGTTTGCTCGCCTTCTTCTTGAAAATCACCAATGAAGTTCTCAAGGGCAACCAAACTTTCCCTACTAAGAGTACCTGAGGTAAAGAGGTATCTTATCTCGGATAAGGAGATGTTTTGCTCAATTCTTGTAGCCATGTCGTGAGCTTCATAGAGTGTCCTTGGGGCCCTTTTACTAAGGGGAAAACCTAGGTGCGCCAAAAGTGCATGGATATAGAGGTGGACAATGTACTTGTCTTTTGGATGATGGCTTTTGGGAATCTGATATAGTGCATGCTCAAATCTATTGCTGAAGTCCCAGAGGGTTTCATTCTTAGTTTTCTTTATATCTTCGAGTTCTTTTTGTAATACTGATATGTATTCTAGCTGAATACCCCATTTTTTGAGAAAGGTTTCTTCCAGTTGTTCCATAGTTGTGATGCTAGCATCGGGAGATTGTCATACCATTTTCTAGCATTCTCGTGAAGAGTGGCTGAGAAAAGTTTCATCACTACCTTTTCGTCATCATCATTGACAGGATGGAGTCCAAAGTAAGAATACAAATCATTCATACGATGGTCATCTCTTTCCCCATCACTACCACTGAATCTAGGGAGCCACCTTTCATACTTCGGGGGAATTGTCGAGGGTATCCTAGGATTTTACTCATGTCTAAAGGCTTGGAGTTGCCGGGTAATCTTGTAATATAGAAACTCTAAAGGCAAGGCTTATCGAAAAGTGTCATCTTGAGGAGAATTAACTCAGTGTTCCCCGACAACGGCACCAAAATGGTATCGTACAGTTTGTAGTTAAGGTAAAGGACAGATGAAAGGAAGGAAAACCTGCGTAACTGAACCGATCCCACCACTGTCACCTCAATGGGATGGCTCTTTCTGTTTAGGGAGGTAAGGCCCAAGGGAGACGTCCCCAGTGACCTGGGGTTTTGAGAAGGCAAAGGCATAAAAGGCTAAGTTCTAATTTCCCCCTCACAAGTCACCACAGATCAAAAAGTCTGTCTTAATATCCAATACAGATAAAAGTAACCAGAAGTGTACCTACCCGAGAAAAAACAACA
Organism: Picea glauca; assembly: GCA_000966675.3. Taxonomy (NCBI): domain Eukaryota; kingdom Viridiplantae; phylum Streptophyta; class Pinopsida; order Pinales; family Pinaceae; genus Picea; species Picea glauca. The sequence goes on along the minus strand of JZKD02S2256706.1, from coordinate 346,893 downwards.
AAGAAATTATGCATATGCAAGATCACTTGCTTGGTTATCACTTCATATAATTATGGACCTCTGATGTAAAGCAATTGATAAACAATATTATTAATGAAGCAAATAAAAGTTGTACAATGGAAATGATTACAATATATCACTTCATAATAAATGCTAATTGCAATCAATGCATCAATATCAACATTAAGAAGCAACGCCTTAGCTAATCATTCAATTGCTTGTAAAGATATAAATGCTGCAATGGTGTAGGTATAACATAAATAAACAATTGCAGGAATAGGGTCAGTATATGTTAGTCTACGCTAGGGTTAGAAGGTTAGGTAGTTGTTCAAGATTTTTTTTGAAGTTGTATGTGATCAAGGTACTCAAACAGTGGAGGTCTTAGATCAGTGCTTTAGGGAAAATGGAGTAAAAAGGGCTACAAAAGTTGAAGGACCGTGATGATAGTGATAAAACTAAAGACGAGAGGGTTGAATGTTGAGGTGTTGCTAAATCAAGGCCTCAACAATGAAACCATAGGGGATAAAGGCTCACTAAGGTGTAGAAACCCTAGGCCTTAGTGCTTTCTTCTCCTTCTTTAGCTTAATGGCAAGATAAAAATAGTCTAGCTTGAGTAATAAATGAAATGGCTAAGGACAAGAGGGTTAAATGATGAAGTGTTTCTATCACAAGGTTTCATCAACAAAACCCTAGGGAAAACGACTCCCTAAGGTGTAGAAAACCCTAGGCCTTATTGCGTTTTCTCCTTCCTTGGCTCAAATGCAAGATGAAAAACGACTAGGCTAGAAGAATATGGATAGAGTGTTGCTATGGCAAGGCTCTATCTTACTTCATAAAATCAAATGGATCTTAATCTTAGTAGGGACATGAGACAAGGACCTTAGGATGTGCTTGTCACCTAGGGTTTAATTCAACAAATTATAATAACAAATGCAAGTAAACAATACTATAACCATTCAATTAAGAAGTGTTGTAGAAATTCACTTACATAAACCAAGAAATCATGTAGCAAAACCCTAGTTGTAAACCTTCCACCAAGAGAAATGCCAAAAATGCTAAGAAAAGTCTTCCTTCAAGTGCACCTCACAATTTCAGCCAAAACCCTAGAATAGGGCGCAAATTTCAGACCTCACTAATGAGTGAGTGAAATATGGTGAAAACATGAGAGTGAAAACCCTCAATATATACCATACGAATGACCTTATTCAAATTTTAGGTCATCAAAAGGCCGATAAGGCCAAAATACACAATAATAATGTTTTACATTAAATTTTCATAAATTAAACCCTAATCAATCAAAAGTAAGATGTCAGGCCCCTTCTAGGGTGACATTAGGCCTTTCTAGGGAAAATGTAGCCTCCTGGAGAAAAAGGTTAGCCCTCCTTGGGATTCTCCAACTTGCCACACGTGTCAAACTGCCATGACTGTCTCCCAAAACGTCCATAAAGTTGGATGACGTGATGAGCCTCTTGGGCCTTCCAGGGCCAACGTTCCAATGAAGAGGGAACAACCCCCCTAGGTACATGTCTGCTCAGCTGCCTCTGGTGGAATGTTCTGCTCTTCCCTGGTGCAAACACTCTGCCCTGTCTCTGCCCCTTGGTGGGGTCTCAACATCCATATGGTAGGCTCTTTTGCCCCATGGAGGTACGAACTAATCATCTCCCCATGTGTACCTGTCCAATGTGGTACCTATCCATCGGGTATGATCTTGCACATCAAAAGATATGCCCTCCATGGGATCATAAGTCAAATGGATCATAGCAATGCCAATCACATCTAATCATCGATTTGATTAAACATGTGCATAAATCCCCTTTTACCCCAGTCAAGTGTTCAAAGACATTATACAAATCCGCAATACAAGTTTGGAGGAGGTGACAGGGTGTCCTATTGGGCTAGTGTCCACTAGAAGAGGGATGTTTCCAGAAGAGATTAAATCCAAGTCATGTAAATGGGTGAGGTGGATAGGGATGCCTAGGGAAAGGGTGCAGTGATAGTAGGGATGGCTTACCGATGGGTAACTCTATAGAGGGTGAGCTACACCTGTCATGGATGCAAATGTTTCCAAGCCCATTCATGCCTTTTATATTTATTCTTTTCTTTCAAGAAGCTAGTAAGGGGACACTGCCCTGGCTTGGTGACTAGTGGTGGCAATGTTAGCCACAAGAATTTCACAGAAATGAGAAGGCTGGCTCGTGATGAGACCCCCTTTCTCTTGTCTATGCCACCAAGAGCCACTACCTTGGCATGGTGACCATATGCTAGTAGTGTCATACCACTAGATACCCATGGACCTAATAGGCTGGCTCATGATGAGACCCCTTATCCCTCAACTAGGTCTTGTTTTATTATTTTTATGGGTCCCTCTGTTTCTTGCTGAGAATCCTTTTATTGATTTCTCGAGGATTCCTGGGCGAAGAATCTCAAGGTTTCATTTTTAGGCTTTTATCTCTCGTCAACTAATTTTACCCTCCATGCCCTTTAACCCAACCCCTAAATAATTGCCCAACCCTATGCCCATACCAGTGTAATGGGTTGGATGAGAAGGAAATAAGATGGAAAGTGGTATGTATAATGGGAATGGACGATGACTTTTTAGAAATCCCCCCAGTGGAAACTCAAAACCTATGGGCACAAGCTTGCTAGGGAATCCTGTCATCCCCCCCAGACATGGTCAAGTGGATAAGTATAAGATCCAAGCATCCATTAGAAACAAAAGGAATTAAATGCACATATTCAAAGGTTTTGAGGATCAGAGTGACACATACCATGATACCCAGACTCATTACCTCATGGAGCAAGAACCATCTCTGATACAAGACCAAGCCGAAGGTGATGGATGCTGCTATTCTTGCTGACAAAGTGGAGGCACTGAAAGGGAGAAAATATGGGCCTTCCAGGGCCATGCTCAAGTCGATCTGGCTCTCGATACTCCATGCCTAGGACTTGTGGGCTTGAGACATAATCTCCTAGCTATCCCTAAAAGTGGGGGATAACAAGCACAATTCTAGTTGTTCTGAACTCAATTGTAATTTTCTGAATCTGAATTGAATACATATGCATAATTCTTTGAAGTTTCCATTAAAATATTCTAATGGTGGTCATCTGAGTTTTGTCTCCTCTCTTTGTATGTATTTCCTGTATTTCTGATTTCATTTTCATTGTCTTCTATTTAAATTGGATAGTCAAAGGCCCATAATTCATCTTGTGATGCTCTCGGTTGAAGCAATTTAAACTATGTCAAGTTCTTCCTAACTAATTCATAATTTATTTATTTAATGCTTTGATGCAGTTACATGTTTTCTTTTTCTTCCTACACTTTGCAAATTTACAAATTATAACTTAGAATTATCGCTTCATTTAGCCTTTATCCTCTGGAGAGTTCTACAGACAAGTCAGTGTCTTCATTCATTTTTAGAATTTTGACTCCATATCCCTAAGTGTCCCTCCCCTTCCTTGCCAACAAATTTACAAAAAAACTCCCAAACAACAAAACCTAGGCATTGATTTTCAAAGAAACACCAAGTGACACGAGAGAGCCCTCTCTGAGCTGAGCACGCTAGTACCCAGCTCTAAAGTTGGTTTGTAGGTTACTTCTATCATTTGTTTTATCAGCCGAATCAAATTTACAGAGTGATAACATTCTGGCGCCGTTTCCGGGGAACGAAGGTGAAATCTTCCCTGGGAGAAACATTAAAGTTCAAATCTGAGTACTGATGGTGAAAATTATTCAGACACAGAAAGGCTGTACATAATTCACCTGGTGACTCCATTTTAAGGAATCTAGAATTCAAAATTTTCATGGCGACTCCACTGTCTAAAGACTTAGTAGCCTGAATATTTTATTGGTGACTCCAATCAAACTTCAAATGTTATTTGGAGACTCCACTGGAGGAGGAGATCCATTGCCAGAGCTATGAAAGGACATCATGGGAGAAAAAAAGTACCTAAAGTTGAGTTTTTTCCAAGACATAATATTTTTTGTTACTAAGTACCTTTTGTCCTTTCTTGAACATGCTAAATTTTTTTTTCTTTACCTGCTACATTCAAATGATCATCATGAGAATCTTGCAATTTTATATCCTCCTCTTAAAGTTGTACATATATCTCCTCAGTTTATCACTGATTTTGATCAAAATCTTCCATCTGAGCCATGTGATGACCATAGCCAAGTTGATGAGCCTCATGAAACCAAGTCTGATGTCTCACCTCTTGTACTTGATCCAAAAGCCTCCAAGATTTAGCATAGATACAGTCCTTTAATATTACCTCATATCATTCATGATTTTCCTCCAAAGCAGTATAAGTATCTACATGTGTTTGATGAAGAACCTAATGCCATCATAGCTGAAAAACACATCCAAGATTTTGAACATTTTATAGATTTGTTTGAGATTGATCATGATGATATTTGTATGAGGGCCTTCTCTCAATCCTTGAAAGGGGATACCAAAGACCGGTTTAAACATTTGCAACCAGAGACAATTAGCTCATGGGAGAAATTGAAGAATGTCTTTTTGAATTTTTGGGGCAAGAAGAAATATTTGGATCTACAACTTATAGAGTTCAATGCCTTGAAAATGAAGAGAAATGAAACTATTTCTATATTCAGTAGAAGGTTTTCCAGTATTTATTACAATTTGCCCAAAGAAATTCAACCCACTGAAGCTGCAACCATGCTTCATTATGCAACAATTTTTCATCCAGATTTGTCTTTCCTCCCGATGGAAAGAAGACCTAAGTCCTTACAACAAATGTTTAATTATGCTCAGGATATTCAACACAATATCTAAGCATGTAAACAGATTCAAAATGAGGAGTTGGATGCTAAAGAACATGACATTGAATATGAACAGAAAACATTTGATTTGAATCTTGAGCAGAGAGTTAATAATATCATATGCCCTCTTGAAGTTTTAAATGCTAATATGCCCTCATAATGTGCCACATACACAAAAAGTACGAATTGCTTCTTTATATTTATAACCTAATCAATTTGTATGGTATCGATGGCTTTGTTCTCGCAAATCACTCGTCACTTGGAAAATTTTCACGGAAGAAATGATAGCACACT
>JZKD02S2256706.1:318838-340314 GCA_000966675.3 Picea glauca | reverse complement strand
TTTAATTGTGACAACAAGTACAGTAAGGGACATAAGTGTGGTGAGAAGAAATTATTCTACATAGATTGTGAAGAGGAAGAAGACGAAGAACAAGAACCATCTCAAGATGAAAACGTAGAAGAAATTTCGTCTTAAGAGTTGACTCCCACTATATCCTGTAATGCATTGGCTAGAATTAGCACTGCTGCTTACTGTTTACTAGAGGCTTGCAGAGGATTGATGCGGGTTTCCTCCCATCGAATAGCTGAACTGGATTCTTTACACGGGACAGATTGGAAAGCGTTATCACAGGTCAGTTTATTATTATCATTTAAGTAGTTTAGATAGATATATGTATAGTTTAGATTTGTAGTTAGAAGTTAGTATTTTAGTTGCTTAGTTTAGATAGATACTTTTTCAATTTATTTCTTTTCATAAAATCTTAAAAATCAAAAAACAAAAAAAAAAAACAATAGTCTCGCTGTCTTAGGACATATTACAAATGAGTTTTTTCAGGTTTTCATTCAAATCTGTAATTTGTAAACATTGTACATTTGTAATTAAATTTGACTCTATTAATAAGCGATCATTTGATTTTATAAAGTTATAGTTGTATAGTATTAGATAGTAAATTGTATATATATATTAATAGTTTAGTTTAGTTTTTATTAGTTTGTTTTAATAGTTAGTTTTAGTTAGATTAGTTAATTTAGAGTAGTTTTCTTTTGTTTTCTTAGGACTTAGATTGGCTAATGGAGCCGCTAAACCCGTCAGGGTGGTTCATTCCAAACGGCTTGGGTTATTTAGACAACCACGGACCGGTTCCACTCTCCCAGTTGACGGACGATCAATTTCGCCCGTCAACAAATGGTGCTAGAAGGAGGGCCTGGAACTAATTAATGGCACGAGGCGATTGTAAGACTCCTCTACCACCTAATCGCTCACCTATAGTGACAAGAAGTCATTAGAACGATAATATTCCGCCTCAAACAAAAACCACATCAACTGACGATCCACGGATCACAGTTGAGCCAGTAACCCCAAATCCTAGAGGTGGTGACACACAAGAGATTGTCCGCCAATCTCTCATAAGAACACATAGTGACTTAGCTTGTTTGAGGCAACCAAATCGACCGTTCGACCAACCTTTAGACTTCTCTGATATCATGGAACAACTCGGAGGCACTAACCTCACTGTGAACCCTACATATCCAACCCTTAATCCTACTTCAAGAGGATCTGGAATACCTCCTTCACCACCTCCATCATCTCCTTCTTCTTCTGGAGGAGATTCTTCTGACGAAGGCAGTTCCCCTTCTCAGCCTTCCACACCCACTACACCAATGGCCAACCAGAACAATCCTTCTAGACCTTGGCTTGACCAGGATGCCATAGCTGTACCTGGAGCTCATCGACCCTTACCTAAACATTTGGAGAAATGGCTTCCCAAGTTTGACCCTGACTTAAAACAGATCGTTGAAGATCACATTAAAAAGTTTATGTTAGCCATAAGACTCTGCAATGTCAAGCATGAAGACATTGTCTGTAGGTTGTTCCCCTATACTTTCGAGGGCAATGCATCTACATGGTACTTTTCCCAACAACCCCATACCATTGTGTCTTGGGAAAAGTTTGAGTCATGCTTTTTGGAAAAATTCGGAGACGGTAAGCCTTTGGAAGTCCTAGCCATGGATCTTTCTAACTTAAGAATGAACCCAAAAGAAAAAGTTAAAGATTTTAATCAAAGATTCTTCACTCTTAAAAACCGAATCCCTGCAGATTCCATGCCTGTCGAGAATCTTATAATAGCATACTACACTAAAGCTTTGCATCAAAGTATAGCTATTTGGGTTAAACGATCTAAGAAATCCACGTTGTTAGAAGCCTTTGAGGAGGCCAGCTAGATTGAAAAAGACATACTTAGTCTTAAAGACTCCACTAGCAACGAAGCAGAGACTAGTTCTTCTTCCAAAAAGAAGATCGAAATCCTCCCTAGACCTACTCAAAGTAAAACACAACCTGAAAGATCTGATTTAGAAAACTTAACTAAAGTTGTTCAAAAATTGTCGAATCAAGTTATAGACTTGAAAATGACGACCGAAGAAGCTTCCTCGAGCAAAGGGCCTTACAAACCCCCGTTCCGGAAGCCTTTTCCTACCAACCGACCTAGTCCAACCACCGAAGGCCTTAATCTAGAAAGTCTGCAATGCACCCTTCAAACAATTCTAGAAGCCCAGGATAACTTGATGCCTCTTGACATTCCTGAGGAGGTAGTTGAACAAGAGACATTTCAATAAGAGGAGTCTTCTCCGAATATTTTTGGACACTTCTCGGATAGCATCTTTCAAGCTAACTTTGAGACAGTGCATCCCTATAATACTAGGAGTAAGACAACAAACAAACCTTCTTTCGAAAAACCTACAACTTTACCTCCAAAACAGTCTAAACTAGCCGAGACTAAACAGAGTAATGTGAACCCCAACTTAGATTATGATGTAGTGGAAGATCTTAAAAAGTTGAGAGCTAACATTTCTGTTTATGAGTTATTGAAATTTCCATTTCTGCTACAAAAAATGTTACAGAATATCTCAGAGAATGGCAAGAATGGTAATTCAAGTGGTAACAAGGTTGTGCAGGACAAAGTTCCTCAGAAGACTTCCACTAAAAACAATCTTGATCCTCAAGATAAAGAAAGCCTTCCCATAAGTAATGTAAATAATGTAAATAATGTAGATAAAGTAGCTTTAGAAACTGCGAGTAAAAAGCCACAAGCTACTACCCTTAGCACTCGCAAAAATATACCTCCATTTTTGTTAACATTCGAAATCTTTAATAGAAACGTGCACAATTGCATGGTAGACTCAGGGGCGTCATCCAATGTGATGCCATGGTCTGTATGCCAAAAGATTAACGCCGAAGTTGAACCTTCCACCTTAAAAATCATACAACTTGATCGGACCAATGTTAAAGTTATAGGCGAACTAAAGAATGTGCTTATAAGATTATCGTCTAACCCCAAGGTTCATCAAGTCATTGACATAATTGTTGTGGATATTCTAGAAGTGTATGGCCTGTTCTTAAGCAGGGACTGGTCGGAGCAGCTACACGGTTATTTCGCGACAGATTGGTCTCACCTATGGCTCCCAGAAAACGGCAAGCCCAACAAGATCAAGGTAAATCGTGAACGCTACCTTAAGTTCACTGTCACAGATTTGAATGATCCCAACGAACCATTTACACCTTCTGCTGATTCACCCGAAGTACAAAGGATGGACACCTTTTTCGGCAATTTCATGGCCAAGGCTTCAGCTATCACCAATCCAGAACAACAGTCCGAGATTGTAGCATATGTGCAGCCAACAACTTCTCATAAACGGTCTCATGTACCCGATGGAAATCAAATTTGGTCTCTTTATTTTGACGGGTCAAAGTCCAAAGAAGGAGCTGGAGCAGGCTGCGTTATTATCGATCTGGCAGGTAACAAAACATTGATTGCATGTAGACTAGAATTTGAATGTACTAATAACATTGCAGAATATGAGGCTTTACTACAAGGGATCAGAAAAGATTTGGATATGAACATTCAAAACTTAGCTATCTTTGGTGACTCTGAAATAGTGGTTAGACAGGTAAGAGATTCTATCCACTGTCTGTCTCCGCATCTCAAAAGCTACCAATCCGAGGTATGGAATTTAATGAATAAATTTGCTACTTTCAATATAAATTCTATCCCTAGATTGAATAACTCTGAAGAAGATATATTAACTAATGTAGCTTCTAAACTCTTTCCTACAGAAGGCTTGTCCCCAGATGCATTCTCCGTCGAACTGTTGTTCCGACCATCTGTTCCCGACAACATCACGAACTTGAGAGTATTTGACGACGATCAACAGATTATTAACTTTCTACATATGGAAGAAACTTTTCAAGGCGCGGTAATAGACGAACACATGCACGACGACAATTTGTGCGATTTCACGGTAATACCAGATCCGAGAACTCCTGAATCTTCATCGGACATGGTAAATTCGATCCCTAAATCTGTAGTTAGATTAGAGAAATTTTACGATCTTCAAGATAAATTTAAAAAGTCGGTCAACTGTAAAACCAATAGTTCCTCATTATCTTATGAAAAAGTAAACTTAGGAACTAATGATAATCCGCAGTGCATTAATCTAGGGGTAGGATGTTCTGAACAAGAAAAAGTTGCATTCATTAAACTGTTCAAATAATTTAAAGATGTCTTTGCATGGATGTATGACGACCTTAAAACTTTTGACCCTAACATCATACAACATGTCATTCCTATGAAGCCCCAAACCTTACCCTTTCAACAAAAATTGAGAAAAATGCACCCCAAGCTTGAACCGACCGTTCAAAAAGAATTGAATGAGCTCCTAAATGCTAAGATAATTTTTCCTGTTAGGCACACTCAATGGGTTTCTAACCTTGTCCCTGTCCGGAAGAAAAGTGGGGAAATCCGACTTTGCGTCGATTTCCGAAACCTTAATAGAGCGTTTGATAAAGACAACTATCTTGTCCCACCCATGGAACAGATCCTTCAACAGGTATCTAGTTCTGAGAGGCTATCCTTACTGGATGGTTTCTCAGGGTACAACCAAGTCCTGATGTCTCCTCCAGACCAACTTAAAACTACCTTCCGCACCCCGTGGGGCACCTATGCTTATCGAAAAATGCCCTTTGGATTGATTAATGCCGGCGTCACTTTTCAGAGAGCGATGGACATCGCTTTTTGAGGCTTAATCAATCAGTCCGTCGTAGTTTACTTAGATGATGTTACTGTATTCTCTAAAAACAAAACCGATCATCTAGCTCACTTACGAGCCATTCTACAACGATGTCGTAAATACGACATCTCCTTAAATCCTAAAAAATCCATTTTCGCAGTAGAACAGGGTAAACTCTTGGGATTTATTATGTCAAGAAAAGGGATGATTATCGACCCCGAAAGGACTCAAGTCATCGCGAAACTTCCCCCTCCGACATCCAAAAAGTCTATGCAGTCTTTCTTAGGCCAGATTAACTTCGTGAGGAGATTCGTCCCCAGTTTCTCCGAAATGGTTAGGCCTTTGCAAAATTTAATTAAGAAAGACACCCATTATCACTGGGGACCCCTAGAAAATCAAGCTTTTAATGCAATAAAGAAGGCCATAATAGACGCTCTATCTCTCATGAGCCCCGACTTTTCTCAAGACTTTACACTCTACACTTTTGCTACTAACCATTCCTATGCCACCGTCCTAACTCAATAGAACACCGAAAACAACGAAGTACCCATCGCCTTTATGAGCTCTACTTTCAAAGGCGCTGAACTTAATTACCCAGTGGTAGATCAGCAAGCCTACGTTGTGTTCAAAGTAGTTAAGCATTTCTGATCGTATCTTTTGAAGTCAATGAAGAAAGTCATTGTCCCCTACCTAGCCGTCAAGAACTTGTTAGTGCAGAAGGAACTAGGAGAAAAGAGGGCTAACTGGGTCACCTCCTTGCAGGAGTACGACTTAGAAATTACCCCAGCTTAGATAGTGAGAGGCCAAGGGTTATGTAAGTTAGTCACTGATTTAGCAGCAGGACAACAAGAAGAAAGTGATACATCGAACCTAGGACAACATGATCAAAATACAATCTGTTGCGCACAAAACCCTGTCAGTCCTTGGTATGACGATATAAGATTCTGTCTTGAACATGGATCAGCCCCCCGCCACCTCGATCCCACTAAAAGAAGAGCGTTGAGATTAAAGTCTGCCTCCTTTCATCTGGTTAATGGTATCCTGTTTCGTCAAAGTTTTGACGGTGTACTGATGCGCTGTCTTGAGAAAGACGAAGCAGAAAAAGTCTTGCTAGAGTTACATGCAGGAGAAGCTGGTGGTCATTTTGGTGGTGACACCACTGCTCATAAGGTTTTAAGAGACAGTTATTACTGGCCCACGCTTTTTAGAGACGCCCATGCCTTGTGTCGTAAATGTATCATTTGTTAGAAAGCATCATGGCGGTTACAAAAACCAGCCTTTCCTTTGTAGCCCGTTTCAGTAGACTTTCCTTTTCAGCAGTGGGGCCTTGACATCATAGGTCCAATCAACCCCCCGTCCTCACAACAGCACAATTTCATCATAACAACCACAGATTACTTTACCCAATGGTCTGAAGCTGCCGCATTAAGAACTGTCAACACCAGTCAGGTAATTGCCTTTCTAAATTCGAATATTATCACTCGTTTTGGTATCCCTGATTGTTTAGTATTCGATAACACTTCTTACTTTTCCTCTCTTGAGATGAGTGATTTCGCTTTGGAAAAAGGAATTAAATTGAAGTATTCTGCTAGCTATTACCCCCAGGGAAACGGATTGGCAGAATCAACAAATAAGAACTTGATTAAAATCATCAAGAGAACAGTGGCTGAAAATCACAAGAATTGGCATAATGCACTGTTGAACGCGCTGTGGGATGATAGGGTAACACCAAAAGCTGCTGTAGGTAACTCCCCCTTTTTTCTCGTTTATGGCATAGAAGCAATTCTGCCACCTCACGTTCTTCTTCCTTCACTTCAGTTATCGCAGAAAATTCAAGAAGAAGATTGTCCCCCTTTGGAAAACCGAATTAACGCTTTGATGAAGCTAGAAGAGGTAAGAGCCCAAGCTAAACATAAGTTAGATCAACATCAATTATTGGTTAAAAGTTGGTTTGATTCTAATTCTGCTTCTGATAGGAATTTCGAAGTAGGTGACCTCGTCTGGAAATGGGACAAACCGCATGAGGGGAAAGGAGAGCACACGAAATTTCAAAACTTATGGCTTGGACCGTTTTTAATTGTTGAAAAGTTGGGTCCCAGTTCTTTCCTATTGCAGAATCTTGAAGGGTAGCCTGACACCTATCCGGTGAATGGCCAAGCCCTGAAAATATACTTTTCTTGATAAAAACCCTTGTATATTATGTACATATTTTGCTTTTGTTTGCTTTTTCTTTCGCTTTTTGTTTTGATTTCTCCTTTGAGTTTATCAGCTTGTGTTTTTGGAAATACACATACCTGTATACTGAGCTATTCAGACAAAGTAAACAGAAAATTCCTTCCCTGAAATAACTGCTAGCAAAATTGTATAAACATCAATTGTGTACTTCTGAAATTTACATCTGTAAGTGGCAAAGGTTTGTTGTTTGAAATAAGTTAACTGTTTTCAATATCTAATATAAGCTTGTTGCGATCATCCATTATCTCTTTACGCTGTCCCTATTCCTTAAGGGAATGACTCAGAAGATGTCTCCCTGCCTTAGTAAGTTGCTTCTGTAAATGAAACATCTTTGGATCTTAATAGAGGACACTTTTAAAAAAAATTCTGCTGAGGTCTGAAAAAATATGTTAAGATATCATAATTTTCAGCGTCACCCCGCTCAACTATATGTCTTTGAAAGATAAACAAAATAAATCATTAATAGAGCTGTGGGAAGTGCTTGTAAATCCGCCGGGATGCTGAACAGGTCTGCTGGCAGCAGGTAAATTCATGCATGGCGCCAAGAAAACTTCGCCGGGGTACTGAACAGGCCTGCTGGCAGCGAAGCAATGTCGGGTATATGAAAATTTGCAAATAAGAAACCTCTTAATGTCCTTTATTCTGATCTAGAACTTCTTGGCAGGATACAGATATCAGAGTGGGTTAAATGGCAACCCTGTGAGGTTATGGACGCCTGCTGGCAACAGTGGCTCTGTCAACATTATTGGATATTTTATCTTTAATATCGTAACTCGCTTGTCCTGAGACTGTTATCAACTTTCATCCTTTAAACACTGCTGGAATATTTGGTTAAGGATGATGTTTACACGATTTTCTGGTTGTTATCTTTGAGTTAGAATTTTCCTCGTTATCCTAATCTAAATTTGTTCTTTTGGCAGAGATAACTGCTTCTACCAGTGTGTTGCCATTGTTGGCAGCCAATTCACATTTTTATACTGTTCTTATAAGCTTCCTACACCAGTGTTTTGTAAACCTTAATTTTCGTCACAATTCTCAAATAAAACGACACTTTTATTTTTTGCGCTATTTACACACTTACCTTTTTTCTTGTTTTCACGACTGCAAGCGTGAAAACTTGATTTATGAAGTCACATTGATATCATTACTGGATTGTTATGATCGCTCTTGTTTATATGATCATCATGTTTTTGAATTTGTTTATTGTTACACAATTGACAAGATTGCAAGATCATTATTCTTGTGATATTCTTATTTGAGACTTCGTTTACGAGACTGTGGTGATATTCTTTTGATCAAGTTTGTGATACATTGGTGATTGGATTTATATGTTCTTTGATCGATTCACTTGGCACATTGATTTCATAAAAACACATTTGTGTTGTAGCAACACCCTTGGTATAAAACATTACATACAACACATGTTCATATAACCAAACCCTTGGTGCGATTTTGATTTTTGCTTTGGTTTTGAAACTATAACTATTGCTCACACGAATGATTAATCCACTTACCAAAGGTTTTTCGTTGATTGATTGAAGTGGCATGTTTGTAACACATATGCGTTGTAATTTGAATAGTTGTAAGCGCCGACGGTTGTACCATAGTAATGACTATTCTGCATGGCAGAAATAGCTCCACCACCTTCGCACGATATGTCATTAATGTTTACCCTTATCCCTATTTCATCCTTGCTAGTTTCGGGTAATCCCTGTGAGTATTCTGCTCCTGCGTATGCTGCGTTCAAACCATGGCTTGTTAACAGCGCTCACCGTGTGCTCTTGTCTATGGCACCGGTGGTGCGAATTGAGTCGAATGGTAGTCAAGCCCTGCTACTGTTCGATAACGCCCGGAAAGATTTAGAGGATAGTGGTTGGCTCATGTTTATATAGAGGTTCAAGGGTTTCAATCTGTGTGTTGCACAACAATTCGCCCTTACCTTTAATGGGTGTAGGGCTAAAGTAGGTGACATTCAACTTGAGCTGAATGAAGAGTTTATAAGCTCCGCCACATGATTGTCATCCACGGGCCAACGATGGTTTAAAAACTCTAAAGTCGACGAGGTACCATGGCCTTTACTGTTCGTATCATGAAAAGTCACATCCTGTGACAAAGGTATGCCTATTTCCATGCTTAAACCTAGGTGGCATGACCTTTTGATAATGGTTAAACAATTTGTTGCCTGTGAGGTTCGGTATGGATTGGTTTTTCTTTATCACCTTCGACTGTTAATGAATTTCATGAGTTATCCATTGAACATGCCATTTTACTACTTGCGTAGTCTGTACAAGATGTCAAAGAGGTTTAAACGAGAGAAGGCTGATAGTAGCTTGTTCCACCACGACATGATCAGACTCATCGTCGTTCACCATTTGAACCTTCACGACGATAATTGGCAATCTTTTCTCTCTCGAAATGGTTTTGCTGATTCAGAGTCCGTCCAAATCGAAAAGTCTGTGGTCAGCGAGACTAAGGTCGGGCCACCTGTGCCTTTCCATGCCCTTTTACCCTCTCCCAAACCCTCGGTTGGCCCTGATATCGACCTACCCGACATTATCATAGACAAGGTTGAGGCTGTAAAAAAGCCTGTGAGCAAGAAAGTCAAGGGTAACCATACTGTCGATAGCAAAGGTAAAAAGAATGCTCGATTGATATAGAGACTTTCCCGGAATAAACCTAAACCAAACGCTGATCAAAATCCCATAGTCCTCAGCGAAGACTCGGACTCTGATATCGAACGCTTCCTAGCTAGTGAGTATCCTTATTCCCATGGTCTGTGCTCCGAGCCACCCTATGACTTTGTTTCTAATTTGCCCCCATGCTTAAAGAATAATCCTAGCTACCCAGGGATCAAGCTACCTAATGAAATCCTCGGTGATCTAAACCAACCCTCGCCTGCAATTTCGAAGCCTGAGCAGACATCATGTGTTCAATGTAATGTGTGGCTAGAGCGCTACTATACCGACGTTCCCTTATTACAGTCGAAAATCAAATAGTTGGAAAACCAAGTTACAGGGTTGACAAGAGAAAGGGACAAGCTTCAAGCTAATGAAAAGAAGCAAAAAACCACTGGTTCGTTCGTGTTTAGGAATGTCGAATCAGCTACAGCCTTCGTCAATTCCAAACTGTCATAATCGAAGCCGTTTCATTTGGTCCAGGTATGATTTAAAATTTTAAATTTCGTTTCAGGAGTGGCTTGAATTAATGTATAATGGAGTTTTGATTTCGGTTAATTCTGTTCATGATTCTGTTATAGTTTCATTTTAAAATTAAAAATGGTTACAATTTGTTTATACGATTTGGTGTACCCAGTTTAAGTACAAATAATTCATTGATTTTGATTCGGTTTGATTTGTTTGTAAATCAATTCTGTTTGATAGTTGATTTGGTATGATTTTAATTAGTTTCGTTTGCTCTCAATAACTCAAAACGACTCTGTTCTGTATCGAATTAGTATCATCGATTGGATTTTAATTATCTTCGACCTATGCTAAAGATCTACTTGCTATAATCATGGAACTGTGTTGATTCATAACGATTATGTTAAACTCAAACTGTTCGATTCGTTCTTGTTTTGATTGGATTGCTGCATATATTGAGTTAGCACGATTGCTCTTGTGAGTTGGATTCGTATCGAAAATCGATTTGATGCTGCTCTTTTGGTTTTGATTTTACCTCTGTTGAATTCAGATGGGAAAATGCGGCTAATAGTTCGTTTTTAAATAAATTCAAGTGGTGTTTTCAATTGATTGTGTTTGCCCCAATTGGCGATAACAAACGTTTGACAAACCCCACAGATCCTGCTATCAACCGATTAATTCCATTATGATTTCATTTGTGATAATTTACACACCAGTTTTGATTTGATTTTCTAATGGCATGGGTTGTTTGTTTATGTTAATACAGTTATATCAATCTGAAAACGATCCTATTGTTTCCATATGGATTCGATCATGTTTTCTGTTAATAGATGAGGCATCATAAACGATTGCATATGATTTGTTAAAACTGTTGGTTTGGATCTCAATTGGATATGAAAATGATTTCATTACTGTTTGATACGATTTTGTATACCCGAATTGGTGATAACGAATTAAAACATAGTGTATCCATCTTTTTTATCTTTTGGTTGAATACGATTTAGTTTGTTCAATTTGCATACAAGTAATTTTTATAGTTTGAATATGTTTTTTTTAAGATTTGAATTGATTTTTAAAATGATTCTGTGTTTGATTTAGACCAGCTACAGAATCGCAAGATTCTGTAGCTAGTCTTAGAAATTAGATTTTTATCAATTTTATTAATAAAATATCCTTTTAACTTTACTATTTTTGTCCTCTTTCAGGTACATTCGAATTGCAATAATCAATTGGGCATGTTGTGGCAGTCTAGGAGATATTTGTGTGATGTAGTTTTTATTTTTAGGTTGTTAGTTTGAGTTAGAGATAGAAACTTGGGATATTTTCCCAGATTTGTGTAAACAATTTTGATAACTTCCATAGGGATGTTTTACCCTGTGGAAGGTCTTTAAATACTTTTCATTTTGTAATAAACTGATTATCATCCTCACTGTGGGAGAACCAGACTATGGATTTATGATTCAGACTGAGACGAAAGTTGATGTCTTGTAATAGCTTTCGCTTTCAATATATCAAACTTTTGTTTCAAGTTTAATGCATATCACTTTGCAGTTGATTATAGACTACTTTAGCTATCATAATCTCTTGCAGGTTGATGTGATTTGATTAAAGTGTTATCCATATATGATCTCTTTCATTATCTAAGAGCACAACAATTACTTTGTTTCAGTTAATGAATGACATATTTCTCTTCTTTGTTAATTGAATCATTCTGTATAGATCTTTGCATGCAGATTTATCTAACTGTGAAGATTTATAAATCATAAGATTGTTGTGAATTTTTATGTCTTGTTTGTCCTGTAATTATATTTGGAGAGCACTGCTGCTTACTGTTTACTAGAGGCTTGCAGAGGATTGATGCGGGTTTCCTCCCATCGAACAACTGAACTGGATTCTTTACACGGGACAGATTGGAAAGCGTTATCACAGGTCAGTTTATTATTGTCATTTAAGTAGTTTAGATAGATATATGTATAGTTTAGATTTGTAGTTAGAAGTTAGTATTTTAGTTGCTTAGTTTAGATAGATAGTTTTTCAATTTATTTCTTTTCATAAAATCGTAAAAAAAAAAAAACAAAAAAAAAACAATAGTCTCGTTGTCTTAGGATAGATTACAAATGAGTTTTTTGAGGTTTTCATTCAAATCTGTAATTTGTAAACATTGTACATTTGTAATTAAATTTGACTCTATTAATAAGTGATCATTTGATTTTATAAAGTTATAGTTGTATAGTATTAGATAGTAAATTGCATATATATATTAATAGTTTTGTTTTGTTTTTATTAGTTTGTTTTAATAGTTAGTTTTAGTTATATTAGTTAATTTAGAGTAGTTTTCTTTTGTTTTCTTAGGACTTAGATTGGCTAACGGAACCGCTAAACCTGTTAGGGTGGTTCATTCCAAACGGCTTGGGTTATTTAGACAACCCCGGACCGGTTCCACTCTCCCAGTTGATGGACGGTCAATTTCGCCCGTCAACATGACCTTGTTTCTTGTTATGTAGAAGGCCTTGTCAGTTCAAAATTGCAGCCATTGGTCGAAGATGAATCTGAAAATGAGTGTGTTCAACAATCCAATGAAATTGAAAAATGTGCATATGACATCAGTGAAGAAAATGAAGAAGGTTTTGATTCAGGTGAAAGAACCTTGCCATTGTGTTTTGCTTCTTTCAAATTGCTGAAACAAAATGTTTATAATGTTTCAAATCAGAAATCCTCCAGGCATGATGTTGAATATGAAGAAAGCAATGGACTTGGAAATGAAAATTATATTCCATTATGTTTTTCTTCCTTTGAATTGTTGAAAGTAAATCATGAGATAACAGAGGAAGCAAGGAAGTCTGACTGCATTCACAATGACATTGTTTTACACGAGCAAATTGTTATTAGTGAGAAAGACCAACAACCTTTTTATGCATTTAATGATTGTGTTGTTGATTACATGGAAGGTTATTGTAGTTTTGTAGCCTGTGATCAACTACCAGCTTGGAAATAAAGATGATGGTAAATCAACATCAGTGTTAGATATGGATTGCTTTCCACCAGGGGTTTCATTTTAGCCAATGTTGTCTTCTGATTCAAAAGATTGTTATTTCCAGCAGTCTCAACAGATTTTTCAACCTCTTGGTGGCAATCAATAGGTTAAATCACATGAAAACAAGAATGCAGTGGAAGGGGTGAAACATGGTTGTTGTTTTGTGCATGTTTTAGAGGATCCATTTGTAGTTTTGTTGGAGGCAGTAAACAATCCTAAAGTTTTTAATTTTTTGAGATTTGAATTTATAGGTAAATTCTTGAATGAATTATCAGTAAATAGGCTTTGGATCAAGCATGTGAAAAGAAAACAAATAGTGGATAAAATGGTTGCATGCTTTCATTGTCATTATGATTTCACTTGATTGGCTGTTCATTTCAACAATTAGGGTAGGTAGGTGTGAATAAGCTTGTTGGTCAAGAATTTTTCAATTTGGATTTTCAGTAGTGTTGTTGGCCCTTGAACAATGTTTGAGGAAACATTGGTTGTGTTTGACCATTTTTGGGACTTCGACAGGCTGGTCGAAGATGAATCGCCCAAGCGAAGTGGAGATCACGAGATCTCGCTTGTTTTGCGTGCTTTTTGGGATTTTAGGGTTTATGTAATGGGTATGGAATGTCGGCCCATGGGTTTTACCCATATTGAGGCCTTTTGTAAATGTATAAATAAAGAGCTAAGAAATGTAAGAAGTACTAGAATAGGCTTAATGCAAGTGATTGTAAGAGGCTTTGTGCTAGTAAGGAGTTGGCTCTGTGCCTTGACCTAGTTTTGGGAAGGAGGATCTGGCAGGTTGCATGAAGATATCCTGTCCTTTTTGAAGTTGTGCTCTATGGATTTGTGCATAGGAGCCGAAGAATGTAGAGAGATTGAAGATTAATAAAGAAGAATAAGAAGAAGTTAGTGGATGTAGCCCCACACTGGGGTGAACCATGTATATCCCGTGTTGATGTTCTTTGTGCAATGATGTTCATGTTGTTTATGTGTTTATCTGCTTAGTGCACTAATATTTATATATGTTAGCTAGATGTATGGATTCTTAGTGCTCTATTGATGGTAAATGAATGCTAGATCTGAGTTAATGCTATGTGCTAAGCGATTGAAAGTGTTTGATCTAATCATTACTGCGCTGTTATGTATTTAGGGTTTAATCTGCGATGTGAATGGGATTTATGAAATAATGCATATTGATTGGCTAAATGCTCTATTAAGTGTTGTAATTACAGATCTGTGTCCCAGCTAGGTTGTATACACCTGAGTCCTACAACCCCCCTTGCCTCTACCTCAGGTGAGACTTGATCTGCTTCACAGGTGTTGCCGAAAGGGACAATAGTTAGGGTTTTGTTGGTGCGCTATTGAAGTGTTTAACCCTGGGTCTGCCCTTGTGCCAACAAATGGTTTTGTTGTCAGGACCTAAAACTGTGATTGTTGGGAACTGAAGAAAAGAGAAAGCTCTGTGCGTAGATTTGTTGCTGTAGTGCGCAGTATTCTGCTTGACTTGTGAAGCTATGTGCTAAGAAAGGAACCATATCTGAAGAAAAAAGGTAAGATCTTAAAGCTTTGTGCTCTAATAAAGGTAAGATAAGTGGAAATTTTTGCTTCAAAAGTATGAATATAGATACGTTTGATAGATCTTGTCCTAGTCTGATAACTAGGGCACAGTTAGAAGAAAGAGTTGATTTGAATAAATTTTATAGAGATACAAAAATATATGTTATTCCTATGCATAGAAAGAGTTTTTGGACTAATAAGTGGATGCAGGAACCTAGAAAGAATTTTTGTAGATTGCAGGTCCAACACTATGATCCCAGTGCGCAGTATAGGAAGGTTTGGGGATCATATAAAAGAAAGAGAGGATTGACACTGTGTCATAATTGCAGAAGACTGGGACATCTTGCTAAGGAATACCCTAGTACAGGTCCTATTTGTATTTGTTGTAAAGTTATTGGTCACAAAATTGAGGATTTCCCTAGAATGCTTGCCAAAGTTGAAAAGATGAACATGAGACAAGAAAACTATGAATAAGGTCAAGGGAATAAGGATATGTCAGAAAACCAGAAAGAATCAAAGACTATGTTATTACAGATGAAAGAAACACTGAATGATCACAGAGACATAATTTAACCATATATCTTAAAAGAGAAGCAACTCATAGAAACAAGAATAGGAGACTTCGACATAGACTGTGTTGTGGATGAAGAAACACATGTGAATATTATGCTAGCAAGCACTTGGAATTTTTTTGGAAAGCCTTCTATGGTTCCTTCATTGGGAAGGATAGGATTGTTTAAAGGAAAGATGATAACCCTATGTGGAAGAGTTACTAATGTACCTATGACTGCTCATAACACATCGACCGAAGAAGAATTTGAAATCATTAAGTTTGTTGAGAACAACACCCATTTTGCACTTTTGTTAGGAAAGACTTGGATTGAAAAGGACCAGATCAGAAGGAAAGCAGAGGAGGAAGCTACATAACAAAAGAAGAAAGAATTAAGGGACTTCATAGCTAGAAAAATGGCGCGACTAATGCAAGAACAAGAGAATAAGTCGAAGTAATAGAGGGAGAGAGAATTAGCTTTCGATGTTGAAAGAACACAAGAAGGCTTAAAGAACCTGTCCATGAAGGAAAGAAGTGCATCCACCCTGGAAATAGTAAGAGAAGAGGTAATACCTTTGAACCCTTTGAAAGACCCTCAGCAATGCGAAGTCACTACCCTAAGAGAAGATAAGAATAAAAATGGAAAGAGGAATCGAGAGACTCAAATCACAGGAAAGAAGGCCAAAAATCTCAGTAATAAGAAAGCAAAATTAGAAAAACTATAGGAAGTTCCAGAGAAGACTTCGCAAAAGACAGGCTTGCAGAACTTGAAGCTCGCCGGAATAGCAGAATCACGCAGAATGGGAATTCGCCACAGTGAAGCTATATGACCATTGGAGGCATCCCAACCATTAGAATGACACTCCAAAATGGTTAGAAACCAAATTATTGTTGGAAATATCGCCATTGGGCCATTGAAGACCACGCCATAACGGATGGATTCATATTGATTGACACATTCCTACCCGTTGGAGGAATCCATTACAACGTTGCTTATTTAACCCATCGGATGTTGCACCGGGACCACTTTTTACAAACTGAGATATCTGAGCTAACAGAGAATTGATTACATACCACACTGTGCTATTTAGACCTCACCATCCGTTTGATCACCTTGTCTATCTGTTCACCTACCTGATCTCCATGATAACAAGTGTGAATGCCGGGTGACCATAGCGTGCTAGGGAAGTCTGTAGAAGATATTTTGATAGACCTCATGGTTGAGAAAGTCATGTCTATAGTAATACAGACATCGTTGATGGGTGGAATGTAATAATCCCCCTCGACTGGATGATGATCTAGCCGAACCACGACTGAGAAAAGAAGCAAACACCACGATGATCTGGCTAACGTGAAGCAGATCCCGTCGGTCTTTCTTGACTACATCCTGCCTTTGGTTGGTGTGGTTAGCTGCGAAAGTGTCCCACATGACTTTGAGTACACGTTCATCACTGGGTACCTCATGAAGGGGATACGCGCAGTTGGACCTTAGTTGGGACTGATCCCAGCTCTCAAGATCAGTGACTTCAACCTTGGAGACATAAATAACTATGTGTTCCTCACGCCACATAGGTATTTGATGAAGATGATTGGGAAGAAGCCCAAGATAGTTCCCCAGGTGTGGATTAAGGAGCTCACACGATCCATGATCTTGAACATGATGAAGATCCCCCACTCAACCGACATTAGGAGGTTAACGCTTGCATTAAATTCCTCCTATCGTGCTACCAAAGAGGGTATTTATGGCTTGATAGGCGCGTGACTGTGGATCCAATGCTGATCCACTTGATCACATGACTGAGCATGCAAGGACCGGACTCTCAGCAGTTCTAGCCAAGGAAGACGTCAGATCGCTCCCTGGCACAATGCATCAAGGAAGCCTATGGAAAAGTAGAGAAGGGGAAGCGAGGTTACAAGGTAGCCTCTAGCCAGGATGGCACAGTGCGCCTACCCTGTCAGCTTATAGCTGGAAAGATCATCCGAAAGAACCATCCGACATAGGTCATAGGGTTCGTAGTCGACCTCGTAGGGAAGTGTGTCGAAGGAATGCAGATGAACTAGGTGAGTTACCTTGTCAACGAGATGGAGAAGGACTACCGCAAAGTGCAGGAACAAGGATACAAGTTTCATTTCAGTTGGATTATGATCTTGATCGCATTCGTCGTCTGGCAAATGCTGGAAGGAGCAACCTTCCTGGAAGTTGAGCCATCAGAACTGTTGGCCGTGAGGTTCTCCACTTTGTGGAACACGAATGATATGGTTAAGAAGTGGCAGTCGAACGTTGTCTTCCATTCTTACTACCTACAACTGAAGCGCGCCATTGAATCATTCCACAGAATGACACCAAATACACTCCATCAGTACAGGCCACTAGCGAAGTTACGCACAGATTGACACTCTATCTACATCACCGTGTTTTTGAACAGATGAGAGGGGGGGGTGAATCAATTGTTACTGTTCTTAAACAATTATGCCCTTTTTAAATCTCATTACAAAAAACTCAATGATGATCACAATAATTTAGTGAAGTAAGCAATAGAGTATTCACCATCAATCACACACATGAAATATACAGAGACAAATATTTCCTGAGGAAATGCACAAAGGGAAAAACCTCTTCTTCTTAATATGATAAGTAATATTTTCTTTACATTATCACTCTTAGGAGCACCAACTCCCTTTGAGGCTACCACCTCTATTTTTCAAGCTGCAACTTGCTGAGAGCAACAACTCTCCGATTTCTCTAGCACCCACTAGAAGGAAGCACCAACTCCTTGGTTTCTCTAGCACCCACTAGAAGGAAGATCCAACTCTCTAAGTGTTCCAACACCAACTGGATGGAAGCACCAACTTCGAGTCACACAAGAACCGACCTGTATAATAGAGAACAATAGTTCTCCCTTGCACCAGCCTCCCACCCTGGTATTTCTGGCTACAACCAGATGGAAGCTACAAATCCCTATGTTCAAGCACCCACTTGAAACCATGAGGACACCAATCCTCCCTAGCACCTCCCAATCACCCTGAAATAAAAACTCCATTACTGAAACTTATTACAATGATACAATGTTTATCAATAGCTTACCAGTCTTATCATTGTTCTGCTGCACTACTATGCTTTGCCTGCATCAATGTCTTCCTGCTTGCATTCTTCTTTGAGCTTTCTGTTCTTCTGCTATGTTTTTTCACGCGCACCTCGGCTTCCTCTTCCTCTCTTAGATATTCATTTCTGTTCTATGCGCTTCTCCTCTTCTATGCGCTTCAACTGTTGCACATAGCATGCTTTTACCTGCATGAATAACTCTCAACATCAACCCACATCTCTTCTTCGTTCTGCATTTTTATACTCTTCGTGCACGTTCTACATAGCCTCATGCGCAATGCCTCTGCATCCTCTTTACAACGTCATTGTTCTATCCTATAGGTTGTTCACTACAACTCTTCCTCACTCCTGCATAGATTGACAACATAACCACCTCATCTCTCTATTATCCATGAATTTCTCACGTCCAGTCATCTCCTAATCATCATGGAAACTCTTCATCTTTTCTTGTGGTTAGCTCCATGTGTTCATCATCACTGGGCATTATGCTGAGATTCCTTAGCTTCTCTGGAAATAGAGACTCTTCGTCTTCTCTGTTGATAATCTTGAGATTGTTCTTCATCAGTGGCCATTATCCTAAGATTCTTTGGCTTCTTTGGCAACCAGATGGAAGCTACAAATCCCTATGTTCAAGCACCCACTTGAAACTCTGAGGACACCAATCCTCCCTAGCACCTCCCAACCACCCTGAAATAAAAAATCCGTTACTGAAACTTATTACAGTAATACAATGTTTATCAATAACTTACCAGTCTTATCATTGTTCTGCTGCACTACTATGCTCTGCCTGCATCAACGTCTTCCTGCTCACATTCTTCTTTTAGGTTTCTGTTCTTCTACTATGTTTCTGCACCTCAACTTCCTCTTTCTCTCTCAGATATGCATTTTTGTTCTATGCACTTCTCCTCTTCTATGCGCTTCAATTGTTGCACATAGCATGCTTTTACCTGCATGAATAACTCTCAACATCAACCCACATCTCTTCTTTGTTCTGCATTTTTATACTCTCCGTGCACCTTCTGCATAGCCTCATGCACAATGCCTCTGCATCCTCTTTACAACGTCACTGTTCTATCCTACAGGTTGTTCACTACAACTCTTCCTCACTCCTACATAGCTTGACAACATAATCACCTCATCTCTTTATTCTCCATGAATTTCTCACGTCCAGTCATCTCTTGATCATCATGGAAACTCTTCATCTTCTCTAGTGGTTATCTCCATGCGTTCATCATCACTGGACGTTATGCTGAGAATCCTTAGCTTCTCTAGAAATTGAGACTCTTCGTCTTCTCTGTTGATAATCTTGAGATTGTTCTTCATCAGTGGCCATTATCCTGAGATTCTTTGGCTTCTTTGGCAGTTACAATCTTCGACGCATTTCCACCTGTCAATTGTCTCTATCATTAATATTCATACTACTGGAAACTACCTCGAGACTCTTCAGATCCTCTGGAGATCACCCTTAATCCTCTTCGAATTCTCTGGCATAAATAATCAGTGGTTTCTGGCAGTTCCCTAGAGAACCTCAGTGCGCTCATGCTCTTGGTGCCTTTTCCCTTTTTGAGAAAAACTACATAGTGGGCGCTATCTTTCCTGGCTAAGCCCCTTCCTTTCACATGACTGCGAACTATGATAAGACGCCTATCGAAAAAGAGTTTCATGATTTTTCGTTTTGACTATTTTCCTATGAGTCATATTGACTCTTCCAACTCTCAGTATCCGAAATAGAGCCTATCTATGCTATCTCCTGTTGGACACACCGACTACACTGAGAGGGGGGGTGAACAGTGTATGGCTCTTTTCCCCAAAACTCCCTAGTTAACAATCACCATTAACTCATTACTCATTGTTTTCATTTATAACCAGTTAAATGTCAACACATATCAACAACATATATCAACAATATATCATCAACAAGTCATCACCACAAGGAACACAAATAACACAAGATGCATGTACAATTTTCTTTTTATTACGAACTACAATCCTTGGGGTTTTTCAGCAACAAATGAATAGAGTACAACACTACAAGAGAACCAGATCTATAATACAAGACTCATCTTACAGCCTCAACACCAACTGAGATGAGGCAATGATCCTCAACAAATATGAATCTGTACCATAAACAAGTGCATCAACCATGCACCAACCTGTACCATAAACAAGTGCATCCAACAATGTACCAAGTATATTACAATCATGTGTCAACTAATGATCAACAATTACTCATCAATATGTACCAACATCATCAACTATACACCTCATGTATGTGCCAACTCATCAACTGCTTGTCTCAACCATGACTAGTTTTGGATTAGTCAACAACCCTAACTTGAAATAATAATAACTTTGTACCTGTAATGAATAAATATTTGAAAATGATACACAATGTTCTTCAATGTTTTTTATGAAATTACTCCATGTGGCACTACTTGGAACCTCTCAGAAATGGAGTTATAGCAAAAATGGCATACCTTGCTGAATTCTGACTTATTCTAGAGAGCGACCTTGTAGAGATTGCGCCGCATGGAATATTTGTTGAATCGATATGAAAATATTACAAAGAATACTATAGAATGTAATATAACCAACACAATTGGTATCACTGAATTTGGATCTGTTATGAATAAGTTATGACGTTTTTACCTGAAACACCTATTTTAGACTAGTTTTAGGACTAGCCACAAACCCTATTTTCCACGGAGTGTATCTCCAAAAATAAAATGACCCAAAAGCTAAATTTTTTACCATAGATACTGGGATATGTTTCCTCAATGGAATATCAATATCATGGTCTGAATAATTATAGAAAAAAATTTATTGCGAAAATGGTGAGATGAACTCTAAATAACATACCTTAGAAAGCATCATGAAAAGAATTTATCCTCCCTTGAATTCCGGCCCTCTTTTATTCACCTTCCCTCTAAAATTCAGCTTATATATCCTTTGGTTACTTTATTAACCTATATATCTTCAATATGCTCAAGTGTTCCACACCAAAAATGCCCAAGAAGCTCTGACAAGAAGTTCTCCATCAATACTCCAAAATATATTCTCACAAGAAGCTCTCCATTGATCCACAAAAATGATGATCTACAAGAGACCATTGCTATCTTATTTATACTTTCATCCTCTA
>JZKD02S2256706.1:269206-284848 GCA_000966675.3 Picea glauca | reverse complement strand
TATTAGGTCTTCTTACATTCGCCTTATTCTATTTTATTGAAAGGTCTTATTAATATTGACCTTTATTACATCCAAATACATTGATCTACCTATGTGCGGGTTAGGACCTTAACAGAATACCAATTCATGTATTTGATCAGTGTGGAGTAAGAGCTAGATTGACATTTTCAACACCTAATCTTGTTAAATAACTTGGTCTTAAGGTTGGAAAATTATCCACTGGTGATTCTCTCGATATGTCATCACAAAATGAAGAATTGATCAGGGTTAATGACATAGCAATCAAGGACATGGAGGGTGCTGCAATTGCTTATGTGACAGATCTTTTGTCAGTTCCTACGATATATCTCAAAGCTATTACAGACGTTGTCGATGGAGATAAACCAACTGCAGAGGAGTTCCTGGAAAATCTATCTACTATAATTCTAGCAATGGATCAATCAGTCGCTCAAGTTGTGGAATTTATAAATGAGAAGAGACTCTTTGATCTTTAATCATTGAATGTTAACTTAAAGATTTTATCTGACTATGTTTTGGTCATTACATAGTTACAGTAAATGTTCAACTATGGAAAATCGAGTCTTCTAAAGGCTTTGGTTGGGTTTTTAATGACAAGCAGTGGAATGACATGCGTACAAAAGCCAAGGAGTTTTTTCTTCTAAAATCTAGATCACCAGGTTGTGATGCTGACAGTAGAAGCAAATGCTGCATTTGACCTTGGATAGTTTGATCTTAGTGAAGGTGAAGTCAGAAATAGAGTGACCAAAGCTTTAAAGGCAGTAGAGTACTTGCAAAGACCAATCCAAACTCTTAGTGGTGGTCAGAAGTAAAAGGGTTGTTATTGTTGGTGCATTGGATGAAGCAAGCAAAGTACTTATTTTGGATGAGTTAACGAAATTATTAGATGAGATTGAGCCATGTATGGAGGCCACCACAGAGAACTAACACCAAAATAGGTTCATCTATCAGCTGAGTTTGTTGATTAGGTGTAATTAATCATTGTCATTGTAAGAGAAAAGGATAATCACATCAGAAAGACATGAATATCCATTTATGAGCTTGCAGATCTGAGCCAGAGATATCCTTGTGTGTTGATTGTGTTGAATCTGTTCTTTCTGCACAATTTCCATGCAGAGTTTTGTGTAATTGGTAGCCCAAGAATCAAAATAAGGCCTGCCCAAATGTACGCAGTATGTTTACTTACTTGGTCTTTGTAAACCCAATCTAGGGTAGGGTATTGAGTAAGTCTATCATAGATATAGATCTATTAAACTCTTCAACCAATACAAATACTGATGATCTGGTCATTTATCTGTGACCTATGCCTACAAAGTCAAACCCAGGGCATACACAAAGCAACTGCTTTCAACAATGGTGTCTTCTCATCTTCATGGTTGTTATCTGTGGCATTATCAAGAGCGTTAATGGAAAGGACTAAAGGAGAATATGCGATTTCTTGTGAGCATGAACATTCTTGTTCTGTACTCTTGGCAGAAGTAGATGGATTTAAGGTGCAAGATGAAGTTTGTAATTGCAAGGTTGGGGGAAAAGAAATTTGTTTTGAATTTTTAAACAGGCTTTGCATGTTGTGATGTTTTCTGCAGGGTCTGTACCATCAACATTTCAGGGTTCATGGTGAAGTTCACAACAAATGGTTGTATAATCTAGTTTGCAACGCCACAAAATTGTTGTGAATTCTTGTTCTGGAGGTTTCAAGAGGATCGACGATTTCCATATGGATAGAGAAGTATGGGACAACTGCTTGTATGTCAGTTTAAAGCTGGAGGGACACCTATCAAGAATAAGATGCGCTCAAGGGACACTTCATCATGCATATTAAAGATGTTAGGGTAGTGGCCAACACTATCCTATTTTGTAGCAGTTTATTATTTTATTATTGTACAACTGTAGTTACTTCAGATTCAGATATGGGAATCCTATGTTAGAGGGTGGGATTCGAATTGTAATACTATCATTCACAATCTAAGCTATAAGATAGTCATTAGAAGTCTTTAAGGGGTTTGAATGGTTAATGTGAGAATCTTTTTGTAATGTACTGATGTAACAGAGCCAACCCTAGATTTTTATGTATCAGACTTGAGAATTTTTGTCTAATTGAAGTCAACTTCCTTCCTGCCATATTGCTTCTCTCTTACTCTGAATTTACTATCATTGAATGCTTCAATTGATATTTTATAGATGTATTACAATGGAGGTTTGATTGTGATGTTGTTATAATTATTCTCAGAGTTTAAGCTTTGATTAAAGAAGTTCTTGTGTCTAAATATTTTTCTTCATTGGTCTGCTAGTAATGCCTGATGCTAATAGTGGACTTACTTCATATTTCTCACTAAAGTCTTCCTTATATCCACATTACTCTTTAAAAATTTGATCGAAGTTAGAAAATACCTCATTTGTTGATGCACCTTATCTAGAAATTTTTGTGATTTACATTGTTGGGATGAGTTTTATCCATTTGACACTTTATCTTAAAACTTACCTTTCAAACCCACTGATGGGTACTGAGCTTGCACTTTAGTAGTCAAAGTGTGAGTTTCAGTGCTAACATTCTTGGTGTCATTTCCGGGGAGAGAAGTGTGAAGAAAGATTTCCTGAGAGAACGACATAGATCCATCTCTTGATGGTAGACAAGAGAGAGACACAAAAATTGACTGTAATCATCTACCTGGCGAATCCACAATCAAAGCCTCCAATGGAGGAAGGTACTTTCTGACCGAAAGATGAAAATATGGAAGGGGATGACCAAGTATCAACTTATTAGTTTTCTCCATGATTTTTCTTTTCTTTTTCATCAATTCATTCATGTCCTTCCCTTTACATATAAAAATGATTATTCTTTGCTTTGTCTATTATAATGATCATAAGACTTCATTTGTATATCCATCATTGGAAGGGGAAGATATCCATTCTGCATGTGTTGTAAATGTTGATCATGAATCCTCACCTCAGCCTATTGAGAAGAAAAAGGTTTATATCTCAATCCCTCTTGAACATGCTCAACCTTATAACCATGACAATGACGAAGTTGATTCATTACATTCTTAGATCTTATTACCTTCTTCTATTATTGTTGAGCCTTTCCATCAGTTTGTTAAACCTCATTTTCATCCCACTACTGTCCAAACTAGAATCAGAGACACGATGTTTAGACCTTTAAGGTTTCCATCTCATCTTCATTCGTACCCTCTTAATTTTTTTGAGTATATTCTACAAAAGAGAGAGACACAAAAATTGACTGTAATCATCTACCTGGAGACTCCACAATCAAAGCCTCCAATGGAGGAAGGATATTGCTGAACGAAAGATGAAAAGATGGAATGGGATGACCAGGTATCGACTTATTAGTTTTCTCCATGAACTTTTGTTCTTTTTCATCAATTCATTCATGTCCTTCGCTTTACATATAAAAAGGATTATTCTTTTCTTTGTCTATTCGAATGGCCATAAGCCTTCATGTGTATATCCATCATTGGAAGGAGAAGATATCCATTCTACATGTGTTGTAAATGTTGATCATGAATCCTCACCTCAGCCTATTGAGAAGAAAAAGGTTTATATCTCAATCCTTCCTGAACATGATAAGCCTTGTAACCATGAGAATGATGAAGTTGATCCATTACCTTCTCAGATCTTATTACGTTTTGCTATTATTGTTGAGCCTTGCCATCAATTTGTTAAACCTCATTTTTATCCCACTGTTGTCTAGACTAGAATCAGAGACAAGATGTTTAGACCTTTAAGACTGCCATCTCATCTTCATTCTTACCCTCTTAATTTCGTTAAGTATCTTCCCCATTTTTCTAGAGAATGTCATATTACTGCTAAGAGGCATTTGGGAGCCTTTGAGAAATTTGTTGATCAGTTTGAGATAGTACATGAAGATGTTACCATGAGGTTGTTCTCCAAATCCTTGTTTGGATATGTTGTTGTATGGTTTAAGGGTTTGGGAGTCGATTCTATTGGTTCTTGGATCTAGCTATGCAATACCTTTTTAAAGTATTGGGGTGAGAATAAGTCCCTTGATCAATACTTGGCTGATTTTTATGCTTTGAGGAGAGGCGAGGAAGAAGCTTTTGCTGCCTTCAACATAAGATTTTATAGTGTTTATGATAACATGCCATTAGAGATCCGACCTTCCGGGATTGCTTCCATGGTATATTATGTAATATCTCAGCATTCTGATCTTGTCCTTCTCTTGAGAGAAAGGAAATATTCATTTTTAAGACTTTTGTTTGCGGATGCTGAAGAAGTCGAGGACACCATCCGGGCTTGAAAGAAGATTTGAGATCATGTATACTTTCAAAATCTGCATGCACATGAACAACAAGAAGACAATGAGTATATTTTAGATTTGGAAAAGAAAGAAGACTATGAGTATGATTTAGAATTGGAACATAATTCTTCAGTATTTTCAGATTTTTCTATGGATCGGTATGTACATCATGTTTATGGTCAGTTTCCAAATCATTTTGAGCATGCAGTAACAGATGATTGTATAGATAATTACATATTCTTAGCTAATCATAATCATGATGCTTTAAATCCCGTTATACAATTATCATGTGATCATTTTTATGAAGAGGAAATTGTTGCTTTTCATGATTAAGAGCTGCTCACGAAAGAGTAAGAATGTCATCTACTTTCAAGCAAAAGGGAATGTATGTATGAGCAGTTTTCTTTTCTAAATCAACATGCTTCTGATCATGGTTTTGAGTATCCAGTTGCAGCTCTATTGGAGTCATATTTTTCAGATTCTCTAAAGGTTTTAGATTTCATTATTTCACCGGTATTCGTGGGTGAGTATGGTTTTCTAAAGGAGTCCATATTACTGTTGTTATATTTCTGTCACTATTTATTGATCAGTGGCATAAATGGGATTATTTTAGTCTTGACGTTACTTGAATTGTTGCTGTGGAAATCTGCTTTTACTTGACCAAGTTGGAGAGCTGGTTGGAGTAGGGTATCATAGGTAATTATAAGATTGCTTCCCGAGCATTTGCTTTTTGAAGTTTGCATAGTATGATCATATTTGCAACAAAGTTTATTAGTTTTCTTGAATAAGTGGCAGATTTTGATAGTGTTTCAGAGGTTGGTTGCACATATGACTCCATAGCCCAATGTTAAGGCAACTGGAACTGCTAGGTTCTTAGAGCTTCACAGGGAGGTCTCCATCCTAGTTGGAGCCAATGTTAGCGCTCAAATGTGCACCATCAAAATTTTATCTCCTTCATCAAATTTGTGCTAGATTTGTCAAATCCCCAGGTATTTTGTCAATTTTCATAGCCTCTGTTGGTTACTACTCTTCTATATTGTCTGAGTTTATTGATCCAGTGCTCATGTCTGTTTGGGTTTCCAACAAAGCCTCTAAAACTATCGGCCCTCCTGGTGAACCAAAAGGCAATGCAACACACAAAATGCGCTGCGTAGTCTCACCCGAGATAACTTTAATGGGTGGATGTAAGACTCAAGTGTTTACAGCCTAGGATTGAGTGTGATATAAGAGAGCTGTATATTGAGCCGTTTATTATAACTTGTAAACACAGTATACTGTTCTAGACGAGTAAGCATGAAATATAATAACTCATTCATTTAACATAATAATAATTGCTTCATACAATAAAGATATGCAAGCATTCATCACATAACACATATATTACTGTGGTTCACCCCCTCCTGGGCTACAACCACAAAGATTTGGCTCTCAACTCTTTTATTATATTATTTCCACATCTACAGCACCGCGCGCTTACAACTCTTCTGTTTCGGGTAAGATCTATATGAGGCAGACTAGAACGCACTAGGCTCCCCAGCTTGCGATAACCCTCAAGATATACCCTCCCTCTTCCTCTCTATCTCAACAGATTATACAAAATTGGATATACAATAATATCATTACCTATCGCATCAACTCATGTGTAACTACAATAGCCACAACAATTAGAACCCCCTATGATTCCTAAGTATTGTTATTTATATATTTTCGGCTCTTCAGCCATTACAATACATTACCAAAACCCTAAACCTACCGTTGTTAGGTCTTCCCTCACATGCATGCGTGCTGTTCTTCCTTCCAGCTACCGCTTTCCTCGTGCATGCATTATTTCCCAAAAACACCTTGCTTTTCCGCCTTGGCCTTTGGCCTTTGGCTTGCCTCCAATAGGCCCCCAACACTGACATGTGGCTCGTCCCGAGCCACATAACCTTTATGTGCTTCTTCTATCTCCTTGGTGATTGCCTGTAACTTTTCCTTGAGCTCTGTTGCTTGTGTTTGCGTCTGCGTAGTCTTCTCCTTGAGTGTGTCCACTATCTGGACTGGAATTTCATCACTGATCATTTCCATGCACTTTGCCTGGGTTTGTGCTATATGTGCCTTGGCTTCCTCTGCTTGTTCCAAGACTTCTACTACCCACTCTTGCAATGGCTCCATTTGAGCCTGCCACTCCTGTTTTTGTGTTTGTGCAGTGGTAAGCTCTGCCTGCAATTTCTTCATGTCCTGCGCCCCTTTGACGCGTTCTGTAATTGGCATTGTCTTCTACCTATGTTTTAGTTCTTGTATCACCACGTTGATCCTTTATTCTTCCTTATCCCACTTTTGGACTTGTTGATCCTCCTCTAACTTCATCCACAGCTGCACTGCTTTGTCAAACAAGTCAGCTATTGTGCTGACCTGTTGTTCTATCTCCTGCAGTTGTGTTGTTTCTTCCTACTTCCTTTGCTCCTTCACTGCTGTTGGAGTGGTTGGTATGAGTTGTTCTCAGAGATTCTCAATCTCCTTTTAATATTGATCGATTTCCTGCGCAATCCGATCAATCTTTTATGCTGCTATGATTTCATCTCTCTGTGCGGCCTATGAAATCTTCTCGTAAGTTCCTGCTACTTTCTATTCCAATCCTTTTATGTGCTCCCTTTCCTCCCGGGTATCAGATTTAGCTTGCTCATAGACTATTTCTAGCGTGTTTCGCTTCTCTATTGCTCACTGCAATTCGACTAAGTCTTTGTGTGAGTGAGGCTGTACCTCATGGTTTATGCTAACCTGCAACTTGTGTAGTGCCCTGGTTGGCATCCACGTCAATACCAGTTGTATTTGGCTTAAGTCCTTCAGGGGTGTCTGCCCCACAATATCATCCATGCGCAACATACTAGGTGTGAATTGTAATGTTGTGCTCAGGTGCGGTAATGGATGGACTGGATCTTGTTCTTCTACTTCCACTCTTTCCTCCACCTGCGGTGTTGATGGTTTCGTTTGCCTGCTACTTTCTATTTTCCCTTCCCTGATTTTCTTGAGGAGCTACCATATCTCTGCCAGTTCCTCTTGAATCTTATCCTTGTGGTGCATGTCATGGTCAAAATCCTTGGATAGACAATCCTGGACCATTCGAGCTATCATTTCGCCATCGTCATCCATGATCATATACTCTGGTGGTGTTCTTTGTGCCTTTGATTTCTTGCTCGTGCCTCCTATCTGCGTGGTTGGCCTCTTGTTTTCCCCTAGTTCCTGTGGGTTGGGACTTGCTGCAGTCTCTTGCATGGGCTCAACCTGTTGTTGCTTCTCCTTGGTCGGTTGCATCTTATCCTTCTTTCTGTTCTGGGTTCTTGTCTTTATTGTCCCTTCGTCTATTAGTGTTGTTTTTCCCTGGCCCTTTCTTCATCTCTTGAGCACTTGAATTTCCTTTGGCTGGGTTTCTCCTTGCCCTGCCTCTTCTTCTACTATTCTTCTTGGCAAATCTTGGGTAAGGACATGAGTCTTCCAGTCATCGTCCCATTCGTTGATGACCATGTCAATGTCGCCCTCTGTGATACAATAGCACATATGTAGCCACTGTTTATCCGGATCCTTCCTCGGCTGTATCCACATTGTATGTCATGTGGCACAGAAGTTGGCGATGTATTTATACCGCACAATGGCCTCTGGTGTTATTCTCCACCTTTTGGAGATGGATTCCTGTATGTTGCATAGGTATCCTTCAATGATGGAACTGCTCATCCTTTTGTTCCTATCATCTAGCATGGTTCTGAGCAACAAATATGTTTCTCCCTGATTCGGTTTGGGTCTGGTACCAAAAACTATGTACCTTGGCTCTCTCCATCCCATGAAGGCTATTAATGTGATCAACCATGAATAGTGAAACTCTGTTCCTAGATCCTATGCATCCTTGCAGTCATCTAGGAATAAGTTCAAGAGATACGGTTCCCAACTCACTGTGGTGCCTTCTGCACATTGAGCTATAACTGCAACAAATCCAGCTGAGACCTCCTCCCTGTGGCATTTTCTTAGCAGCTTGCAGGCTAAGATTTTCACGCCCAATTGTGTTGCGACATCATTAATCCTTTTGATAATGATCCCTCTTGTCCCCTTGTCGGTGCCATACTTTTTCTTCATCTCTTCTTCTAGCACCTTCTCCCTAGATTTGTCATCTAGAAACTGTGTGGGATCCATGCCCCAAGATGGAAATTCTGTTATGCTTGCGATAAGCTCTACATCTATTGAGATGAGCTTGTCCAACCAGATGTCCCCACCATGTGTGACTGCTAATAATTGTTTGACGCACACGGTTGCATACTGACCTCTGCCAAAATGTGGTAGGTCTACCAGTCCTAAAATGCCGGTCTTCTCCAACCCAGTTTCCCATTGGAGTGGCTGATTAATCGGTTCCCCAAATGGATTTAAGCCCACCGTCTCCATGTACACTGTCTTTGCAAGTTCTGGAAACTTGTATTCGTCTGCTACATCATGGTCTGAGTATTTGAGCTTCCCTATATGACCCAACAGGTATGGTGTTGGCCCTTGGTTATGAAAGTTAGCGAAGAGAAAGGAAGAAAAGGAAAAATATGAACTGTGTGGAAAACACAGTGACTGTTACTGGGTCGAAGTGAGAAAAAGAGCAGAAAAGACAGAGTGAAGTAAAAGGAAGCAAGCCGTTGGATTATGAGATCGAGGATGACAGATCAGCAAGAAAGAAGGATCGTGGAAACTCAACAAGAGGAAAAATCCACCGTTGGATGCTTTGGAGCACCTCACGAGAAGGAAGGAAAGACAGGCTTGCGAAGCCCTGAAAATGCGGGTCAAGTTGACCTAGTGTTTTAGACACCTAGGGTTTTGGTATCTAGGGTTTTGACACCCAGGTTTTGGCCTAAGGTTGTCAGTGAGTGATTGTAATGTATAGATAGAGGTCTAAAGGACCTAGGATGGGTTGTTGGTGTTATGATCGTTGTTGTTATCTTTGTCATTGTGTGATCGAGTGAGTAACATCAAGTGAGAAAGAAGTGCTGAGTATGAGATCCTTCTGTATTGTAAGATCTTCAGTTGGGTGTGAAGATCAACCCTGTAGCTGGGTGCGCAGGAAGGGGAGAGATAGAGAGAAGAAGAAAGAAGATCTGCTAGCTGAGAGCACAAACAAAAACTGTATGCTTAATCTTAATATATTATAAAGAACAATTCTGTGGACATAGCCCTAGAGAGAGGGTGAACCACGTATACCTTGTGTAGTGTACCTTGTGTAGTGTGTGATTGATGCTATGTTCTTTGCCCTCTGATAAACTGCTATTGCATTACTGTGTTAGACATGATAGATAGTTGTGTGGAGTAGATCTAAGCTGATAAGTGATATATGAATGTTGTGTTGAGTTTGTATTTGATCCACTTGATATCCCCTTGGTTGTAGACATCTCTGTCCTGCAACCCCCCCATAGCTTCTTCGGGTGAGACTGCATCTGCTTCGTAGGTGTTGCTGAAAGGGCCAATAGTTAGGGCTTGTTGGTGCACTCTTGGAGCTGAACCTTGGGTCTTCCCTTGTGCCAACAAATGGTTCCATTGCTGGGACAAGAATCTTCTTGAGGGAATGTCAAGGTTGTTTCCATCAAAGATAGAAATTCAAAAGTGGATAGAGGATCAAGAAAGGGACTTCGCTGAAGCCTAGAACAAGAACCCTAATCTTAGTACGGAGGATTGGTTAGGAAGATATATCCTGACTGATATACATGAGATTTTCTCTGGAAGAATCCATCAGGAGCTATATGAGTGGTTAGCTAGGTTAGAAGATACCCAGTTTGAGATCAGATCTAGACCTCCTGTGGTTTGGATGTCGACGCTGATCAAGAAAGTCAAGAGATTTGATAACGCCATGTCAAGAGAAGTAGATCACTGGTTTGATAGCACCATTGGAGGGTACGTCACCGAGTTTGCTGTTGACAGAGTAGAGTCATATAGCCAAGCCGAGAGATATTTCTTCAAGGGACCCAGAGGAAAATTTTTACATTTTCTGAAGTTGAGGATCAAGATGTTATTGCATGAGAAGAACATCTTGAAGATACAATATATTGGTCGGATCTAGAAAATCTAATGTTCAAGAATTCAAACAACGACAATGACACAGAGGCTGGACATACGCACAGTGGGAGAGCGTTCAAAGAAGTTCATCTTGTGAACCTATTTAAGAATAACTATGGGGATGAGGGTTTCTATAGTGGAGAAGAGGCAGATCTGATGGACGAAGAGCATTTAGAATCTGCTGGGACAGAGGAAGGGAAAGCTGAAGAACCTCGCCGAGAAGAGTTAGAAAATTCAGGAACTACACATAATGCTGAAGTAAGTACTATTATCCCTCATGTTAATTTAGTAGCATTAAGCAATCAGAGTAATCCAAGCCACCAGAGTGTTCAGAGCATTGTCACTAGTATTCCACCACATACTCAGTCAGGAACCCTAGGAATATCTATGGCAGATGAGATGAGGCTCTGTATTTTTAGGGGAGATGGATCTGAAGATCCTGATCATCACTAGTTTCTATGTGAAGCCATATGGAATATTAAGAATGTCACCAATGAAGTTGTTAAAAGAACTCAGTTTAGTACTACCCTAAGGGATCACACACTGAGCTGGTACATGAAGCTTGTCCAAGGACTTGCATAGCCTAAGCCGCTAAATGAGATCAAGAATGCGTTGATTGTAGAGTTAAAGAAACCCAAGTCCGAGTCACAATGTATTACAGAGCTGAAAGAGATCAAGCAGAAGGTAGCCAAACCTGTTTGGGAATTCAATCAGAGATTCAATACCTTAACAGGCCGAATGACTTTTCAAATCCCAGATGAGCAGAACAAATAATGGTTCATTGCTACCCTCTTACCACACATCAGAGTTCCTCTGATGCAATGGAATATTGCTTCATAGGCCAAGGCACTGGAGATCACCATGAAGTTAGAATCAACCCCTATGGGAGAATCCAGCTCAGGTATGAGTCAAATCTCGAGTCAACTAACTAGTTTGTCTCTGCAGGTCAAAGATATGAAGAAATACAAGGGAGAAGATAAAAGAGAAGACATCTGGTGTGTCAGATGCAGATCAAAAGTCCATGATAAGGAACACTGTCCTC
Organism: Picea glauca; assembly: GCA_000966675.3. Classification (NCBI taxonomy): domain Eukaryota; kingdom Viridiplantae; phylum Streptophyta; class Pinopsida; order Pinales; family Pinaceae; genus Picea; species Picea glauca. The sequence continues at coordinate 273,458 of JZKD02S2256706.1, read as the reverse complement.
TATTTCATGAATACTTGGCCTCTGGAGCTCCGAGCCCTTTGAAGCAAGTCACCCTACCCTGGTGCGAGGTATGCAGAAATAGAAATTGCCCTGGTGAGTGCTATTACATGCAAAAATATGTTGAGACACCCACAAATTTGTATTGCACGTTCTATAAGTCCATAGGGAACGATGATAGGGATTGTAGGTCTTATGACCTCATGCATGAAAGATCAAGGGATATATACAAAATTCAAGGTGAAGTACAACAAGAAGGAAACACTATGCAGTATAACTCCCTTGGGAGAGGAAACTTCAATCCTCACGGTGGATTCATAGGATGAGGAAGAGGAGGAGGTACGGGTCGAGGCCGAGAACAGATCATTTGTTACATCTATGCACAACCAGGACACTTAGCAAGGGACTGTCAGAACCCTTGCACTACTTGTAGCTACTGCAGTTCCTTCGAACACGTTATAGAATATTTTCTTGTGCTGCTAGCTAAGATTCAGGAAAGACGCGGACCTCAGTAGAACCCGCAAGTGAAACTGATATATGATGAACCTCATGGAGAAGACCCTAGATTCACTATTATCACTAGAGGAGGCACTGTTACAGGAGAAGACAGAATGACCCAAGGAAATACTACAGAAGACTCAGGAGTTAGGAAAGCTACAGAGAAGACCCAAACTTTTGATGCAAAGAAAGAAATACAAATATTTGACGAGGCAAGAAAAGAGTTCAAAGAAAACCAAGGCTCTTCATCAAAGACACGGCCAGAAGTAAGAGAATATGGAATGTGTCTGGCATTCAATCAGTTTTCTTCGCTAAAAGAAGGACAAGAGGTAAGCAAGATCATGGAATTTTTGTATACTTGTGTTAAGTTGATTGAGGACGAGAGCGTTGTACAAGAGCTACAAAATTTAATCAGACAGTATGAGATAAGAAGAATAGATCCTTTACTGAATAAAGCAGTACATCAACTATCCAAGAAGAGAAGGACAAATAAGGAACTACACTTGAATGCTCAGATAGGAGAATATGATATAGACTATGTGGTCCTCGACTTAGGATCAGAGGTCAATGTCATGATGAAGCAAACCTGGGCACTGATGAGAAAACCGAAGTTGATCTATTCCCCTATCACAATTAGGATGGATAATTAGCAGGTAGTAAGCCCCTTTGGCAGATTGGAACATGTCCTTGTGGACATCGACGGAGTAAGAACATTTGCAGACTTTGAGGTAATTGAGATAGTTGATGACAAATTCCCTTACCCTGCACTGTTAGGAATTGATTGGGCTTTCAATAATTCCATTGTGGTTGATTTAAAAAAAAGACATATGATGTTTGAAAGATATACCCTTAGGGTCATTGCACCTTTAGATCCAGATGAAGTTTAGCGATACACAGAACCTATCAGAGAAGAAGACCGTGCATATGAACTGGAAAACATATACAAATTAACAACCAGACAACAGGATTAATTTAATCCTATGGCCAATGGAAACCTAAGCTAGCGAAGCAACAATGCATGTTCATCAGATTCAGAAGAAGCACTGGAGAACTGGCAGAACAAAATGTATGCAGTATCTACAAGGAGATGTGCTAGATTAACCAGAGAAGTTCACTAGATAGACATAACAATAAGTAATTTACCCACTTTTGATGGTTTGAATCCTTTAGAAACCTTCTTGATGGAATTCAAATCAAGTGTACCAACACAACAAAGATTGTTGGCAATGGATGAGGCCTTGAAAGCAACACCAACAAGATGGTGGGGGATACACAAAAACAACATTACAGAATGGGTACAATGTCGTACCCTGACAACCGTGTGGTTCTCAACACAAGTAGAAGGCTGTGAAGTTCGGTACACAGGTTGAAGCTGCCCAAAGGACCATGTGTGAAGTTGCGAGGAAGCTTGGAGACATATTCCTCAAGAGCAGTGGGTGCACGAATTCATTAACACGCTGGACACAACCCTTATCAACTGGTACCTTCCAGGAGAGCTATGCCTCATCATTGCAGAGTGGGAAGGTATGACTCAGAACTTTGTCACCACCTTTTTATTCGAAAGCCAATATCCTACAGTAGATCAAGTGTTACAAATTGTAAGACATAAATTATTTGAGGAGGCCTCTAGCCCCCCTTTAGAACAAGAAGAGGACAAATGGTCTACGCCTCTGCAGAAACTGCAAGGCTATTACAACATCAATGCTGATGAAGACGATGATCCTAGGAAGGTGAACATTGCCGAAACAGAAGGCCAGAGAGATGTGGAAGGACCAGGAGTTGAGCTACCATTCATTGGACAACCGATCAAGATTAGTGCACCTATTTTGGTTTTCCCAAATTGGAGCAAGGAGTTTCATGGGCATGTCGATGTGTTCTCTATTGCCTTAGGAGCAGTGTTAGCACAACCTGGGGAAGGAGATATTGACCATCTGTTAGATTTTTCTAGCAGGAAACTATCCACAACTGAGATTAATTACACCACCACAAAAAGACAAGGGTTAGCCATGGTGTATGTGTTGCAAAAATTTCGCCACTACTTGTTGGGAGGACACTTTAAAGTGTTTACTGATCACTCCGTGCTGAAATACCTAGTCAACAAGCCAGTGTTGGGGGGGAGAATATGTAGATGGATTTTGCTATTTCAGGAATATGACTTTGAGATTGTAGTTAAACCAAGAAGAATGAACAAAGGTCCTGACCACTTGTCAAGGTTGGAACATGGCGAAGAGCCGACCAGTTTGGAGGATGCACTGTCAGATGCACAGTTACTGGCCGTTAGAAATATTGATGACCACTTGGCAGAGATAGTCTAGTTCCTGTCAACAGGAATGGAACCCAGTGAGTATACAATTCCCCAGAAGAAACAACTAGTAGTGTGCACTGCTGAATTTTCACTTATAACTGGACAACTATAAAAAATGGGACCTGATGAGATATTGAGAAGGTGTGTTATGGAGGCAGAGTGACCATTGATCCTTGCTAAAGCTCACGAAGGCATTGCTGGAGGACACTACACAAGGAAAACAACTGCGCATAATGTTCTTAGAGCTGGCATTTGGTGGCCTACCTTACACATATATGCTAAAGACTATTATAGAGCCTGCGATGTATGCCAAAGAGTTGGGAAACCATCCAAAAGAGATGAAATTCCCTTAGCACCACATTGACCCTCCAAGAATTTGAGAAATGGGCCATTGACTTCATGGGACCTATAAATCCACTAGGCAAGTGGAAAGGAGCAAGGTACATCATTACTGCGATAGAATATTTGACCAGATGGGCTGAAGCAAGAACAATTAAAGACTGTAGTGCAACTACAACTGTGTGCTTCATATTTGATGACATCGTAAATAGGTTTAAATTCCCAAAGATCCTTATGAATGATCAAGGCACACATTTAATAAATAAAATAGTTGAATCCCTAACTGAGGAATTTGCAGTCCACGATCAGAAGAGAATGCCTTACCATCCATAAGAAAATGGGACAGTGGAAGCATTCAACAAGATCTTGGAGACAACGCTGACGAAGATTTGCAGTGTGAACAAGGATGACTTGGATTTAAGAGTACCGATAGTACTATGGGCCTATAGAACCACTTGCAAGAAGCTAACAATGCAGACACTTTTTAAGTTGGTGTATGGTCCCGAAGCCGTTGTCCCAATGGAATATTTGGTACCAAGCTTAAGAATTGTTTCCTTTACAGATATGGACGACACTGGCGTTGTTTGAGAGAGTCTTTCACAGTTGGTCGAACTGGAGGAAGACAGATTTGTTGCAGTATTTCATCAGCAGGTACAGAAATAAAGAGAGAAGGCCTACCATGAAAGACACATTAAGAAGAAGGCATTTAAGCAAGGTGATCTGGTATTGGTATATGACAGTAAATTCATGAAGCATCCAGGAAATTTTAGAACACATTGGCTTGGGCCTTATGAGGTTGCCTATGTTACAAAAGGAGGAGCTGCATAGTTGAATACTTTGAATGGATAATGGAAGGAAGGTTTGGTGAAAGGGAGCTGACTGAAGTTGTATTATGACAACCAGCTGCCTCGCAACTCTCAGTAAAAGTATGAGGAAAAGGGTCTAGGTACCAGGTGTAGTTGAAACTGGGTACCAGTGATCCGGATTATTTTCGGCACGAAATGAGAGCGGAGATATAATAAAGAAATGCACCGAGATATCGCGTATATCTAGTAATATAACAGAAATATATCAGAGATGCAACCATAAACACAGAGATACAGTAATACACGA
>JZKD02S2256706.1:249956-262258 GCA_000966675.3 Picea glauca | reverse complement strand
AGACATAGGGAAGGGCGACATTGTAAGAATGGACAACTGCAGATGGCTGACTCAATAGAGGGCTCGTGTGAACTTCTCTTGAACATATGAACGACACAACCAAGGACTTGGCAACACTTACTCAAAGATGACCCAAGATATGACCTTGTAACAAGTCAAACGAGAGACAAATGGATTTCCCAACCCAGATTCAAATGATGAATAGGGGGTGTCATGTTCAAGAGCGATGCTTACTGCCATTAATATGAATACGAAAAACACATCCCTTTCCCAAAATTTCCCCCACCATTTCTGGCGAGTACCTCTTTATTTTTACACAAGCTTGAGGAGGATAACATATGCTTGTTGATATAAGCTCATCCTTCGGATGAGTCCCTCGGAGTATATTTAACAAACCCTAGGAAGGAGTGGTTCGGTTCCATTACGGGTCTTTCGATGTTTGTTTAATGAGTCCAAGGATAGAAAATTCACGGGTTTTTCATGTTTTGAGAGTATGAAAAACACTTAAAGAGAGCTCTCCTAGTTCCTTTTTCATAAAAGAGTTCAAAGAGACTGAAAAAGTGATAAAATATTGCCCGTCGAACGTTTTCTTCAAATACTTTAACGAGCGTGAAAAGAACAAGATCGCTCGACAATCTTTTCATTTTTATGGAGCATGAAAAGAGCTTCAAGGATACTCCTTTATGTTTGTCATTTTCATGTTACCATGATGAGTACAAAAAGACGAGAAAAAGTATACTCAGTTACGTTGTCATATATTTTCGAGCGCGAGAACGAACGAAGACTGAGCTCGAGGTTTTTTCTAAAAAACCCTAAAAAGGTAGTCGTACATGCGACAAAAAGAAAAAACACTTGCACCCCCTCGTTCAGACTTCGAAGTTGCTATATCTGTGAAAAACCACACTCACAAGGCTATTAGGGTATTAGGTTTTATAAACAAAGCAATAAAAATAATATAAAAAATCAATAAAAAATAGTAAAAAGTGAATAAATATGGGTGAAAACGACTTTTTACCATTTCATTGTTACTTTGCCGAAAAACTTGTCCAACATACCTCATTTTCCCCCAAATTTCTTTGCTCGATTGCGGGAGGCACACGCGATCATTCGGTGAACGATTTCATCCAACGAGGTAATTTCTTGATTCTCAAACTTTTCTATGGTTTATTTTTGGTTTTTATTGGCAATTTTTTGGGTTTTGAGTCCATTTTAGGGTTGGAACATGTGCCCAAGCATTCTCGCAGGTGGGCCATGCGGGACTTGTGAGAATCTAATATTCTCATAGGTGGCCTTCAGGGCACCTGCGAGAATCTTGCACTGTGCAAAAGGTCCACCCGCGGGGGCCAGAAAAATTGATTTTAAAGTGAGGTTTTGCTCAATAAAAGTTATGCAAGAGTTTAAAACAAGTTTCTGACTCCCCTCTCATTTCTCTTTTGTAGGTGTTTGACCATCATGATGTTGGAATGGAGAGAAAGAGAACATAAGGAGGATGATGCCATTGCCGGGAATGACCCGGGTACAGTCGCTGCCCTCCGGGACTTTGGGCTCTTGAAAATTTTCAGGATTCCGGGCATGAGAGCCCAACTCACGTTGTTGGAATACCTGGTCCACATGTGGGACATGGATCAATAGTTATTTCATGTGGGAGTCCATACGCTGACACTATATATCGAGGATATCTATTTTCTAACGGGGTTGTCACGACGTGGATACCATGCTACTTTGACCGGAGGTAGAGGCGATGGACTCCCAATGAGCGAGTATTGTCACCAATATTGTGTTCCCGAGGCAGAGAGAAGTAAGGGTAAGGTTTCCATTTGGGGGGTCCAAGATATGACCCTATGAACCATCTTGTTTACTATTGCATGCATGGTTGGGAGCGTGGCTCCACACATGGCTCTCCAAAGCTATTTCCAATACGCCATAGAGTGCACAGAGCCTTGGGTTTTCAACTAGTCGGATGCAGTTCTCCACAGTATGAAGAGACAATTGATGAAGTGTAGAAAGGGTGACTTGAAGCAGTTTGGGTACGGGTCACTTTTGGTGTTATTCTTCCTCGAGAGGGTCCCACTGCTGCGACTACAGGTTGATTGGGGTTTACCGGCCCCACAGGATCCGAGGATGCTGAGGTGGTGTAACCTCATGGCTTGACATGTAGCAGGGCCGATGATCGATGACTACGCATATGTTGGTTTGCATTTCTGAGGGGATCCTGATTTGGTCCTGCCTGAGGATGCTCAGTGGGGTGACTTAGGTAAGAAGTACACATTTTGTTGTTTTTAAATGTTTTTGCAAATTTTATCATATTAAATGTTTTTATGTTTATCCAAGAACTAATCCAAAAAATTCTTTTTGATGACACAGATGTGGGGCCATATCAACCTCCAGGAACGTCTCCCATTCAAAGGCGAGGAGAAGCGGCTCCAGTGGTGAGATGGGATGTTGAAGACTACAAGGCAGTGGAACATAACTTAGAGGGGTTGACCGCAGATGTTCCAGATATTGCTATTGGGGAGATCCCAAGACGTTACCAGCGCCATACTGTGGGTGTGTCCGAGTCTCTCAGTCGACTGCTCCATAGGGTAGCCCGAGCAGTTGTGTGTTATCGTGAGTTTCATTCGTGATGCTATTTTTTAGAAGCTACGGGCTTCGTATTTTGAGATTTTGATCCTTGGACATAAACTTTTTGTAAATTTTTTTGATCATTATATACATATATACGTCTTCTACTGACTTATTTTGTGTTGTGTTATACATGTAATGTGTGATTGGTTTATAAACGTCCCAAATGTCTATCTAACACATAGTTAGCTAATGCATCAGTCAATGTCTTTAGACATCTAGGAATGTGATGATATTCAATATAATCAAAATAACATTCCAAGAGGCGAATTCGTAAATATACCCGTAATAAAGTAGGACTTCAGATAGCATAGACGTTACTTAACTGTAGTACTACTAGATACAAATCGAGTCGTATAACCAAGTGGCGGATATCAAGCGAAATAGCATCAATCAACAATTCGATGATGGCGCTACATTATACAATATTATTTGTCACACGACTGAGGCACACACCTCATAGACTGATAAGTTTGTTTGCAGGGGCGTAAATTTCCCATGCAGCAGAAGTGAGGTTCTGAGTACTATGGCTAGCGCCATCGGCGAAGCCAATGTGGGGTGGCGAAGACTCCGACATCTGGAAACCAAGAACAATGCAAGATAAGCAATCGAGGGCAGAGACCAAATAACGGAAAAACATACTAAAGTAAGACACAAAAAGTATGATACAATAAAATAAAAGCACTCATGCACAGGTGATATTAAGCATAGTACTTCTTTAAGTACAACCCATTTCTGGGTTCACTCAAAGGGATACCATCGTAGTCCATTAACTCGTAAGCTCCTTTCTCCAAAACTCACTTGATGATATAAGGGCCTCACCACATAGCTTCAAATTTTTTGGCTCGTAGCATATCTCGATCTTGTTCGTAAAGGAGAACTAGATCACCTTCGGAGAAAACGCGTGGCTTGACATGTTTGTCGTATTGGGTTTTGACGCATTTATTTTGGTCTTCTATAACTAGGGTGGAGTCGTGACGGGTTTCATATAATTGCATCAGATACAATAGATGTTCTTCTTCGACAGAAGTGTTTGGGAGAAGTTCGATGACTAGTTTTAGGGAGGGTATCTCACATTCAATCGGCAAGATGGCTTCTAGACCATAGACTAACTGGAATGGTGTAAACCCGGTAGCAGAATTAATGGACGTCTGGTAAGCCCACAATGCTGAAAACAACATCGTGTGCCAACACGTTTTGTGAATCCTTATCATTCGTCGAAGCATGGTAATGAGGATTTTGTTTATTGCTTCAACTTGGCCGTTGGCTTGTGGGTAATATGGTGTTGAGTTTTCATGGTGAAGACCGAACTTTTCAGTGAGTTCGGACATCATGAAGTTTCTAAAGTGGCTACCGTGGTCAGTAACAATAGCTTGAGGAACACCAAACCAAGCAATGATGTGATTGAATATAAATAATACTACAGTACTTCCGGTATTGTCGAATGTTGGCATCACCTCAACCCATTTCGTAAAATAATCTACGGCTACAATAATGTATCCATGTCGCCCGACCGAGTGAGGGTGACATGTCATGAAATCAATACCCCATTTCGCAAAAGGACCAATGGAGACCACAGGGTGTAGAGGAGAAGGGTGTGATCGTATTCTATTGTTGTAGGTTTGGCAAGCGTGGCATTTTTGGATGACAATTATACAATCGTTCAATAAAGAAGGCCAAAAATACCCCGCTCGTAAGATCTTCTGGGCAGTAGCATACCCAGACATGTGACCACCACAGGCTCTAGAATGGCACTCATTTAGGGATTTCTCGACTTCGTCAAATGTGAGGTAGCGTCGAAAAATAGAGTCAATCCCATGATGATAAAGAGTACCACTAAGGATAATATACTGATGGGCTTGGTAGTGTATTCGACGACGGTTAGTGCTAGACAAATTGGGCCAGAAAGTCTAGGTTTGGAGATATATGATGATATCTCCGTACCAAAGGTCATCGAAACTAATCAAGAAAAGGGATTCATCAGGTAATGAATCTGCTGCTACATTGTCTGTCTTAGAGCAGGGAAGGTCGCATATCAACTCGACAAACACCAAGGATTTCTTGGACTTAGCGCGTTTGAATTCTAAGTCAAATTCCTGGAGTATTACGATCCATTTGGAGTATTTTCCCCCTAGAAATTGGTGTTTAAGAGTGTGTTGCATAGGGTTGCAGTTAGAAATTACCGTAGTCTTGCGAGAAAGGATATAGTGCCAGAAACGTTGAACAACCTGGACAGATTCCAAGGAAAGTTTTTCAACATGTAAATACTTGGTTTCGGTAGTCGTGAGACTCCAAATCAAGTAATAGATGACATGTTCGTCATGAGAATCATCCTCCTAGATGAGAACCATAGCGATGTTATAGTCTGAGGCTGCGAGGTAAAGGAAATAATCCTGACTGTAATCAGGTGGGAAGAGTAGTGGGGTACGTGTCAAATATAGTTTCAAAGCTTCGAAATCTTTGTTGGAAGTGGTATCCCATACGAACTTAGAACCTTTCTTGAGCAGTCGCGTAAATCCAAGAGTTAGCTCAGCATAGTTCGGGATGAAACGACGGAGAAAGTTTGCCTTCCCTTGCAAACTTTGTAACTGGTGAAGTGAGGAAGGAGGAGGAAGATTGATAATCACCTCGACATTCAAAGGATCCACCCAGATCCCTTGACGTGAAACAATAAAGCCCATAAGTTGGCCAGATTCTACGCAAAAAACACATTTGTGGGGATTCAAGCGTATATGGTAAAATCGACATCGAAGGAAAATGGCGCAGAGGTGCATTGGATGATCTACACAATGCATGGAATGAGCGGGTAAGTCATCGAGATATGGCTGCATGATGTGCTTTATATCATGAAAGGCATAAGACATAACACGTTGAAAAGTTGCACTGACATTCTTTAAACCGAATGGAAGTTTCCGGTAGGTGAAAGTGCCCCAAGGACAAATAAAAGTGGTCTTGTGTTGGTCCGCGAGTATGATATTGATTTGATTATATCTGGAGAAACAATCCATCAAGAGAGAAGATTTCAATTCCGGCACAATCGTCAATGATCTGGTCAACAGAGGGTGTAGGAAAGTTGTCTTTAGGACAAGCTTTGTTAATGTCCCTATAATCAACGCACACGTGGATTGTGCCTTGTTTCTTGTCAATCGGAAAAATATTGGAAACCCAGTCAGTTAGAGCCACAGGGTAAGTAAAGCCAACTTTGAGAAGTTTCTCAACTTCAAGCTTGATAGCGGTTGCTTTACGTGGGTGGACCGGACGAAGTCGTTGTTGGACAGGTTGCACGCCTGGGTATGTCTTAATCTCATGTACCATAATGTCGGGGTCAATTCCTGACATTTCTTCATAGCTCCATGCGAAGACGTCACAAAATTCTTGGAAAAGAGACTTGTAGGTGACAACTTCGTCATGGGAACATGAAGCTCCGATATGCACATTTTTGACAGCTCCACGTTTTATGGATATGTCGAGGGGGATGGTGGGTGAGATATTACTTAAGTTCCCTTTGTAGAACATATCGTGTGTAGACTCGGGAACGGTAGAAATGATGAAAACGGTCGACGGGGTCGAGAGTCGTTGGTAACCCTCGATGGTGCGTTGTTCCAAGAAGAGGATGGAACGATGATGTATATCGTCCCAAGGGGTATCTTCCACGGACATAATAGACATAATCATCTTGTCCATTAGAAAAATGATGCGGAATGGATCCGGAGATACATCACCAAGAGAGGGGGTAGAAGGGGTTGCTGATTGAATGACTTGATAAGCGGATTCGACTAGACTCAAAGGCATTTCGTCGCCATAATGAAGATGATCGCCGGGGTTGGGTACCATCCACGGGTCGTAAGGTGTAGGGGTTCCATGAACATAGGTGGAGATCATGTTGATCGAGGCGAAAAATGGATGTGGAACATTAGGTGGTGGAATGGGGAATGTACCCATCAAAGAGGAATCTTTAAGAAGACCCACACCAACGTTCTCATATCCAGGGGGGGTTTTTTCAATGAAAGGTACGTTGCCGGTACATGCATCAGAGTGAAATAAGTCCAATTGTTCTACGATAAATACTTTTCCTTGATGTGGGAAACACACAACATGAAAAAGAGTGGACAAAACTGCACGCATGGAATCGATCCAGCTACGACCAAGTAGAAGTTTGTAATCGAGAGGAGCATCAAAGACCTCCACTTCAACGTTGACCGTTTTGCCTTCTAACATAATAGGAAATGAAGGGAGGACACCGTAACGCTTAAAACCAAAGCCATTGAAGGCTTTGATCATGTTGTGGGATTCAGTCAAAGGAGGAGAGTCGATGGCTTTCCAACATGTAATAGACATGACACACGTTGAGGCACCCTCATCAATAACTATTCTACAAATGTTTTTGTCGGAGACAATAACTTGTATTTGGAATGCGAGTTGAGGGGGTAACCTTGGAATGTGATCTTCCAAGTCAAAAATTATTAAATTTATATCGGTAGGGTCGATTCCACTAATAGATTTCAACAGTGCCTTCCATTGTATAGGACAACTCTAAAGGACTTAGAGGGTTGACATCGCGGATGGTGCTTGGGCCAGATCTTCGACAATATTGTAGTTCTGGGTAGCATGTGCATGAGGATTGAAAGCAGATTTTTGAATAACACCCTTTGGGGGAGGGCGAAGAACTGTATCTAGGCTTGGTCATTCGAGATGAAGAGGACCGTTGGTAGGTGGAGTCGTGTGATATGGTTGGACCAACGGAGGAGGTATTGAATCAACCTTCTCTTTGGAGGAAGAACAATCTTTGGCTCGAGTGGTAAGTGTGATGTCATTCTTCTTTGAATCACCTGTACACATTAAGACATAGGATGTATTGGAGGGGGAAGGTTGGTCATGAATGACCAATTAGGCCTATTGTTGAGAAGGGAAGGGTTGTGACTACACGACCAGAGTGGGGGGTTTCGGGGTCCCTTGAAGGAACTTAGTAACCTCGACTCATCATGGACAATACTTAGTGTAGTGATCATCACCACATATAATACAAGGGTATTGAGGTTTGTTCTTATCCCTATCGTCAACAGGTGGTGTTTTGGTTTTCTCAGTTTGCGGATTATTTTTATCCTCCTTGTTCTTACCCTTTCCTTTTTTGGATTTATTTTTGTCGACGGGGGTAGATTGAACATAGTTTACCTCAGAAGTCTTGCCCATGGGAGGGGTAGGAGACAGAGCATTTTGATCATTAGAAGAGATGGATTTGGGGTTGTTGCTAGAGGTCTGGACAGAATGAGGTTGGGCATGGAAAGTGCCAATCACTCCGTCAGCTGCATGAGAAGTAGCAGGAGTAGTTGAAGTAACAGAAGTAGAAGGTTGAGGTGCATCAGGGAGTAAGTCGTAAAGAGTACCCATTTGGGAGTAAACGAGGTCGAGGTATTGAGCACGACTGATTGCATGTTCTTCCGTGACAACTCCACCCATGGTGATTTCATGAGCGATGTCGTTCACGAATGATTTTGTGAACCACTCTGCTGGCAACTGATCGGGAAGTTTGAGTTTGATGAGACTTCGTCTCCGTCGCCACTCATGAATGTGATCAGAGATATGAGTGTCTTTGGTTTGTTTGAAAGAACTGAAAATTTTGGTTCTCGTTTCGTAGCGGATCGGTAAATGGTAGTGGGTGAGGAAATCCATAGTGAGGGTGTTGAAGTCGACAAATAAGCCTCGTGGTAATTCTATCTACCACTTCGCGGCGGAACCTGTGAGGGTCCGCTGAAAAAGGTGTAAATGAATAGATTCATCCATCAAGGAGTTGGATGAGCACCAAAGGTGAAAAGTCATTACATGATTGTTCGAGTCCTCTCCTGGTTTACCATCGAATTTAGGGATGTCGGATGGTAGTTTGGCTGGTATGGCGGGCCATCGAGGTGAGTGACGGATCAGATCATTTGAAATCTTCCACAGATCAGGGAGGTCCAGGGTGGCTAAGAAGGGTAACTGTCTATTCACATGTGGGTACTGGTGACTTTGGGGAGGGAGTCCCATCGGTAGACCAGTGGGACCATAAGCGGTTTGCATATAATGCGAAGATCTGGGAAGATTTGGTTATTGGTGTGGAGGCAAGTAATTCATAGGGTTGTACCCTTGAACATGGGCATGGGGTTGAGCGCTCGAACCCCAAATAGGATTGGACGTGCCTGGATATGGTTGGCATGTACTAGGGGCTATGAAGGAGCTAGCTTGAGGCTGTTTCCCCCCAGTCGAGTGAGGATTATTTTGAATAAGATAATTCCAATACTGGTCCAAGGATGGAGGTATGTTTTGTCCATAGGGCAGGGTCGGTGGGGGTTTCCCTCCAATCGTGGGTTGCGTCCCAATTGGGATATGTCCTGCAAAAGGGGATTGGGTTTGGCCTCCTTAGTGAAATTGTCCACCTACACGAATCTAGTAATTAGGTGTGAAAGATAGAATGGTGCCACTAGGGTCAGTGCCTCCAATAGAGAATGGAAGAGGTCCTTTGAAAGGGGGTCGAGGAAGTGTCGGAATGAAACCAGGAACGAGATGGTGCCCAGAAGGAGTAGAAATGCTAGGAGTCCCGGATGAGATTTGTGTAGGAGCGGGAATAGAAGCATTCAATGCATGATATCTGGGAGAAAAAGGTGTGCCAATGGGGGCTTGGCTAGCCACTGTAATCCCAGTGTGAGGACTCGTAGTATCTGGGACCATTGTGTATGGACCGTTTGTAGAGGGATAGTCAAGATATGGTTAGCTGGAAAAGTGTTTGTACCAGGAAAATAATAGGCAGTAGTAAAAGGTATTGCATCTGGATCAGATGTTTCGGGCAACTCAGGTGTGACCGTGATATCAACGCCTGCTCCTGAGCCAAAGAGATCCCATCTAAAAATTCCAGTAGTCCAAAAAGGATCTTGACCCTCAGGTCCTGTGAAAGGTCCAGTCAGTAATCCAGAAGACTGAACAACTATATCTCTGGAATAATTCACTCGAACAATACATCTCTTAGAGTCGGGAGGAAGTCGAAAGTCCTCTCAAGAATTGGTAATTCAGAACCATTCTAAAGAGTTATTTATTTCCACTTGTGGAGTGGTAACATCTTGGACTTCACTTTGTTGAGGAGAGCTCTCTAGTGAGTTGGTAGGCAAGGGTTGAGAACCTTCCAGATCTTTTGGGGGTAGGCCTTGCATTCTATGTGAATGGCATGGAGGGTCAATTGTGATCTAGTTAGAATCTTACAAAAGAAATTCTATGGCCAACTTGGGTAAACAAACAACACGCTCTAGTCAAATCTAGCAAGAAAAACCAAGCAAACAAGACCTTCTAATTCCGAAGTCACTAGTTGGTGATGGAATCCAATGTCATGATGACGAGACAAGAAGGCGCTGAGCCAGGGTGGAAACGTTACGTTGACGACCTGCTTAGTAGACTTACACCTTGGTGTAAGCTTCCACAGACAATCGTGGGTATACCCTCCAAGGAGCCCAAGTGAGTCTGGCCAACGTCGATTCCAGGTACCGTGAAGACTTGCCCCTTCACAGTCACCTTGTGTAAGACCCTAAGAAGATAGGCTACTGAGGTTACCACCAACAACAATGATGCCTGGGGGAATAGTCGAGAGTCTGATACACACACAAGGGCAGTGTATCTAGCCCGAAATCATCTTGAGAGGATTCCACTCATCATTGTGGGTATACCTTCAAGTGATCCCCGTAATACATGCAATCTCTACGCTGAGATCAACAAAACAGGGTGAGTAACTCTGTGAATCTCAATGCAACCTCAGGTTTGACCCTTATGTGAGAAGGGCTTCCTAGGACAAAATGCTGCAAATGGAATTTGACACTCCTTATCACAAGATACTATTGTGTGTTTTGTGCTTTGGAGAGTGTGTCTCACTGCCTATTCCAAAGCTCTAGCCTAGCTAATGTTGGTGTAAAAGAGCCCTAGAAAAAGTTACTAGTTGAATTTTAAAGTTGCGCAATATTATTAAAGGCTGTTGTTATGCAAAAAGGAGACAGAAATGAAACCGATGTTGTGTGAGACTCTGACCCAATAATGCGTAAATAGGGATGAATGATACAAATTTTGTTCGATGAATCCTATTTACAGGAGGGAAAGAGGAGTTTTATGGAACAATGTGAACTACGATGTATGATCTTCTCTGAAATGTAATATCAAACAATCATGAACAATGCAAATTCCCTATTCGTTCTCTTTCAATACTTGAATGCCCATATTTTTTGAATACAAGGGTGCTTTTAAAAAAGAAAATGTCTTTAATTTTTTATTAGAAACCAAGAAACAGGGATGGAACTAAGAAAAAGTAAGCAACCAATGAAAAAGAAATACACAACAAACACCCATATCGATCTTTCAATGAAGATAAAAATAACAAACTAACAAGACCAGTCTCTTCAAAAGAACATGGGTAACAATTTTCCAAGTAATAAGCAATTGAAAAGGACAATTAATCTCAACTTTTAATCCAATCAAAGGCTCCCGACCAAACAAGCACTCGGATTTGAGAATCAAAGATTATGCCCTTGTCAAGAAAAGGTCAAGAGGTAAAAATTGAGAAAAAATGATCAAGAAGAGATTTTGATTTCCGAAAACTAATAATTCACGAGATTTGAAGTTAAGAAACATTCAATCAATGGCCAGAGAAGTTCTTTCCAGACACACCAACCAATCTGGGCATCTGAAGACACAAAAGACTTATACCAAAATTTTTACAAGTGAGTTCGTATTCTGACAGTGGGGTACAGTGCGAGAATTAAGGATTCTCGTAGGCTAGACACAAGCAGGCTGCGAGAAGTTTGCACTGAACTGAACACTAGGGTGCGAACTTTGGTGATTCTCGCAGGCTACAGAGAGGTGCAGTGCGAGAAGGTTTGTAATCAAGCAAATTTTGGAAAAATGACAGAACTTTTGAGGGAACTTCTGGATCCAGGGAGTCTATGAGGATCTCCTCAAGACTCAAAGATTGATTGGGAATGAAAAAAGGTAGGTCAAGAGCTGGCTAGGTAAAAACCACCAAAATGTGTTGTATCCCCAGTGGAGTCACCAATTTTGTTATCGGATAAATCGGTAGGTGCAGACACTAACAGATCTCCCTAGATCCACCTGGATCTAGAACAAAACATGACAGGACATGACTCTTTCTCTAAGTTGTAGTCATTGAATCTACTACTAAGGAGGAATGAGTGACATACCTTTATATCACTTCCTTAGGTCTCTGTTGTTCCTGCTTCGCTCCGGTGCTCTTGTGAAATCAGGTCCAAGACAACACAAACCAACCAAAGTGAAGATAACAAAGTACATTCAATGTCAACCTATGCATATGATCAAGGAGTTATGCAATAAAATAAGAGTGATTTTATGGGAAAGGGACATGCCACTGTATTATATTAAATGAAAGTAGAAGATACAACCAGATCGACTTGATGTCGCAAGATTCCTTTTGAGTGACCCTTGGTTCCAACACACACACTTTCTCTACGTTTGCATGAAGAATATCCAGTACAACTTGATAGACCAAATATAGTCTTCAAGCTTCTATGCAAGCAGATTTCTCCACACAATTATTTCACCAATTCTTCATTCAATATTGCTTAACCTTTTCCATGAGAAACCTTTCAATATATAGGAGAAGGAGAGATGGTTAAATGGATGAGGATGATCCCACTAAA
>JZKD02S2256706.1:207779-226127 GCA_000966675.3 Picea glauca | reverse complement strand
GTGAATAACATTATGAATTTATTGCAGGACTGCTGATGAGGGGATGTGTAGAAAAAGAGACCACGATGGCGGTGGAAGGCACCTGAAAAGGTGGCGTTAACTTCCACCGAGAATTGAATACCATATTTGGACTCCACTGGCCCGGAGAACCAAAAGCGGCTCGCTGGCCCTGAAAATTAATGGCTCGCAGACTGGTAGGCGGATGACTTGATGAGGGATGGGATGGTGAACCGCCCATCCATAGAGCCGTCAGGCCTGATCAATGCGAGGGAAATCGTGCCACACGCAACCTCGTGAGAGGATAAGGCGTATGGCAGAGGCGATTGAGAGGGAAGACACGAGGGGAACTCTGGCACCACGCAGAGTGAGTGATAGTAGAGAGGAAGGATTGCAACCTTCACTCCTGGTCACTGGCAGATAGAGAGACGCAGTCTCAGAGCATCGTGGTCTCAGCTCGGGGGTGGCTAGTGGTAAATCCGTTGGGAGTCGCTACGCCTACGGTTGGGTGGAAACGAGAACCCCTCTCAGCAGTTGCACCCATTTCTGAAGTTATTTCTGATAAGTGTTTTGTTCATATTGCATCTTGAAATTTATATGCTGACATATATGCTCATAAACTGCGAATGATCTCATTATAAGAATGTCTGTATGGTGCTATGATCAGTAATAGTAGTTGTATACTTGTATGAGAAGACTATGTATGGCTTATGTCCTCATGAATCATTATTTATATGCGTACTGATCTAGTTTAGACTTCACGTTTGGTTCACGGGAGAACGATACCCTTACCTTCCTCAGACAATGCCCTGGGTAAACCTCCCCGTAGAGAGACTCTCCTTGAAAAGTCCAGGAAGAACTATGGAGGAGAAGATGAAGGCGTAAGACCTTAGTAAACCTGCATGAGGAGGAACGATCCTCTTGAAAACCCGGGATGATAGCATAAGGACGAAGTATCGAATCGACGGATGAGATCCCATCGGGAGAATTGTGGTCACTCACCACCGTCAGATTAGAGGAAAAAGCTGGGAAGTTAATTACCTTATCCCTGATAGGTGATGATCGATGGACGAGGTTCCGTCGGGAAATCTACAGTCACACTCAACCGTTAGATCGGTAGGAAAGGTAGGGATGTTAATGGCCTTACCCCTTTGTCTTCTGTATCTTCGCGGGCAACGAAGAATTATGGATCGTAGACCTCCAAGGTCCATGAGAATATCTGGACCGTTGATTTTTCCACATCCAGGGAGTCATGGAAAGGTGTCTGGGTAGGAGCTGATCTGAGCCATCAGATCTCGACTAGAAAACCCGACAGCCGTTGGATCTATTTAGAGTTACCTAAGGATTAAGACCCCAGTGTATAGGGATGAAAACCCCTAGGATAGATCTGAGCCGTCCGAGCGATGGAGGCCATGTGTCGTGGGATCTCCCATTTTGAGAAATCGGGAATCGCGGGATTGGGAGTCCTGGTGACAAGATATCAGGAAAGTCCCAGGTGAAAACCCCAACGTAATCCGAGTCGTCTTTCCAGAGGGACAGGTGTCAAAAATTTGATGAGAGTCGGAGAATCGGAGTTTCCGAGCACAAAGAAGTATTGTCATACGAAATCTCAATCCATGATTTATCGACAAGATTAGAACCATCCGTTAGGTGGAACACGTGTCAACAGATCCCGGAGAATCAGAGTTTTCGAAGGTGTGAAACCCTTGCATATGGGAATCGCGATACGCGAAATCCCGACAAGGATCTGGACCCTCTGTCCAGAGGGACAGGTGTCAAAAATCTGACGAGAGTCGAAGAATCAGGAAATCGGCATATCGGGGATTCTGTGGACTTGGACACTTAGCATATCGAATCCCCGAACCCCGAAACCCCAATAAGGAGGAAAGAGCCATAGTGGAAGCCAGTTGTCACTGCAGAGGAGAGTCGGGATTCAGGGAATCACGAGTCCCGTGGGCGAATGTATTTTGACATCACAAACCCTGAAACCCTGATGAAAAGGTATGACTGTGGTCATATAGAGGGAGGTCATGTGGACCAAAAGGTCTAGTCCAGGGGACTAGCGAAAGCTGACGTCACATCGGGATATCGGGGATTCCGAGGACAAAATGTTTATGTATTCCAACGTTGTGATATTCGAAACCCCGATGGACGGAGGAGATTCTTTTGGAGGATCTTCAGGTCCGTAATGACCTTTAGATGTGGGAACAAGATGTTAACTTAAACCAAGACATGGTTATGCTTTAGGATAAGCGGTGAGTAGATCTGGACGACCCAAATCCACCCTTCCAGATCTACGGATGAGGATGCATTCCGGAGCCCCCTTGCCATTCTACCTTTAATGAGGGGGGGGGTCCAGAATAGTGTGACGTATGAAGTGGGGCCCCTCCTGTCATGGCATCCACCATGTCACGTTCTTCTCTCGCCACCTGTATTACCCCCAAACGCGCGACGAGGCTTGTTTCCCATTGGCGGATTCTCTACCCCTGTTGAGGTTTGTTCCTATTGGACATTTGCTGACCCCGTAGGGATTCATCCCTATTGGTCGCTCGCCAGACCTGACAGGGATTCAACGGTTGCAAAATAGAATGTTTGGGTCTTGCTGTAGCGCCGAAGCGCGAAATATAAAGGATGCTGTGTTCAAATGGAACAATGAATATAACCCTCGATTGCGCGGGAACGGAGAAGGAAAGGGAAGGAGCCAACTTACGCTGGGCCTCCATGGTTATTTAGGGGTTCGAATCCGACAGAGGACCGGAAAAATTTGATTTAGTTAGTGGGTGTGTTACAGGGACGATTTGGTATTTTGACATCATCGGGCAGTGATAGGGGTCATGACCCAATTTCTTACAGACTTCACACCATGGTCCACTTGTGGGTAACGGGTTTGGCATTCCTGTTGCCATATATTGCATGAATGTTTGCTGGTACTAATTTTCTTCTAGTTGCAAGGTTGCCTGTAGAGCCTCTACCTACGTCTGGAACTTCTATTGTCGCAATGGATATTTTAAGTGTGGGAGTAGTGAATTGACAAATAAGTGTCGATGCTGCATGTCAGTCATGAGATATTTTAACTTTCCCTTTAGTCTCTTGAATCTCTAGTCAATCTCCCATACATATTCTCCTGGTTTCTGTCTTATTTAGATCATCTCATTCATGTATTTATCCTCTAAGATTGTCTTCCAGAACTCATTTATCAGTAACTTCTTAATGTATGTCAGTGTCCTTGTCGTCTCGAGTGCACTGTTTGCGTCTAAACTCATGTACCAGTCTAGTGCGCAGTCTCTTAGCGTAATTGCTAACTGTGCAAGTTTGGTATCTTCATCAGTGATCTGTTTTTCTTCCTAGATCTTTGTGCAAATGAACAAGTGTTTCTCAGGGTCTTCTGCTACTTCTCCTCGAAATTATGGTAACCTGATAGTGGGATCGTGTCCTGCCATTTTGAATGCTGAATTACTACCTCCGCGTGGTGTAAATACTTGACTAGTGTTGTTTGAACTGGATCCTCCAGTTGTTATTCCTTGTGTAGATGTACTTCCTATTGTCTGACTACTTCTGAACTTGGGTTGTCTAAACGGTGGTGTTCTCTTTGGTGTATTAGTCACACATGGGTTTATGGGTTCCACATTGACATTAATATGGATATGATTGCTGCCTTCTCTTCCCATTCTTGGACCTCTCGTCTTCCTCTCATATGTTGTACATGATTTTCTCAATCTTCTCCATATCCCAAAGATTCTCTACCTCTTACTCATCACTTTCCAAGCCTTCCCTCATGGCTACGACTCTCTTCTTGGTATTCACCTTGTATTGGTAGGGTACTCCGCTACGCGTCTTTCCAGTTGTCTCCAAGATCCACCGGATTTGGTCATCATCCATCATGATCAGGTTCAAGGGTTCCTCCTGCTTCTTTCCCTTATCCTTACCTCCTTCCATTTCTCATTTTTCTGTTAGTGCTTCCCCCCCTCCCCCATGCACGCAGGGAAGTTTAGCTGTCTGACTCCATCGTCAATACTCCTTTGTTATACATCATTATCTTAATAGAAGTATACATCGATTGAAGGTACCTTCCTCAAGGTCCACGTAGAAAATATTGCTCCGCTGTGCTATACGACTTCATTGTGTCGACTGCAAACTCTGTTATAAAACCTGCCACAATACTGTCAAGACAAAAATCTAATGTGCGGGTGAACTTGTTGTTCACCTGTTGTAACTGTTCAATCTGTACTGGGGTCCACTCTATCTGTCGAATTTGGTTCATTGCATGGATGTATTTCAACCGTAGTATGCACTCCTGCAATAGATGTGGAAAATCACAAAAAAAGACTTCGTGTAAATAAGTAAAAAAACGTATTTCTCAAGATATTTGCAAGGTGTTAGTCTATGGTTTCTATTGTCTTTCTGTGCAAACTCTAGCTCTTTATTTCATAGACAAGTTTTGATCTCTACTTTTGTGGGATTCCACGATCTCAACATTCCCTTCTAATGGCTCATTTCTCTCTGCCCTAACCTTTTCTTGATCTGCCTTCGACAGATATTCAACTTATCTTCTCTATTCAATCCTCTCCTATTCCTACCAATGACAAAATAACCATTTGTTGGTTACTACTCTTATATACCGTCTGAGTTTATTGACCCATGGTTCATGTCTATTTGGGTTTCCAAATAAGCCTCTAATACTGTCGACCCTCCTGGTAAACTAGAAGGAAACACAACACACAAAATGCGCTGCACAGTCTCACCTGAAATAGCTTTAATGGGTGGCTGTAAGACTCAGGTGTTTATAGCCTAGGATTGAGTGTGAGATAAGCGAGCTTTATATTGAGTCATTTATTATAACTTGTAAACACAGTATATTGTTCTAGACAAGTAAGAAGGAGATATAATAACTCATTCATTTAACATAATAATATCTGCTTTAGAAAATAAATATGCAAGAATTCATCACATAACACAGATATTACCGTGGTTCACCACCTCCTAGGCTACGTCCACAAAGATTTGGCTCTCAACTCTTTTATTGTATTATTTCTGCATGTACAATGCCATGCGCTTACAACTCTTCTCAGTCGGGTAAGATCTATATGAGGTGGACTAGAACGCACCAGGCTCCCCAGCCTGCAATCTAACCCTCAAGATCTACCCTCCCTCTTCCTCTCTATCTCAACAACATATACAAAATTGGATATACAAAAAAAACATTACCTTTGGCCTTTGGCCTGCCTCCAACAACCTCCAAATTTTCTAGCGAGTCTTGACAAGATCTCACTGGTCACTTTTTCCCAGAAACCTTGTGATTCCTGTCCTTCAAATCTGCATTGCAAAACATTCTCAAGATATTTGTGAGGTGTTAGTCTATGGTTTCTATTGTCTTTCTGTGAAAAATCTATCTCTTTATTTCTTATCCAAGTTTCGATCTCTGCTTTTGTGGGATTCCATGGTCTCAACATTCCCTTCTAATGGCTCATTTCTCTCTGCCCTAACCTTTTCTTGATCCACCTCCAACATATCTTCAACTTATTTTCTCTATTCAATCCTCTCCTGTTCCTACCAACGACAACATAACCATTTGTTGGTTACTACTCTTATATATCGTCTGAGTTTATTGACCCAGGGTTCATGTCTGTTTGGGTTTCCAACAAAGCCTCTAAAACTGTCGGCCCTCCTAGTAAACCAGAAGGAAATGAAACACACAGAATGCGTTGCGCAGTCTCACTCGAGATAGATTTAATGGGTGGCTGTAAGAATCAAGTATTTACAGCCTAGGATTGAGTGTGAGATAAGCAAGCTTTATATTGATTTGTTTATTATAACTTTTAAACATAGTATATTGTTCTAGATGAGTAAGAAGGAAATATAATAACTCATTCATTTAACATAATAATAACTGCTTCAGAAAATAAATATGCAAGCATTCATCACATAACACAGATATTACCTTGGTTCACCACCTCCCGGGCTACGTCTACAAATATTTGGCTCTCAGCTCTTTTATTATATTATTTCCACATGTACAACGCTACACTCTTACAACTCTTCTTAGTCAGGTAAGATCTATATGAGGTGGAATAGAACACACTAGGCTCCCCAGCCTGCAATCTAACCCTCAAGATCTACCCTCCCTCTTCCTCTCTATCTCAACAGCTTATAAAAAATTAGATATACAGCAAAACCATTACCTTTGGCCTTTGGCCTCCCTCCAACAACCTCCAAATTTTCCAACAAGTCTTGACAAGCTCTCACTGGTCACTTTTTCCTTGAAACCTTGTGATCCCTGTCCTTCAAATCTGCATTGCAAAACGTTCAGGGAGTCTTTCTCAAGATATCTGCGAGGTGTTAGTCTAGGGTTTCTATTGTCTTTCTGTGAAAACTCTAGCTCTTTATTTCTTATCCAAGTTTCGATCTCTGCTTTTGTGGGATTCCATGGTCTCATCATTCCCTTCTAATGGCTCATTTCTCTCTGCCCTAACCTTTTCTTGATCCGCCTCTGACAGATCTTCAACTTATCTTCTCTATTCAATCCTCTCCTGTTCCTACCAATGACAACAAAACCATTTGTTGGTTACTACACTTATATACCGTCTGGGTTTATTGACCCAGGGTTCATGTCTGTTTGGGTTTCCAACAAAGCCTCTAAAACTATCGGCCCTCCTGGTAAACCAGAAGGAAACACAACACATAGAATGCACTGCGCAGTCTCACACAAGATAGATTTAATGGGTGGCTGTAAGACTCAGGTGTTTACAACCTAGGATTGAGTGTGAGATAAGCGAGCTTTATATTGAGCCATTTATGATAACTTGTAAATACAGTGTATTGTTCTAGACAAGTAAGAAGGAAATATAATAACTCATTCATTTAACATAATAATAACTACTTCAGAAAATAAATATGCAAGCATTCATCACATAACACAAATATTACCATGGTTCACCACCTCCTGGGCTACGTCCACAAATATTTGGCTCTCATCTCTTTTATTATATTATTTCCGCATGTATAGCGCCACATGCTTACAACTCTTCTCAGTCGGGTAAGATCTATATGAGGTGGACTAGAACACACCAGGCTCCCCAGCCTGCAATCTAACCCTCAAGATCTACCCTCCCTCTTCCTCTCTATCTCAACAACTTATACAAAATTGGATATACAACAAAACCATTACCTTTGGCATTTGGACTGCCTCCAACAACCTCCATTTTTTCTAGCAAGTCTTGACGAGCTCTCACTGGTCACTTTTTCCCAGAAACCTTGTGATCCCTGTCCTTCAAATCTGCATTGCAAAACGTTCAGGGAGTCTTTCATTTTTTCCATTTTTCCTAGGTCTTAGCTTTTTAACAAAAAATTTACTTTTTGTTATTAAAACATTTTAGAAAAAGGTGGTGTGTGCTCGAGTGTATGACCTATCCTATTCAAAACCTATCTCTTAATCCATCTAAATCATTGCCTATCAAACAATGACAACAAAATTTAAGCCAATATCAAGCGCAAAAGAGCGTCGAGCATCAATTATCGAGGAGGAGGAGCTTAGAAAGAAGCCTTTAAAGGCAATAGAGTACTTGCAAAGACCGATCCAAACTCTTAGTGGTGGTCAGGAGAAAAAGGGTTACTATTGTTGGTGCATTGGCTGAAGCAAGAAAATTTATTCTTTTGGATGAGTTAACGACATTCTTAGATGATATGGAGCCATGTATGGAGACCACCATAGAGAACTAGCACCCAAATAGGTTCTTCTATTAGTTGAGTTTGTTGATTAGGTGTAGTTCATCATTATCACTGTAAGAGAAAATGATAGTCACATAAAAAAGAGATGAATATACCTTTATGAGCTTGCAGATCTGAGCCAGAGACATCCTTGTGTGTTGATTGCGTTGAATCTGGTCTTTCTGCACAATTTCCGTGCAGAGTTTTGTCTAACTGTTAGCCCAAGAATCACAATAAGGCTTTCCCAAATGTACATAGTATGTTTACTTACTTGGTATTTGTAAATCCAATCGAGGGTAGGGTATTGATTAAACTCTGGTCTATCATAGATGTGGATATGTTTATCTCTTTAACGAATACAAATGCTGATGATCTGGTCATTTATACGTGACCTATGCCTAAAACTTCAAACCCAGGGCATAAGCAAAGCTCTAGAAGCAGAGCAAATTCTTTCAACAATGGTGTCTTATCATCTTCATGGTTGTTATATGTGGCATTATCATGAGTGTTAATGGCAAGGACTAAAGGAGAACATGAGCTTTCTTGTGAGCATGAACATTCTTGTTCTATACTCTTGGCAGAAGCAGAGGAATTTAAGGTGCAAGATGAAGTTTGTAATCGCCAGGTTGGAAGTAGAGAAATTTGTTTTGAATTTTTAAATAGGCTTTGCATGTTGTGATGTTTTCTGCAGGGTTTTTATCATCAACATTTCAGGGTTCACAGTGGAGTTCGCAACAAATGGTTGTATAATCCAGTTCACAATGCCACATAATTTGCTGTGAATTCTTGTTCTGGAGGTTTCAAGAGGATCAATGATTTCCAGATGGATAGAGAAGTATGGGACAACTGCTTGGATGTCAGTTTAAAGCTTGTTATCAGACAAATTGGTAAGTGTAGACACAAACAGATCTCCCTAGTTTCACCCGAAACTAGAACAAAACAAAACAGTGCACTATTCTTTTCTTAGATTTCAATTATCAAATGAGAAATGTATCTAGAGCATACCTTTTAAATATTGAATATCTAACTATACCAATGCAATCCAAGCTCCTTCACGAGGCTTATGGAGAAATATATGTAAAAGAACACAAGCCAAAAAAGACAAGAATAATACAATAAATATTTGATATGAAACTATGTATGTGATCAAGGAATCATAAAGTATGAACAAATAAGATTCATATAGAAAAGATAAGTGCATCTATATTAAATAATAGAAAGAGAGATTACAACCAAAGCCTTGATGTTGTAAGGTCCCTTCCAACAGTTCCTTGCTTCCCACACACTTCTTTCTCCAAGGATTCTGAGACCATGGATCTGATAGCTACTCACAATCCATCTTGACAAAGCAAAGCTCAAAGTCAATCTAACCAAGCTGACAATCTCAAGCCAAATTTCCAATCCAACTTTCTCCATGAGAGCTCCTCTCCTTTTATAAGATGAAGAGGATAAGGTGAGGAGGTTAAGATGATCCCACTAAATAAAAAAAGCGAGTAATATCCAAATCAATCGGAGGCCACCTCACCATAGAAGATTCTCCTTCTAGAAGCATCGAGAAGATGCTCGTTTTTCCCACATGCAGAAATCGTCGCACCCCAGCTATAGTGCAGCTTGCGATGATCTGAAATCGTCACACCCCAGTTATAGTGCAGTGCACGATGATGTCGCAGTCCAGGTTTAGTATAACATGTGACAATCTGGGATCGTCGCACCCCATGCATAGTGCAGGGTGCGATGATCCTCCTTACTATTGTTTTTATAAAGGAAAATATGATTTCATCTCTCAGGTAAAGTTCTTCTCCCTTATTTCATCAGGAATTCAGTCCACTGATCCCTATGAAGAAAACAAATAGGTTTACATCATTAACGGTCATAAGGGTGAAGAAAATAATGTGTAACAGAGAGCCCCCCAAAGTATGAAGTTAGACTAAAGTGATCGCTGAAATACTTTGTCGAGTGTGTGTAGGGAACATGGAACAGTCGGTCGGAAACCTGCCAACAAACAAGGAAATGTAGTACAATAATATATCATCATTGAGGTAGGCATTCCCATACTCAGAATACAAATGTCTCAAAGCATAAATGCCGACATGCAAAGATGCATGTCAAGGAAGACATGTCATGGCCACCAAACATACACTGTGGATCCATGCCATTATGACTCAAATCTGAATATAGCCACCCAAAATACACTGTGGATCTACGTGTTAAAGACTCAAATTTCAACATAGCCACAAGACATACAATGTGGATCTATGCAGTAGTACAATCTAAATATACTCCAATGCAACTTGAATCTATCAGAAAATATTCAGGGTCTTCATCTCCACCACTCTATAGTATGAATCTAACCATGAGAATACATGTGTTGAAGTCGAACATGGTAGAAACCACTTGATTACTGGTCATTAATGAATACCGTTAACAAGTGCGAGGGAAATCACCATTAATGTCAATGACTCCCAAGGTACTCTAGTACAATCCAACGAATGAAAATTAATGAGTTGAAGTCGAACACTCGGTGGAATCTCTTGATCAGGGGTCAATAATGAAAACCCACTGTCGAAAGCGAGGAAACCTGCCATTAAGGCATGCAAGTTCCAAGGTACCAATTAGTTTCTAAGTCTAATTTCTGGATAATGAGTTGAATTCGATAGGAAAAGACTCGTCACAGGAGGGCCTTAATGTATTCCTCACCAATGACACAAAACAGGTAACAAGATTTGAAGTAGATCAGAGTAACAAGTGATTCGGGACTAACTCAGGGATGGTCGACACAATAGAAGGCTTATGGACTGCATAAATGGCTGACACAATAGAATACTTTCCAGGTTGAACTTTTATTTGAACATATTGACAACACGACAACTGTCTTGGAAACACTAACTCAACAACATGTATCACAGACCAATTTGTAATCTTATAAAGGATTATGATTAAGAGACAAGAGGAATTTCCAACCTAGACACAAAGCAAGTGAAAGGGTGTCATGTTCAAAGGTGACTCTTCCATAGAATACAGGTTTAGACACATTTCTTTCCAAATTCCCCCCCCACCATTTCTGGCGAGTACCTCTTTATTTTTACACAAGCTTGAGGAGGATAACATATGCTTGTAATGTAATCTCATCCTTCGGATGAGTCCCTCAGAGTATGTTTAATGAACCCTAGGAAGGAGTGGTTTGGTCCCATATGGGTCTGTCGATGTTTGTTTAACAAGTCCAAAAAGAGAAAACTCAGGGGTTTTTCATGTTTAGAGAGTCTGAAAAACATTTAAAGAGGACTCCGACATGTCCTTTTTTGTAAATTAATTTGATGAGACCAAAAAAGTGATAACCTACCGCTCATCAGATGTTTTCTTCAAATACTTTTATGAGCGTGAAAAGAGCAAGGTCGCTCGGCCATCGTTTCACATTTAGAGAGTCTGAAAAGAGCTTAAAGAAGACTCCAGGGGGGGTTCCTTTTTTGTATAACTTTTACGAGTTCGAAAAAATGATAAAAGTATACTTGGTTACATTCTCAGGTATTTACGAGCACGAGAAAGAACAAAGACTAAGCTCATGATTGTTTTCATTTTTACACAAGCTTAAAACAAAACAAAACTATGCTTGGGATAGATTTTATTTTAACACAAGCTTAAAACTAGCCAAAACTATGCTTGGACTTGGTTTCATTTTTACACAAGCTTGAACCAGAGGAAACTATTCTTGAGGTAGGTGGTTTCATTTTTACACAAGCTTGAACCAGAGAAAACTCTGCTTGCAACTTACCAACACATAATCCAAGACTAGTTGGTACTTAGAGCCTAGCTTAAGAAGCCAACGACTTAACTTCAACATGAAGTCCATAGGCTGTAAGCACTTCCCCTCCAAGCTTCAGTTCATCCAACATCATAGGAGGATGAAAAGAAGCTTCAAATACTATACATAATAAATTACTTGACTCAATTGAAGAGGGGGGGAATCTATTTCATTTTTTAACGAGCTTGACATAGGAACATGAACTATGCTCGGGAATCCAGGTTCAATCCCTAGACCTCTGTTTCATTTTTTAATGAGCTTGACACAAAAACAAGAACTATGCTCGTAAGATCTATTTAATTTTTTAACGAGCTTGACGTAGGAACGAGAACTATGATCGTAAGCTTTGTTTCAATTTTTAATGAGGTTTCTACAGAGACACAAAACTATCCTCACAGCTGGTTTCATTTTTTAATGAGCTTGAAATCAGAAAACCACGCTCAAGGTTGGTTTCTTTTTTTAATGAGCTTGAAATTAGAAAACCATGCTCAAGGCTGGTCTTCTTGATCACGACTACCAAGAGGATAGTGCTTTGGAAGGACACCATGTCAAGGGACAAAACTCGATCATGGCCTCCAAGAGATCTTCACTTGACGGAAGAAACACACTCTGGAAGGAACACATGTCGAGGGCCGCGATAGGGGTAAGGAGATCAAGCTCTAATAGCCCTACCAAAGAGATCACCATGTCAACTACCAGATCCAAGTCATAAGAGAGTGAGCTTATAGTGAGAGGTTCATCTGCATCGGCAACTGAAGGCATGGGAGACAACACCACATAATTGACCTATGGCAGGGGTGATATCGTCTGCATATAAGAACCATTTAGGGAGTTCATTGAGTTGATGGTCAAGTCAGGGCCAACAAACAAAAGTTGATTGATAGTCACAACTCTTTCATCGTGAGGGAAAGTTATCACACAAAAAATAGTGGACACAATAGCTTTCATGGCATAGACATAATCTCATCCAAGTTGTAAATCAAAATCCAAGCGGTCTTGGACTACCATAACATCAATAAAGACAATTTTACCTCCCAAAGTTACAAGAAACTGAGGAAGGATCCCTAAAGGGTGGCTGGTTCTTCTGTTAAAAGCTAACAGATTCTACGTAACCGAAAAAAGCTGAGGATAATCCAAAGCTTGCCAAGCAATAGAGGACAAAATACTAATGGATGAACCTTCATCTATCAATGTCTAAGGAACATCTTGACCACAAACTTGTATGGTAATCTTGAAAGGAATGTGAGAGGGAAGACAAGGTCCAGTTATTGCACCCTAATAAAAAAGGATGGCCTCATTACTTGGAGGGGGTTCTACGGGAGAAGGAGGAATTCCCCCTAGCACGGTAGATTCAGTATCAACAAGAAAAACGTGGGAAGTATTAGAATTACTCTCTAGCGAGAGAGTAGGATCGACTGATGATTAGATCAGATTGACCACTTGAGTTGCATTCTCCAAGGGGAGAATGGGGTTGACGACTAAAAATGGATCGACCGCTTGGGTTGCACTCTCTAACGAGGGAGTGGGATCAATCAAATATGGGACCGGATCGACCACTTTGTCAATTGGTTCAACTAAGGACGTGACCATATTGACTACATAATCAACCAGACTGACTGATGAAGGGACCAGATTGATCATTCCATCAACTACATGTGGGTTGAGAGTAAGCTTGCGAGAAGCAACTGGAAGTTGAGGCTGGGAAACAGTCATGTCCTCCAATAATTTCGAGGCTTCTTCCATGAGGGAAAATGTGAGTTTGATGACTCCCTCCGCATAACATACACGGGAACTTGACTCTACTTTTCTTCTTCCCAAAAGTATCTTGAATAGTTAACGAGAGGTCATCAACATGTTGTTCATAGGTTGACGACATGGGTTGGTGAGGGTGTGTAGAACATGCTTCTATAACCTTGGATATACCAGGGTAATCCTTAAGAAGATGGCTACCCTTACAAATCCTACAAGGGTACTTGGGCTTACGAGCTGTTTGGGTTGTCTTGGCATCATCAACACTCCCAACACGATTATCAATTACTGGTGTTTTTCCAACATGTCTAACAGTGGTTGGAAGTTTAGACCCTTGCTTATTTTTCTTCTTCTTATTCTTCCTTTTCTTCTTCTTCTTATCCACCGGGTTACTAGCTTTAGAGCTTTCACTCGACGAAGAAGATGAAACAAAAAAAGACCTTGCAAGTGGAGAAGGTGAAGGATCAACATGAGGTTGATGTTCTTTGGGGGAAGTGCTTACAATCGAAGAACTAGCTGCATTTGGGATTACCTGAGTGGAAAAAAACCATATCGATAATCCAATTGTGAGACCTGGAAGGCTCAAATTAGCGATGTGAGGAGGACCAATGTTTCCATAAGAAGGAAAAAAAAGGTTCCCTTGGAGAAGGGGTTCCTTCATTGGTTGTTCCAGGAATTGATGCCATTAAACACATATCCAACCTAGAGTCTTATAGGGAAAATAAACAACACACGCTAAAAATATAGTAAGCAAACAAGCAAACACAACCTTCTTATAATGAACGCATTATTTGGTGATGAAATCCAACGTCGTGGGAACAATGTAAGAAAGGGATAAGATAGAGCGGGTGGAAAAGTTACGTTGATGACCTTCTTAACAGAATTACGCCTTGGTGCAAGCTCCCACACATAATCGTGGGTATACCCTCCAAGGAGCTTGAGTGAGTTTAGCCAATGTCGATTCCAGGTACCGTGAAGAGTTTCCCCTCCATAATCACCTCGTGTAAATACCCTAAAGAGATAGGCCACTAAGGTTACCAATTACTACAGTGATTCCTGGGGAAACAATCGACAGTTTGATCTACGTGCAAAGGTAAAGTATTTAGCTTGAAATCAACTTGAAAGGCTTCCACTCATCCTTGTGGGTATACCTTCAAGCGACCCCCATAATGCTCGCAATCTCTACACCAAGACCAACAAAGCAGGGTGAGTAACTCTGCCAGTCTCAATGTGACCTTGTGATTGACCCTTGTGTTGGAAGGGCTTCCCAGGACAAGATGTAATAAGTGGATTTCATCGCTCCCTAACTCAAGATTCTATGTTTGTTTATAGATTTCGAAAGTTATATTTCACACCTATTCCAAAGCCCTACAACTAATCTAATGTAGGTTTGCTACTAGAAAATATAAAAATGTCTAATCAATTTTTATAAGTTCTTAATTTTAAGGTTTTTGTTACTCAAGAGGAAAATTTCATGGACTAAATGATGTTTTTACCAACTCTAAACAATGCAAAGAAATGAGAATGCAAATATTTCACTTCAATGAAATCTATATTACGAGAAGGAGAAAACGTTTATCATTCCCAGATGCACAATGTCCCAAAATTTTATTAAACTCATCAATATCATTTTTTTTTAAGAAATGAGCTAAAGAGAGTGTACACCAATACACGATTCTTGCCCCCCCCAACCATGAGGGTTTTTTTTTTCAAGATTTAAAGACAAAAAATGCCAAAAACCATGCAATTTCACTACTTCAAATGCGGATGCCCCCAATCTAATATAAAGAAAGAAATTAAAATTTTTTGTTTCAAAGATAGCTAAAAACAATAGCAAATCAATATGAAACAAAGAGACCCAAACAATTTTCTCTTTTAACACAAACTATTCAATAAAAGAAAAATAAGTTCTTTCACCAAACAATTCTAAAGAAAAAACAATGCTTTGTAATTGAAAGACACTCAAAGAAAGAGATCGAATCTTTCAAAACAAAACAAGCCAAAACAAAGAAAAGATGGCTAAAAGCAGATTCAAAGACTGTCAAGAAGACTATAATTAGACTATAATCAAACCCAAAAATTCACCCCAAAACCATATCTAAGATTCGGGCAAGAAAAACAATCAAAACTCAATTTTTTCACAATCGTCGCAGGCTGGAAGACTAACATAGTGTGACGATGATAGATCATCGCGGGCCAAAGAGAAGTAAAATGAGACGAAATTGCACAGTGTCTAATAGGTAGAGTGCATTGATCCTAGATCGTCACATTGTCCCTCAAAGTAGGGTGCCACGATCAAATAAAAAATGGAAAAAATAAAAAAGCAAGAAGGTTTTCCTGTGAATTTAAATAATCAAAGAGTGCATCTGGATCTCCTAGTGACTCAGAAAATAGAACTCAAGCAATCAAAGCAA
Organism: Picea glauca; assembly: GCA_000966675.3. Taxonomy (NCBI): domain Eukaryota; kingdom Viridiplantae; phylum Streptophyta; class Pinopsida; order Pinales; family Pinaceae; genus Picea; species Picea glauca. Next base: position 210,464 of record JZKD02S2256706.1, on the reverse strand, counting down.
GAAATAAAGACAAACTAGGAAAAAAATCCGTTTCCCCAGTGGAGTCGCCAATTTTGTTATCATACAAATTGGTAAGTGCGGATACAAACAGATCTCCCTAGTTTCACCTAAAACTAGAACAAAACAAGACAATGCACTATTCGTTTCTTAGATTTCAATTATCAAATGAGAAATGGATCTAGAACATACCTTTTAAATATTGAATATCTGACTTTGCCAATGCAATCCAAGCTCCGTCACGAGGCTTATGGAGAAACATCTGCAAAAGAACACAAGCCAACGAAGACACGAATAATACAAGAAATATTTGATATGAAACTATGTATGTGATCAAGGAATCATATAGTATGAACAAATAAGATTCATATAGGAAAGAAAAGTGCATCTGTATTAAATAATAGAAAGAGAGATTACAACCAAAGCCTTGATGTTGTAAGGTCCCTTCCAACAGTTCCTTGCTTCCCACACACTTCTTGCTCCAAGGATTCTGATACCATGGATCTGATAGCTACTCAAAATCTATCTTGACAAAGCAAATATCAAAGCCAATCTAACCAAGCTAACAATCTCAAGCTAAATTTCCAATCCAACTTTCTCCATGAGAGCTCCTCTCCTTTTATAAGATGAAGAGGATAAGGTGAGGAGGTTAAGATGATCCCACTAAATCATAAAAGCGAGTAAGATTCAAACCAATTGGAGGCCACCTCACCATAGAAGCTTCTCCTTCTAGAAGCATCGAAAAGATGCTCATTTTTACCACGTACAAAAATCGTCGCACCCCAGCTATAGTGCAGCCTGCGATGATCTGGGATCATTGCACCCCATCTATAGTGTAGCCTGCGACGACGTTGCAGTCCAGGTTTAGTACAACCTACGACGATATGGGATCGTCACACCCCATGCATATTGCAGGGTGCAACGATTCTCCTTACTAGGATTTTTACAAAAGAAAATATGATTCCATCTCTCAGGTAAAGTTATTCTCCCTTCTTTCCCCAGGAATTCAGGCCACTGATCTCTCTGAAGAAAACATATAAGTTTACATCATTAATGGTCATAAGGGTGACGAAAATAATGTGTAACAAAGCTGGAGGGACACCTGATAAGAAGAAGATGCACTCAAGGGACGCTTCATCATGCATATTAAATATGTTAGGGTAGTGGCCAACATTAGCCTATTTTGTAGCAGTTTGTTATTTTTTATTGTACAATTGTAGTTACTTCAGCTTCAGACGTGGGAATATTATGTTAGAGGGTGGAATTCGAATTGTAATGCTATCATTCACAATCTAAGATATAAGATAGGAATTAGAAGTCTTTGAGGGGTTCAAATGGTTAATGTGAGACTCTTTTTGTAATGTATTGATGTAATAGAGCCAGCCTTGGATTTTTATGTATCAGACTTGAGAATTTTTGTCTAATAGAAGTCAGCTTCCTTCCTGCCATCTTATTTCTCTCTTACTCTGAATTTACTGTCATTGAATGCTTCAATTGATATTTTATAGTTGTATTACAATGGAGGTTTGATTGTGATGATGTTATAATTATTCTCAGAGTTTAAGCTTTGATTAAAGAAGTTCTTGTGTCTAAAGCTTTTTCTTCATTGATCTGCTAGTAATGCTTGATGCTAATAGTAGACTTACTTCATCTTTCTCACTAACGTCTTCCTTCTATCCACATTACTCTTTAAAAATCTGATCTAAGTTAGACAAGACCTCATTTGCTGATGCACTTTATCTAGAACTTTTTGTGATTTACATTGTTGGGCTGAGTTTTCTCCATTTGACACTTTATCTTAAAACTTACCTTACAAACCCACTGATGGGTACTGAGATTTCACTTTAGCAATTAAAGTGTGACTTTCAATTCTAACACCTCTTTTCAACTTTCTCATGAAGTTTTCCACTTCTTCGTCTTCCTCCGAATCGTCGTTACAGCTAGAATCTAGTTTTGACTTTGGCTCGCCCTGCTTCTTTGTCTTCTTGGATGATTTGAATGATGCTTACTTTGTGGCTGGGTTATCTTGTTCTATCATCATTTCATAAGATGTGAATATTCCATGTAACTCATCCATGCTCAAACTGTCAATATCTGTTCTTTCTTCTAGGGTTGATATCTTAGGATCAAATCTCATAAGAAGAGATCTTAGAACCTTTTCAACAATCATTGATTCATCAACTTCTCCTCCCAGTCCTCTAATAATGTTCATTATTTGTTCAACTCGTATAAATTAGGCTATGATATCTTCATCTTCCTTCATCTTCAATTGCTCAAACTTAGCTCTAAGGGTTTGAAGATTAACTCCCTTGACTTTGGTATCTCCTTTGTAAATCTTTTGAAGTTTATCACAAAGATCATTTGCATTATTGCAATGCATAAATTTGTAAATATTGAATCATCTAGACTACTCAGAATGGTTCATTTAGCCTTTGAATTTTTTTCGTTGAGTTTCTTTCCATCTTTGTTAGTTGGGGGAGTTTCAGGTACTGTATATTTGTCTACTACTAACTTCCAAACATCAAATCCTTGTTCCTATAAAAAGGTTTGCATCCTTTTATTCCAAAAGGCATAGTTTTGACCATCAAACCTTGGTGCTCCAATATTAGTGTATTCCATGATCTCCTTCCAGTGGTTAAATTGTTTCTTGAAGGACTTGCTCTGATACCAATTGTTGGAATACTGAGA
>JZKD02S2256706.1:176489-207742 GCA_000966675.3 Picea glauca | reverse complement strand
TATCACTTTAAACCACAATATGTAATCATTAATTTCATCAACAGTATATCATCAATATATCATGAGAAGTATAAACCAATAGAGCATAATAGACATCCACAGAAACAAAACACACTAGGATTTACGTGGAAACCCAAATGGGAGAAAACCATGTGTTGGACCTTTGATATGAAAGGAAGCGAAGATTAAGGAATAAAGGTGAAGTACGAACTACGCGGAAGATACATAAACCGAGGAAGGGTCGAAGCAAGAAAAGAAGCAGAAAAGAAGGGGAAAAATAAGGAAAATCTAGCTGTTGGAAGAGAAGACCGAGGAAGATAAAGAAGTAATGAAAATGGATTGTGGAAAACTCAACAAGTGGAATAAGGAATCAACGAGTTATTTGAAGCACCTCACGGAAAAGAAGGAAAGACAGGCTGGCGAAGCCCTTAAAGCATGATTCAAGTTGACCTAGGGTTTTAGATCTAGGGTTTTGACACCTAGACTTTGTTATGTAATGTATAAATAAAGGTCTAGGAGACCGGGGAGGGTTCGTTCTAGGTTGGGTCGCTGATACTATGGTTGTTGTTGTTCATTGCGGATAATCATTGTAGAGAACAGTGTTGAGATTGTATAGTAAGATCTGCAGCTGGGTGCGAATATCAACCCTGTAGTTGGGTGTGCAGGGAAGGATGAGAGAAAGAGAGAGAGATCTGCAAGATAAGTGCACATATAAAACTGTATGTTTTCATATAATATATCAAGAAACATAGTTCTGTGGACATAGCCCTAGGGAGAGGGTGAACCATGCATATGTTGTTGTTATTTGTGATTGATGTTGTGTTATTTGTCGACTGTTATATTTTTATTGCATTGTTGTGTTAGATCTGAGATATAACTTGCGAAGTAGGCTTAAGTGAGATAAAGAATAAATAGATTGTTGTGTTTTGTTGTCGTGGATCCACTTTGCATTTCCTCTAGTTGTAGACACCTGTGTCCTGCAACCCCTTATTGCTACTTCAGGTGAGGCTGCATCTTTTTTGTAGGTGTTGCCGAAAGGGCTAGTAGTTAGGGCTTGTTGGTGTGCTGTAAGAGTTGAAACCTGGGTTTTCCCCTGTGCCAACAAATGGTTCCGTTGCTAGGACCAGGATCTTTTTGATGGAATGTCAAGGTGGTTCCCATCGAAGACAAAAATTCAGAAGTGGATAGAAGAACAAGAGAAGGACTTCGTTGAAGCCCAGAACAAGAATCCTAACATCAGTATAGAAGACTGGTTGGGAAGGTACATATTCATCGACATACATGAGATTTTATTTGGAGGAATTCATAAAGAGTTATACGAGTGGTTAGTAAGACTAGCATATACCTAGTTTGAGATCAGATATAGACCACCCGTGGTTTGGACAACAACGCTGATCAATAAGGTTAAGAGAGTTGATAACGCTGTGTCTAGGGTCATGGATCTCTGGTTTGATAGCACTATTGGAGGGTACATTATTGATTTTTCCATTGACAAAGTTGAATCGTATAGCCAAGAAGAGAGGTACTTCTTTAAGGGACCTAGAGGAAAGTTCCTACACTTTTTAAAGCTGAGGATTAAGATGCTATTGCATGAGAATAATATCCTAAAGATACAGTGAAGCTAATGTTCAAGAATTCAGACAGTGATAGTGACACATAGGCTGGACACACGCACAATGGGATACCATTCAGAGAGGTTTCCCTTGCAAACCTATTTAAGAAAAATACAGAGATGAAGGATTCTATAGTGGAGAAGAAGTAGATCTAACAGACGAAGAGCATTCAGAATTCACAAGAACAAAGGAAGTACAAACCGAAGAACTTCGTCGAGGAGGACCATAAAATTTAGGCACTGTGCCTACCGTGTGATATCACTCCTCATGTTGTTTTAGAAGCATTAAGTAACCTAAGTAACCAGATTAATCAGAGTGGTTAGAGCAATCAGAGTACTGTTACAAGCAGTTTAGCACATACTTAATCGAAAATCCAAGGAATGTCTATGGCAGATGAAATGAGATTACCGATCTTTAGAGGAGATGGATATGAAGATCCTAATCAAAACTGGTTCTTATGCAAGGCTGTATAGAGCATCAAGAAAGTCACTGACGAAGTTGTTAAGAGAACTCAGTTTAGTACTACCTTGAGGGATCACGCTCTGAATTGGTATATGAAGTTTGTTTCAGGACCTGGAAAACCTAAAATGCTGAATGCTATCACGACTGCATTGCATGAAGAATTCAAGAAACCTAAGTCAGAGTCACAACACATTATAGAGATGAAAGAAATCAAGTAGAAGGTCACTGAACTTGTTTGGGAGTTCGATCAAAGGTTTAAGACTCTGACAGGTCGATTGAGTTTTCAGATTCCAGATGAACAGAATAAAGAATGGTTCATTGTTTCTCTCTTGCCACATATCAGAGTCCCTCTGATGCAACATAAGGTTGCTTCATAGGCTGAAGCATTAGAGATTTCTATGAAACTAGAAGAAACCCTTGTAACATAAGCCAACCCAAGTATGAGTCAAATCTTGAATCAGTTAACTAGTTTGTCCTTACAAGTCAAAGACATGAAGAAAGACAAAGGAAAAGAGAAAAGAGAAGATATCTGATGTATCAGATGTAAATCAGCGGGCCATGACAAGGAGCACTGTCATCTATTTCATGAATACTTGGCCTCTGGAGTGCCTAGTCCTTTGAAGCAGACTACTGTACCCTGGTGCAAGGTATGTAGAACTAGACATCACCCTAATGAATGTTATTATATGGAAAAATATGTCCAAACACCTACCAATATTTACTGCACATTCTGCAAGTCTGTGGGACATGATGAGAAGGATCATAGGGCTTATGATGTCATGCATGAAATATCAAGGGACACATATAGAATTCAAGGAGAAACATAATAAGAAGGAAATGATACACAGTTCAACTCCCGAGGAAGAGGAAACTTCAACCCTCATGGTGGATTCAGAGGAAGAAGACAAGGAGGAGGTATGGGTCGAGGTAGAGGAGAAATCATCTATTATAATTGCGCACAACCAGGACACTTGGCAAGGGATTTTCAGAACCCTTGTACCACTTGCAACTATTGTAACTCGTTTGATCATGTCATTGAAGATTGTCCAGTATTTTTGGCCAAAATCCAAGAGAGGCAAGGAAGAAACCAACAAGTACAATAAATATCAGCAGAACCTCACGACGAAGACCCCAGAGTCATTGTTATTACTAGAGGAGGCACTGTTACAGGAGAAGACAAAGTGATTCTAGGAAAGACTACAGAAGGATCAGGGATCAGAAAAGATGCAGAGAAGGCACAATTGTTTGATCCAAAGAGAGAGACATACTTTTGAGGAAGCAAGGAAAGAATTTGTAGAAGGAAAACATTCTTCATCTAAGACACAACCAAAAGTAAGGGAATGTGGAATGCCACTGGCATTTGACCAGTCTGTTAGGAAAGGAAAAGAGGTAAGAAAGCTTATGGAATTCTTATGTACTTGCATCAATTTGATTAAGGATGAAAGAGTTGTACAAGAGCTCCAATACTTGATAAGAAAGTATGATATAGGAAGGGTAGATACTTTGTTGAATAAATTAGTACATCCGGTATCTAGAAAGAGAAGGACAAACAAGGAATTACACCTTAGTGCTCATATTGGAGGCTATGATGTGGACTATGTGGTCCTCAACTTGGGATCATAAGTCAATGTTATGATGAAGCAGACTTGGGCACTGATGGGAAAACCTAGACTGATTTACTCGCCTATCAGGCTTAGGATGGCCAATCAGTAGGCGGTGAGCCCCTTTGGAAGACTAGAGCATGTTCCTGTAGACATTGATGGGATAAGGACATTTGCAGATTTCAAAGTGATTGAAATTGTTGATGATAACTGTCCTTATCCTGCGTTGTTAGGAATTGATTGGGCTTTTAACAATTTGACTATTGTTGACTTGAAGAAGAGAAGAATGACCTTTGAGGGTAATGGCCTTAAAGTCATTGCACCTCTGGACCCAAATGAAGGTCGCAGATACACAAAACCTATCAGGGAGGAAGACTGTGCATATGCGATAGAGAACATCTACAAGCTGACAACAAGACAACATGGTTACATTAATCCTACAACAGACATAAATCTCAGCTGGCGAAGCAAAAGTGCATGTTCATCAGATTCAAAAGAGGCATTAGAAAATTGGCAGAACATGATGTATGAAGTATCCACACGACGATGTGCCAGAATGACCAGAGCAGTTCACTGGATTGGTACCAAAGTAAGTAATCTTCCAACGTTTGATGGTTTGAATCACTTAGAGACATTTCTAGCTGAATTTGAAAAAATTGTACCGGTACAACATAGGATGTTGTCACTGGATGAAGCATTGAAAGCCACACCAACTAGATGGTGGGGAGAACATAAGAGGAACATCATAGAATGGACACAATGTCACACCTTATTGATAGTGCACTTTTCATATCAAGCTAAAGGATGCAAAGTTCATTACACAGGCCAGAGTTGTCCTAAGGACCACATGCGAAGTTGTGAGGACGCCTAGGGAAACATTCCTAAAGAAAAATGGGTGCATCAGTTCATTAACACCTTGGATACTATGCCTATCAAATGGTATCTTCAAGCAGAACTGCACCTCATCACTACTGACTGGTATGAAATGACTCAGAACTTTATAGATATGTTTTTATTTGCAAGTCAATACCCTACAATAGATCGGGCTTTACAAACTATGAGAAAAAAGGTCTTTCGGGAGGCACCTAACCTCCCTTTTACCCAAGAAGGAGATGAATGGACTGTGCCTCTTCAACAGTTACATGATTGCTATAATATTAATGCTGATGAGGATGATGACCCTAGAGATGTAAACATTGCAGAAATTGAAGGTCACAGAGACATATAAGGGCCTGGGATTGAATTACCCTTTGTTGGACAACCCATTAAAATTAAGAAAGTTAATATTGGAACAAAGCTAACACCTAAACTAGCAAATGTGAGAGACTATTAGGATGATGCTACTATCAGCAAGATCACAAAACTACTGCATGAATACCATGACTTGTTTCCAACCAAGTTCACAGACATGAAGGGTATTAAAGGGCCCATGGGAGAAATGAAGATCCCCTTGAGGCCATATGCAAGACCTATCAAGCAGAGAACTTATAGACTGAATCCCAAATATAAGCAGAAAGTTAGGATTGAATTGGATAGAATGTTGGAAGCAGGAATCATAGATCCTGTTGAAGAATCCGAATGGAATAGCCCTATGGTGGTACAAGATAAGAAGATAGGAGAAATCAAAATTTGTGTAGATTTAAGGAAACTGAATGATGCATGCTTAAATGACCCATTCCCTACACCCTTTACTGATGAAGTTCTAGATAATGTAGGAGGACAAGAGGTCTACTTCTTCACAGATGGATTCTCACGTTATCATCAGATCAAAATTGCTAAGGAAGATCGACATAAAACCACATTTGAAACAAAATGTGGTTCATTTCAGTACACTGTGATGCCTTTTGGCTTGAAGAATGCACCAAGCATCTTTTCTAGGGTGGTGGTCGAAGCATTTAAGGACTTATTACACAAGTTCCTAGAAGATTATTTTGATGATTGGACTATCTTTAGCTCACTAAAAGACCATATTGAATGTTTAAGATTGATGTTAGATAAATTTAGGCAATGTCTAATTTCCCTGAATTTAAAAAAATGTATTTTCTTTTCACCCTTTGGAGTTCTGCTATGGCATATTGTGTGCAAGCAGGGATTGTTGGTAGACCCTTCCAAGATTGCCATCATTGTTGATCTAGCTCCCCCTACTTTGGCCAGACAGCTGCGCACTGCATTGGGGCACACTGGATACTATAGAAAGTTCATTAAGGGTTATGCACATATAAAAACACCTATGGAGAAGCTATTAAATAAAGACAACAAGTTCTAATGGACATAAGAATTCCAGTAGAGCTTTGACACACTAAAGCAAAAAATGGTCACTGCGCCAATCTTGGTTTTTCCAGATTGGAGTAAGGAGTTCAATGTTCATGCCGATGCTTCATCCATTGCATTCGGATTAGTTTTAGCACAACTGGGTTTAGGATACATAGACCACCCTATAACATTTGCTAGCAGGAATCTCTCTACAACTGAGAGGAACTACACTACGACTGAAAAAGAAGGCTTGGCTATGGTTTATGCGCTGCAAAAATTTAGACACTATTTGTTGGGAGGACATTTTTGACCACTCTACATTGAAATACTTAGTCAAAAATCCAGTGTTGGGGGGGAGAATATGCAGATGGATACTACTATTCCAGGAGTATAATTTTGAAATTATGGTTAAGCCAAGAAGAATGAATAAAGGACCTGACTACTTATCCAGGTTGGAACATGGAGAGGAAGCTACTAGTCTGGAGGATACACTTCCAGATGAAAAGTTGTTGGCCATTAGGAAATTTTATGATCACTTTGTCGAGACAATTCAGTTCTTGTCCATAGGAATGGCACCTTGTGAGTACATAGTCATTCAGAAGAAACAGTTGGTAGTCTGTGCCGAATACTTTCAACTTATAGCTAGACAGTTGTATAAGATGGGACCCGATGAGATCTTGAGGAGATGTGTTATGGAGACAAAAAAGCCACTGATTCTGGCAGAAGTGCATCAAGGCATCGCAGGAGGACACTATGCAGGGAAAGAAACAACACATAAGGTTCTCAGAATTGGCCTCTGGTAGCCTACATTACATAAGGATGCTAAGGAATATTATAGAGCCCACAATGTATGTCAAAGAATAGGAAAGCCTTCTCGAAGAGATGAGATGCCTTTAGCACCACAATTAACATTACAAGTATTCGAGAAATGGGCCATTGATTTTGTGGGACCTATTAAACCACCAGGAAGGCGCACATGAGCTAGATATATTATCACTGTGACAAAGTATTTGACCAGATGGGCATAAGCAAGAGAAGTTAAGGATTGTAGTGCATCTACAACTACACAGTTCATTTTTGAGGATATCATAACAAGGTTTGGATGCCCGAATATCCTCATGAGTGATCAAGGCACACATTTCATTAACAAAACTATTGAAGCCTTGACCCAAGAATTTGAAGTTCACCATCAGAAGAGTACTCCATAACACCCACAGGAGAATGGTATAGTCGAAGCTTTCAATAAGATCTTGGAGATATCACTGACTAAGATTTTTAGTGTTAACAGAGATGACTGGAATTTAAGAATTCCAGCATTATTATGGGCCTACAGAACTACTTGCAAGAAGTTAACAACACAGACCCCATTTAAGTTTGTATATGGCTTGGAAGCAGTGGTACTTATGGAATACTTGGTACCTAGTTTAAGAATTGCGACATTTATAGGTATGGATGACACAGGCGCTATTCAAGATAGGCTTGCACAGTTATTGGAACTAGAAGAAGACAAGTTTATTGCAGTATTTCATCAGCAGGTAGAGAAAGATAGAGAAAAGGATTATCATGATAGACACATCAGGAGAAAAGCATTTAAGCAGGGAGATTTAGTATTTTTATATGACAACAAGTTAATGAAGCATCTAGGGAAGTTCATGACACATTGGCTAGGACCATTTGAAGTTTCCTATGTTACAGAAGGAGGAGCTGTGTAGTTGAAAACCCTTGATGGAGAATGGAAAGAAGGTTTGGTAAATGGGAGCCGGTTGAAATTGTATTATGACAACCAGATGCCTCACAACTCTCAATAAAAGTATAAGGAATAAGTGTCTAGGTACCAGGTGCAGTTGAAACTGGGTACCAAACACAGAAAAGAAAGTCTGCATAAGGAAGGTAGGGACCGAGAAGAAAGCACAGGCTGCTCCGCATAGTTTGAATTCGAAGTAAAACAAAAGGTTCAGTCTTGTAGTGACTCGGGATGAGTCACATGTGAGTGTTGGGGGCCTGTTGGCCCTTGGATATGAAAGGAAGCGAATATTAAGGAAGAAAGGTGAAGTACGAACTGTACAGAAGATACATAAACCGAGGAAGGGTCGAAGCGGGAAAAGAAGAAGAAAAGAAGGGGAAAAAGAAGGAAAATCTAGTCGTTGGAAGAGAAGATTGAGGAAGATAAAGAAGTAAGGAAAATGGATCGTGGACAACTTAATAAGCAGAAGAAGGCATCAACGAGTTCTTTGGATCACCTTGCGGAAAAGAAGGAAAGATAGGCTGGCGAAGCCTTTAAAGCACGGGTCAAGTTTACCTAGGGTTTTGACACATAGAATTTGTTATGTAATGTATAAATAAAGGTCTAGAAGACCAGGGAGGGTTTATTCTAGGTTGGGTTGCTGATACTATGGTGGTTGTTGTTCATTGCGGAGAATCATTGTAAAGAACAATGTTGAGACTGTATTGTAAGATCTTCAACTGGGTTCGAAGATCAACTCTGCAGCTGGGTGTGTAGGGAAGGAAGAGAGAAAGAGAGAGATATATGCAAGCTAAGTGCGCAAATAGAACTGTATGTTTTCATATAATATATCAAGAAACACAGTTTTGTGGATGTAGTAGCCCTAGGGAGAGGGTGAACCACATATATCTTATTGTTCTTTGTGATTGATGCTGTGTTATTTGCTGACTGTTATATTGTTATTGCATTGTTGTGTTAGATATAAGATATAACTTGCGAAGTAGGCTTAAGTGAGATAAAGAATAACTAGATTGCTATGTTTTGTTATCGTGGATCCACTTTTCATTTCCTTTGGTTGTAGAAACTTGTGTCCTGCAATCCAATATTGCTACTTTGGGTGAGACTGCATCTGCTTTGCAGGTGTTGCCGAAAGGGCCAGTAGTTAGGGCTTGTTGGTGCACTGTAAGAGTTGAACCCTGGGTTTTCCCCTGTGCCAACAACATGTAATGTTTTTATTTTATATAAAAGAATACATTCATTAGAAGCACCAACTTCCCAATTCTCCATCTACAATAGGAAGGAGGCTACGACCCCTATTTACAGGCTCCAACTTGAAGGAACCTACAACTCCTTGAATTCTCTGGCTCCAACCAGAAGGAGGCTACAACCCCCTGATTCTCAGGCTCCAACCTAAAGGAAGCTCAACCTCCCTGAGTTCTCCAGCACCAATAGGAATGAGGTGACAACCCCCTTTCCTTGCCCCATATTGTCGCCTTGTAATATAAGTGTATACCAAATTTCACTACCACAATCACTACCATTGTCACTACCATTGTCACATCAACCTGTAACATGTCAACATGTCACTGCATCCAAATTGTCATTGTCACTCTACCATCAACCTGTAATTGTCACTATACCATCTATTGGAGCCACCTTTCTCTAAATACATGAAATGTTATACTTAAGCTCAAAATGGTTGGTTTTCGGGACGTCGTTTGTTTCACGTTTCTCCCCTCTGAAGTCGCAGTATCCCGATGTGCGAAATGGAGAAAACCTTCCTAAGTTTAATCACCATTACTAAAAGACTAAGCGAGGCTTATCATCTCTTAGTACCTCGTACCCTCACTCTCGGGAGTTACGCGTTGAACGTTTCTCAAGCCTCCGACTTGAAAATCACAAAGTTGTGTTAAAGTTACCCAGGTTAGTATCGAGAACAAGTCACTTTAAACCCTAGTTAGTCCCTATCATGATTTCACGACTCAACGATAGCTTCCCCAAAGTGCACCACCTGCGTAACCGTGATCCACGAAGTCACGATTTTCTTTAATTAAGCATGGATTAATTAAAAGGCTTAAGTCAAATCACTTCTAATATATTAGTTCACACCATCACAATTTTGGGTTTGTAAGGTTCAGTGGCTAGGAGCGAAAACACCCGATGTGGCGAGTGCCGAAAAGGGGATTAGCAACTAAGTGCACCAAATTGAAAGAACTAAACCTGATTAATTAGCACCTTAAACAAACTTTAACACACGCGCTTTACAGATGAAGTCTTGAATGATCCTGTGTTTTTCAATGTTACGACTCGTCAAACATTTATGGCATTTATTTGAATTGCAGTAAGGTGACAAATAGTAAGATCTCATTTTTTACTTCTAAATATTTCTATTAAGCGATTTGACCGTTCTGTTGGCAAGGACACCCATGGGTTTAAATGACCAATATAGAGAGTTTTTCCTTCATTGTTTCAGTTTTCATTCTTATTTGCGCGCAGAGCCATTTCATTAGGATAGTCGCTGTTTGTGTTTTTCAATTTTTTCGAAAGGAGGTCTAGTTGCAGGTTTCTCTATCATGGCTCCACAAAAAATTCCCAAGGCATCTACTGAGAGTTCAGGTTAGGGTTCAGACGTTGTTTCCGATACCTTGCCTCGAAGTATTAATTCTATCAAGACATGGTCATACATTTCCAACATTCTGCAATCCGAGTTGGTAAACTATTCGGGTGATTTTAGTGACAACGAGAAGGATGACTTATCAACCAAATACAAAATCGTCGCTCAAGAAGAGATGCAGAAAATAGCGGTGAGGCCCCAGCTTCTTCCCTATTGTGATATGATCAGGTGGGCGCTGGACCATGTGGACATCCTAACTAGGACGATTATCAGTGAACATAAGGTAATGATTGGGACTTTCAGGCCAGAACATTTGTAGGAAATGTATAAATTGTCACCCACACCAAACCTTACTCACAATGATGAATTTCTAGAAGGTTTCAAGAAGAAGGAGTGCGAGCAATATGAAAAATGTTTATTCGATCTGATCAAAGATTGGGTCTCACACCCCACGAAATTCATCTTTGACACTAACATGATCTATTCAATCTCTTCCTTGGAGCCACAATTCAAGTACATAACGATGATGGCCTACGGGTTGTATGGAAAGGAGGACACTACCCATTTTTTCCTCCCATGGGTACCGCTCATTCATACAGTTGCTGAGGGTTTCTCCTTCAACTGGGCCAAATTGTTGTCTGACCAGTCGAATTACCGAATATCGAGCACAAAGGGCAAGTAAGAAATCAACTTTGTTCTTTATGTCTACTTACATCATGGATGCCATCTGTTTCATGACACCCTTCCCACTAATGAACTGGAGCTGGGCTCCATCTAATACAGAGCCTATTCATGTCTACCACTCGAAGCTTTGGGAGGATAAAGCCAAACAATTCATCTACGATATCTTCAACTGGGTAATGGTGCCATTGCATGTCGCCATTTTCGGCCAACCGCCGCCCATGATTTAGGATAGCGTCACGACCAACCTGAGTAGCGTGGCAGATTGGTATATAGAGGCAGAATTTTCATATATCAGGGTTTTCGACACCTCTGTTCCTCCATATTCTCTACCGCTATTATTTCTAGATAAGCTATTGTGCCACGAGATCACCAGACAGACTGTGCTTGGCGGAATAGGCAAAGAGCTCAAAGGAGTATCAAAAAAGGTATGGCTGCCCTTCCCCATTCATATTGGTGCATATTCCTTGTTATATTTTGGCCATGCCAAAGCCGAGGCTACGGTTTTAGAAGAAATGAAGCTGGTGGATATTGAGTTCAAGAAGCACAACCCTAGTAAGGTTGTGAGAAATCACCTAGCGAGTTGTGGCCTGAAGAGATATGAACACGAGGATTCCCCTCATGATGAAATATTCTAGGGTACGAGGTCCTACTCTAAAGTCCTAAGTCAAACTCAAGCCCTGCCACCTAGAGATATAGCCGATTTCTTTAAATTCCAGGAGCACCGACGGATTTGTCTCCCCCAGATTTTACAGGGTGAAACCCCAAAGCTTCCGGTTACACAAAATACAGAAGCCAAAGGTTCAAAGGACTCAAGTCCAAACAAGGAGAAGAACCAAGAGAAAACATGGGAGGCTGGAACCTCAGAGCGAGGAGCCAAAATCCCCTACCAACAAAAAGGAAACCCCAAAAAGGGTACGTCGAACAAGTAGGTCCAAGGTCAAGCAGAGATACCCTCGCAAGGGTCAGGCGACTCACTATCGCTCATGTCAAACAAGCTGGTCACAGATGTTACCCCGAAACAACCATCAAAGGAAATCGACAGTCCAATTGATATTATCACACCCTTACAGTTCACAAAGGGGAATCTCGATGCGGGGTGGGTTTTCAATGAAGAACTGAGACCCATTTTTGTAGAGGAGTTGCCTCCTAACGAATTTTTCTTTGATAAAAAAAGGAAGGCCGTGGTGAGACAAAAATTATATCAAAGAGAGGGCGTAGTGGCTAAAAACTTTAAAATCATGACAGATGGAAAGGCTGTGAAAGAAAAAGAATTCACAGACGAGATAACAGGAACACTGGGGGATTATGCTACAACCAATCAATACTCAGTTGGAACTTTGAAGGCCCAGTTGAAACGAAATAACCTCTTGATCAGTAAGTTGGAAGCTAAAGTGGCTACTATTGAAGTAAATTCTAGGGATGAGGTGAGAAAAAGCCTTGAGCAAGCCCGAATAACCGATCTGCAAGAGATCAAGAAACTTAGATCCGACCTTGAGCAGGTGTGCCAGTCGGCACAAGTTAGCCAAACACAGGTAAGACAGCAGGGGAAACAAATTATAGAGTTACAATCGAAATTGGATGTTGCCGAGAATCAGGTTTTAGACATAAAAATGTTCAGATCCCAAGCTGCCGAAATCTGACAGAAGGTATTAATGGCTCAACAAGACTTGCTTGTAAAAGTAGGAACCATTCAAAACCACTTTCAAACGATAGATAAAGTGTTAGAAAATATTTCTTTGAGAGAAAGAGAAGCCGGGGAAGCTTGGGTTTCTTTCCAAGATGTTGTTATAGCTACGGTGAAGACAGAGATGGTCGACAACTCCAAATTATCCACCGCAGAACAAACTAGAGGGAATATCTTGTTGAAGGTTTGGGAGAAGAATATATCATAAAGAAGGGGGAGAGCTAATGAAGTGATGGATTCTTCTGAGGAAACGTTCTCCTTGATAAGTAAAAGTTTGTTAGACCTTGATAAGGAAGGAAATGCTGGGACACTGGGCAAAATCAATATAGCTAAACACCTGCTGGACATCAAAGAAAATGTGGAGAAAGGGAAAGTGGAGATATCCCAAATAAGTCAGGTTGATATGGTCCAAGTGGAAAAATGGCTAGTACAACCAAGTTTACAATTATGCTATATCATCACGAAAGACCAACAAGTAGGGAAAAGGTTGCCATAGTTGGTGAAGAGTTGTTACACCTTTAAGGAAAGCAACCAAGTAGAGCCTTCCAGGTTGATAGCCCAGTTTGTGGAAAGGTGTGTCATTTGCATCGAGCAGGTGAAGGGACAGGTTTCTTGTGCTAAATAATGACAGATGTCAACCCATTCCATTTCTGAAGCCGGAAGAGCAGACAAAGGAAGGTGCTCCACCCTTACAAGGGAAGACAAAGATGAGGAGATGAAATGCTCCATTTTTTCATTTGTAACTGACAAGTTTCCAGAACGATCAGAATTCTAAATGTTCTGAAGTTTGTTTAAATATACATTGAGGAAGAGATAGAAAGGGGCTTTTTTTTGGGTGGTAGATTGTAATAGAGAAAGTTCTTTTTAGCCAGGATTAATACAAAGCGAATTGAAGACTCCATATTCTGTCAAGATTGAGTTATGTGTTTTTCCTCTGTTATTTCATGCTTCATGTCATTTTTTACATATACATATTTGATGAATGTTTTAGCTGCAATTTAGTATAATATCTACTGTGGTGATCAGGTTCTAGTTATCTAGTTATTTACAGTTTTTCCTCTGTATCAGCTACTAGCAGGTACAAGACATGTGAATTACTTAGATCTCTAAATTATATGCTTTCATCAAGGTATTCCTGTCCTTTCTTCTTCTGCTACAACGTGGGATTCCTCTGAAATTGATGCCCCACATTGTTGACAACTCTATGTTTTCACACTCGGTTTCAAGATTTTAACTCAGTTACGGAAAACAACCTTCAATTTCGTTAAACCCTTTGATTGGATTCATTTAATTTTCCTTGTATAATCTAAAATTGAAATAAGCACTTTAAAACATCAACCCTCTTCTAAAGATCTGTTCTCCCCATGGCTGTACCCGTCGTAAGACAACCCAACATCGAACCTGGCCTATCGGATCAAACCAACATCGCTTTGACTCTTTTCGATACCATACTTAAGATTTCCATCACCCAGACGTATCTTGAATGTTCATGGGCCGCCATCGAACTGGATATCAACATTCAAGAATATTTGGAGGCTAGACAAAGACAACTCAAAGATCGGCCATAACTTCATTCCCTGAAGTTGTTTCTTGCCCTTTTTTCTTTCTTTATTTCACTCACTTTAGATTCTTAGATTATAAACTTTATATCCTTAAGTGTAGACTCAGGAACAACATCTTTCTGGCGTCGTTGTCGGGGACGGAGAATCGTAGTCACTTTCCCCTGAGAAAATGACATTTCCAAGTTTCATTTTTTGATAGTGAAGAAAGAGAGAGCACCTTGTTAAGGCTAAATGTTCATCATTCACTTGGAATATCCACTCTTAATTAATCTAGCATCCTTTCATAAGAACACCAGATAAAACCCAGATGCCAAACAAACAGTGCCAGTTTCCGACCTTGAAAAAATACTAAGACCAAGGGGTATTTAAAAAAAAAATGTGGTTGCCTATCAACCCAAGTCTAATCAATATAAATATAATACCTTTCTTGAACCTTCACCCTCACGAGAACTTCCTCTCAGGAAAATATCGGACAATGCCGTCGAAGCCGAGACCCTGAAGTCCGAGCAACTCCTACCCGAGATCAAAATCGAGACCTCTCCGACTACCTCTTACGTTACAAGGGGCGACACACCCACCTTAAAGCTCATCCCTATCGATATCCCATCGATTCTCAATATAAACTCCTCCGTCACTCAAGGCCTTGAAGAAGTTTCCACGTACATGAATTTGACACCGATGGGTTCTCCCATTTACATATCCTGCAAGTCGTAGGTGCCGAGTCCACGTATAACTTCTTCTCCTTTTTCATCTTTCACCTCCCCTGGTAAAAAGTTTCCTGACTTTTCCCCTTTCCACCCCAGGGAATCTAGAGAGTCGCTATACATCTTCGCTAACCCTCTTTATAATGCATTGATTTCCTCTCCTAGGTTATCCATGGCCGCCATCGGAGGAGGAGCAGGGGGAATAGGAGGTCAAGGTCAACAATTGCCTCCCAGAGATTTCACCAAAGTAGCCGCTAGATATGCCCCCTTGGTCCTTCCAGTACCTCTCCATGATTTACCCAAAAAATATATGAAAAACTTACCCAAGTTCACAGAAGAAGGGGATCTAACTGCAGCCGAGCATATCAACTTTTTTGATCAATTCGCTGATATTATAGGTCTCAAGAATGAGGACGTGTATCTCGATTGTTTGTCCAAATCTTCAAGGGATAGGTAAGAACTTGGTTTCAGAGTCTGTCCCCAGGTTCAATCATATCCTATGATGCACTAGAAGACCTCTTTCTCAAACAATGGGGTGAAAGAAAGGATCATTTATACTATTTGACCGAGTTTGGGTATTTAAAGAAAAAGGGATTTGAAACTGTTATGGAATTTATCCAAAGGTTTAACAAGTTGTACAATAAGATCCATGTTGAAGTTAAACCATCCCAAACCAAAGCCAAAGTAACTTTCGCAGGAGCCTTTGAACCCGATTTTTCTCTACTATTAAGATAAAGGAGAGGGGTCGACCTAACCCGAATGCAAGATGATGTTGTGGAAATTGAATCAAACATGATGGCTTCGGGTAAATTAAAAATGAAAATTGAGATGAGAAACAGGGAAACTAGACGTCTTAGAGAATAAGAAGGTCCCTTTGGATCTGGAAGCTCCTCAGATGACAAAATGGATGACATGTCTAGGATAATAAAATAACTATCAAACAAAATCTTGAGAATGGAGCTAGATCAATCAAAAGCTGATCAATTCGTTAAGAGAGAATTCAGGAGAAATCCCAATCCTCAGTTTCAACCAAGACAAATTAAAAATGAAGACCAAAAGATCCAAGCACCTCTAAAAAATGAAAATTTTATTGGGGGAAATGATATGCAAGAGTTCTAAGACTTGGAAGAAGACGTAAACAACTTAGGTGACGACTGTATACAACCTCACTTGATGAAAGAAGATTATGAGAAGTCCCTGAACATTGAACAGTCATCGGTTAAAGACAATAACCTAAATGACGATGATGATCCCACTTATCAAGGAATGGCCGACACCATAATGGTCGAGCTCTAGCACAAATACAATATGAGGCCCATAAATAAACCTGTGTCGATTGTGAAACCCAAGAAAATTTTGCCTAGGGGTGAAATATATGAGCTCATCCAGAAAGAGACCGAGATGAGAAATAACATAGGGGTAGACTCACAAAATACCAATGTAAAAGGGGCTGAAACCCAAGCGAGAAGAACTAAGGCAGCTGAAACGCGGACACTCGAAACTAGAAATGCTAAAAATAAAACAGTGCTACTAAATAAAATGGATAGGAAAGAGTCTGATGTTTTAGCCAAGGAAACAAATAAAATCGTGGGAGTTTTCTGCCTAGAAAACGAGATAAAAAATATCAAGATACCAATACCTTTGGTCGAGTTGGTGAAGAATCCTGTGTACTGAAAACAAATAACCAAGATGATAATTTTTTTAGATCTAGAGAGTCAGTCCGACGTAATAAATCTGGAAGATGACAAGCCTAATATCACTTTTGGTCCACATTTTGAAGGTTCCAGAGATACCATCACCCCCTTCTATATTACCCTGAAAGTGCACGATCGGCTGTTGCATAATTGCATGCTAGACTCTGGGGCCTCTCATAACGTAATGCCCAAATCTATTATGGATAGAATAGGCCTCGAAATCACCAGACCCTATGGATATCTTTACTCATTCGATTCAAGGAGAGTTAAGTGCATGGGAATGATCAAAGATTTAGTAGTCACCCTCTCCCAGATTCTGGTGAAAAATGTCCTAATGGATGTAGTTGTCGTCGATATACTCCTGAAGTATGGTTTACTATTATCTAGATCTTGGTGAGCCAAGCTCAGGGGATCCCTTCAGCTGGATATGACCTACGCCACAATCCCTGTTTTTGGTGGACAATTCACACGGTTATACAGGGAAACACGGTTGGCATATATGGTAAGTGATCCACAGAATCCTAACAATTACCCTGTTTACATCGCCGATCAAGACCTGGGAAATTGTATTCTATCCTTTGACGATACTGAAGATAATTGTATAGAAGAAAGTGACATCGATGAAATCAAAACCGAAAAGACAGCTAAAAATGTGTACAACACTGGAATTTGGAAAATGTTCTTTGATGGTGCTTCGTCGTGTGAAGGGGCAGGTGCAAGAGTGCTTTTTGTAGCACCTGCAAATGAATTCGTCATTCCCTTCTCTTACAGGCTACAGTGGAACGTAGACTGCACAAACAACGTTTGCGAATATGAAGCTCTAGTCCTAGGTTTGGAAGCTGCCAAGAAGCTAAACATAAAGAACTTAGAGGTCTATGGAGATGCTGAACTGATTGTGAAGCAGGTAAATTGGAAGTACCAGGCCAAGCACCCGAGACTGAGGTCCTACAGAAATTGTGCCTGGGATATAATGGAAAATTTCTTTTCATCAGTAAAGGTTCATTTCATCCCACGAGCTGAAAACCAGCAGGCCGATTCACTGGCCAAAGCCGCTTCAACTTTCGCACCCACTACCACTTTCAAATTAAAATACCACATAGAGGTAAGGCACACACCATCCATACCAAAAAACATACAACACTGGCAGGTTTTCAAAGATGACGAATAGATCAGAAAGTTCCTTAAAATGGTGGATGATTTCTCCGAAACCCACATTTACTAGGAAAACCAAAACGATCATACCTGGATTATGCAGGAAGGGGAGGAACCTTAGGAGTTTTGAGAAAAAATTTCAAATCATTGCCTGCTAGTGTTAAAAAGTAATCAAATCCCTAAGGGCCTGATACCTCTGGAAAGGTTGTTTAATCAAAACAACATGCCTCTGAATTCCACCTTGCAGCCCCAACCAAAGGAGGTCGAAGACTATGACGTGGGAACCACCAAAGAGGCTAGGATAGTGAAGTTGTCAAAGTACCTTCCTCCTGAGATAAAAAGCAGGTATAAGGACTTACTTCGGCGGTATAAAGATGTCTTTGCGTGGTCTTACGATGAGCTCGAAACCTATGATACCTCTGTGATCGAGCACAAGATACCTTTGAAACCTAGTGTTAAACCCTTTAGACAGAATATCAGACAAATCAACCCTATTTTACTGCCTGTGGTCGAAAGAGAAGTGAAAAAGCTATTCGACGCAAAAATAATTGTACCTCTTAGGTACTCTGACTGGGTGGCGAACTTAGTCCCGGTTAGGAAGAAAAGCGGGGAGATCAGACTATGTGTAGACTTTAGAAATCTAAACAAGTCCTCTCTCAAAGATAACTATCCTCTACCAAAAATGGATCAGGTTTTGGAAAAATTAGTCGGGGAAAATAGGATGTCGATGATCGATAGGTTTTCCGGTTACAATCAAATTGCTGTCAATGAGCATGATAAATAAAAAACAACTTTCACGACCCCTTGGGGCACATTTATGTATGACACAATTCCTTTTGGTCTGATGAACGCAGGTGCTACCTTCCAGCGCTCTATGGATATCGCCTTCATCGGTGAAAGAGATAAATTCATGGTTATCTACCTCGACGACCTGACTATCTTCTCTAAATCCGATGAAGACCATCTTTTACACCTGAAGCAAATGTTTGAAAAATGCCAAAAATTTGGTTTGTATTTAAACCCCAAGAAGTCTCACTTGGTGATGCAAGAAGGTAAAATCTTGGGCCACATTGTGTCTCAGGACGGAATTAAAATCAACCCTAAAAGGGTGGAAGCTATAGACACCATAAATATTCCTAGAAATATAAAAGAAATTCAGTCATTTTTAGGAAAAATAATTTTTTTGAGAAGATTTATCCCAAACTTTGCTGAAATCATGAAATTGATAACATATATGCTAAAGAAGAACAACGAAGTGAAATGGATGGCAGAGGCTAAATTGTCATTTGCACGCATCAAGAAAGTTATCAGCGAAGCGCCTGTACTGGCAAGCCCTGATTACCTAAAGGATTTCCTGATTTTCTCGTTCGCCTCCGAACACACAGTGGCGACAACACTTCTCCAGAAGAATGAAGAGGGTTTTGAGCAACCAATAGCCTTTTTTAGTAAAATTCTTAGAGATGTTGAACTGAGATACAATATAATAGAGAAACAAGCGTATGCTATGGTTAAGGCTTTGAAGGCTTTTAGAATTTACGTGCTACACTCCAAGGTAATCACATACATTCCCACCAGTTCTATGAAGGATATATTGGTTCATCCTGAAAGTGATGGAAAGAGGGGTCGGTGGCTTGCTAAAATTCAAGAGTTCGACCTAGAGGTAAAACCAACGAAACTAGTAAAAGGACAAGGTCTGGCTAAGCTCTTAGCGGAATCAAATTTCAGAGCACTCAGAATAAATAACCTGCAAGGATACGAAGGACATGGGGGTGTAAACAAGCCCGATGACCAAATATATATCTCTAGAATCGAAGAGAAGTTTGCCTTATCAGATTGGTATAAAGATATAGTGTCCTACCTACTGACCATGAAATGCCCTAGCGATCTGTCTCCAGCTAAAGACAGGACACTGAAGCTGCATGTGGTGAAGTACTATATATCCAAAAGTCAATTGTACTAGAAGGACCCCTTAGGCTTCCTACTGGTTTGTTTGGTAGAATCATAAATGGAGGGGGTCATAAACGAATTCCACGAAGGAGTGTGCAGAGGGCATCACGCCTGGAGGGAAACAACTTATAAAATCCTGAGGGTAGGATATTATTGGCCTAAACTTTTCTCACATGTCAACGTCAAAGTCAGAGCGTGTAACCCTTGCTAGTTGTTTGCAGGAAAATAGAAGCTCCCAGCGCTACCTCTGGTTCCTGTCAAAACTGAAGCCCCTTTTCAACAATGGGGGTTAGATTTATAGGCTAAATCAACCCACATTCCAATGCTCAACACAAATGGATCCTCACCACCACAGATTATTTCACCAAATGGATGGAGACTATTCTGACTAGGAAGGCGACCGATTCAGTGGTGATAGATTTCCTGGAAGAGAGCATACTATCCAGATTTGGCTATCCCCGAAAGATAGTAATGGATAATGCCCAGGCATTCAAGTCTATGGCAATGGTCATATTTTGCCAAAAATATAACATCGTATTGGGCCACTCCACAACATATTACCCTCAAGGTAATGGGTTAGCTGAATCATCAAATAAAAGTTTAATTACCAGAATTAAGAAGGTGCTGAGCGAAAACAAAAGATCTTGGAATGTACACTTAAAGTACGCTTTATGGGAAAATCGGATAGGTACGAAGAAATCCATTGGTACTTCTCCTTTCCAAATGGTATACGTGACTGATGTGGTATTACCTATAAATCTGGCGCTCCCTGTAATGAAGCTCTGGCAAGATGAGAAAGAAGAGCCAAACCACGTCACAAGAAGAATAAATCAACTGATTGAGATCCAACAACGTAGGACCGAGGTGGATGCAAGGATGTAGAAATACCAGGACGACATGAAAGCGTTGTTCGATCATAAAGCCAAAAATAGGGATTTCCTCCTCGACGATTTGGTTTTGAAATGGGATGCTAGGAGGGAAGATTCGACAAAACATGGTAAATTTGATCATATCTGGTACGGACCATTCAAAGTCTCAGCTTCTGAAGGGAAGAATTCATTTCTTTTAGAGAATTTGGACGGTAAAACTCTCAGCGCCCCTATAAATGGGCGTTATTTAAAGCACTATATGCAATAAATGAGTTCCAAATATCCATTGTATATACCAGTTTGTGTTTTCCTTTTTCTTTTTTATAAACTTTTCTGTAAGTTCACTTTCATCGCGAATAAAACAGGCTGTTGATTTCCTAGAAGTAGAGACATAAATTTTGACACACAGAATCCCATAAATCCTGAAGACATGATACTCTTCATTTTGTTTCATACATGCCTCCAAATTACAGCCCAAATTGCAAAAGGAGAAAGGGACGGTCAGGTATCAGGAAATTGACCCACCCGAAACAGGTGACACATATTTTTCTTTTAAAGGAGAACGAAGTGGTAAGGCCAAGGTATGAATTGCCTAAGTATCTAGTTTTCAAACGAACATCACTTAAAAAATAGAAGTGGTCTCACAAGTACATTGTATTCACCTAAGTTAGGATTGCATGATAACATCCGGGTTTTTGAGGTCCATAGCCTTCTTTGTTTCCCTTTTTCATCCTTGGTCCTCTCTCCTTAAAATCTCTGATACCTGCCCATACCATCCACAGAGGAAAAGAGGTTCCACTTCAATTTGGGAAACTGATGAACATCTCAGGAAGTAAGCTAGTCTTCACGACTCCTCGATCCCCTGCTGAACAAAGCCATGCATAGGCGGATCCTAACTCTCATAGGTCTTTTAATAGGTTTCAAATGGTTAAATCTTGCTCAAAAGAAGACCCCTGGAAATGAATTCTCCCCTATTTTCCTGCGGACTAGGGCGTTGTGAAGGTTAAGAGAAAGTTGGTCCAGAGCACTCAAAGAAAGTTGACAAGCCTCTGTAACGAATATACACAAATATCACCCCTGGTATTTTTTTTTTTTATGCCAATTGATTGCCCCCACTCCACTTTTCAAAAGTAAAGTATAAGATAGATGGTGGAAGGAAATTCATAATTGATTGCCCCCATCTAGTCCAAAGAGATGATGAAAGGAAATTCATAAGAATGATTGCCCTCATCTCAACATTTAAATGCAAGATTACAGTTTGGAGTGGTGAAAGGAAATTCAATAAAGGGAACTAGATAACTTCACCGGGGTACTGAACATGCTCACTGGCAGTGAAGCAATATCTAAGATATTCTGTAAGGCTGTCATACTTAAATTATACTACACTCTGGTAATCAACATTTTTGAAACCGGATCCACAAATCAAGTTCATGCAGGTATCCCTGATTAAAAGCATGGAATTTACTTTTTTTGATGCAAGCTAAAACCTACCGTATTTGTTAATTTTCCTAATATTGATTGGACCATCTTAAGCAGCTCCGATTTCAGTCTCGAGGAAGGGAAAGTTACCGAATGGACTACCATCGAGTTTAGGAAGTGTGTCGAGTTTTTGAAAGTTTTGGACTTAAAGTCGAAACCTACATTTTCCCTCTGCACCCCCTTTCCAAATGAAGTTTCACTGAAGCAAACTTATGACTCCATGTACCCCTTCTCAGGCACTTGGTTTGCTGTCCTTCTCATCCCACAAGGAGACGAGATCCCTAGTTGGAGCTGCCTTTCTCTAAATACATGAAATGTTATACTTAAGCCCAAAAAGGTTGGTTTTCGGGACTTCGTTTGTTTCACGTTTCTCCCCCCTAAAGTCGCAGTATCCTGACGTGCGAAATGGAGAAAACCTTCCTAAGTTTAATCACCATTACTAAAATACTAAGCAGGGATTATCATCTCTTAGTACATTGTACCCTCGCTCTCGGGAGTTATGCGTTGAACGTTTTTCAAGCCTTCAACTTGCGAAGTCACGAAGTTGTGTTAAAGTTACCTAGGTTAGTATCAAGAACAAGTCACTTTAAACCCTAGTTAGTCATTATCGTGATTTCACGACTTGGCGATTGTTTCCCCAAAGGGTAGCACCTTTGTAACCCTGATCCACAAAGTCACGATTTTCTTTAATTAAGCATGGATTAATTAAAAGGCTTAATTCAAATCACTTCTAATCTATTAGCTCACACCATTGCGATTTCGGGTTTTTAAGGTTCAGTGGCTAGGAGCGAAAACACCCGATGTGGTGAGCGCCGAAAAGGGGATTAGAAACTAAGTGCACCAAATTGAAAGAACTAAAACAGATTAATTAGCGCCTTAAACAAACTTTAACACACACGGTTTACGGATGAAGTCTTGAATGATCCTGCGTTTTTCAATGTTACGACTCGTCAAGCATTTATGGCATTTATTTGAATTGCAGTAAGGTGATAGATAGTAAGAACTCATTTTTTACTTCTAAATCTTTCTATTAAGTGATTTGACCATTATGTTGGCAAGGACACCCATGGGTTTAAATGACCAAGATAGAGAGTTTTTCCTTCATTGTTTCAGTTTTCATTCCTATTTGCGCGCAGATCCATTTCACCGGGATAGCCGCTGTTTGTGTTTTTCAATTTTTTCGACAGGAGGTCCAGTTGTAGGTTTCTCTATCATGGCTCCATGAAAAATTCCCAAGGCAACTGCCGAGAGTTCAGGTCAGGGTTTAGACATTGTTTTCGATACCTCACCCCGAAGTATTAATTCTGTCAAGACATGGTCATACGTTTCCAACATTCTGCAATCCAAGTCGGTAAACTGTTCGGATGATTCTAGCGACAACGAGAAGGATGACTTATCAACCAAATACAAAATTGTCGCTCAAGTAGAGATGCACAAAATAGTGGTGAGGCCCCAACTTCTTCCCTATTGTGATATGATCAGGTGGGTGCTGGACCATGTGGACATCCCGACCAGGACAATTATCAGCGAACATAAGGTAACAATTGGGACTTTCAGGCCAGAACATTTGCGGGCAATGTATAAATTGTCACCCACACCAAACCTTACTCACAATGCCGAATTTCTAGAAGGTTTCAAGAAGAAGGAGTGCGAGTAGGATGCAAAAATTTTATCCGATCTGATCAAAGATTGGGTCTCACACCCCGCAAAATTCAGGGCTGACACTAATGGGATCTATTCAATCTCTTCCTTGGAGCCAAAATTCAAGTACATAGCGATGATGGCCTGCAGGTTGTATGGGAAGGAGGACACTACCCATTTTTTCCTCCCATGGCTACTGCTCATTCATATAGTTACTGAGGGTTTCTCCTTTGACTGGGCCAAACTGTTGTTTGACAGTCTGACCAGTCGAATTACCGAATATCGAGCACAGAGGGCAAGTAAGAAAGCAACTTCATTCTTTATGTCTGCTTACATCATGGATGCCATCTGCTTCATGACACCCTTCTCACTAATGAACTAGATCTAGGATCCATCTAATACAGAGCCTATTCATGTCTACCACTCGAAGCTTTGGGAGGATAAAGCCAAAGAATTCATCTACGAGATATTCAACTGGGTAATGGTGCCATTGCATGTTGCCATTTTCGACCAACCGCCGCCCAGTATTTCAGATAGCATCATGACCAACCTGAGTAGCATGGAATATTGGTATATAAAGGTGAAATTTTCACATATCAGGGTTTTCGGCACCTTTGTTCCTCCATATGCTCTACCTCTATTCTTGCCAGATAAGCTATTGTGCCGCGAGATCGCCAAGCAAACTGTGCTCGGCGGAATAAGCAAAGAGCTCAAAGGAGTATAAAAAAAGGTATGGACACCCTTCCCCATTCATATTGTTGCATATTCCTTGTTAGATTTTGGCCATGCCAAATCCAAGGCTACGATTTTAGAAGAAATGACACTGGTGGATATTGAGTTCAAGAAGCACGACCCTAGTAAGGTTGTGAGCAATCACTTGGCGAGTTGTGTCCTGAAGAGATATGAACATGAGGATTCCCCTCATGATGAAATATTCTGGGGTGCGAGGTCCTACTCTGAATTCCTAAGTCAGATTCAAGCCCTGCCACCTGGAGATATGGTCGATTTCTTTAAATTCCAGGAGCACCGACAGAGTTGTCTCCCCCATATTTTACAGGGTGAAACCCCAAAGCTTCCGGTTACACAGTAGAGGGAAGCCAAAGGTTCAAAGGACTCGAGTCCTAACAAGGGGAAGAACCAAGAGAAAACATGGGAGGCTGGAACCTCAGAGCAAGGAGCTAAAATCCCCTACCAATAGGAAGGAAACCCTGAAAAGGGTACACCGGGCAAGCAGGTCCAAGGTCAAGCAGAGATACCTTCGCAAGGGTCCGACGACTCACTATTGCTCATGTCAAACAAGCCAGTCATAAATGTTACCCCGAAACAACCATCCAAGGAAATCGACAATCTGATTGCTATTATCACACCCTTATAGTTCACAAAGGGGAATCCCGATGCAGGGTGGATTTTCAATGAAGAACTGATGCCCATTTCTGTATAGGAGCTTCCTCCTAACGAATTTTTCTTTGATAAAAAAAGGAAGGTCGTGGTGAGGCAAGAATTATATCAAAGAGAGGGCGTAGTGGCTAAAAAATTTAAAATCATGAAAGATGGAAAGGCCATGAAAGAGGAAGAATTCATAGACGAGATAGTAGGAACACTGGGGGATTATGCTACAGCCAATGAATACTCAGATGGAGCTTTGAAGGCCAAGTTGAAACAAAAGAACCTCTTGATCGGTAAGTTGGAAGCTAAAGTGGCTACTGCTGAAGCAAATGCTAGGGATGAGGTGAGAAAAATCCTCGAGCAAGCCCGAATAACCGATCTGCAGGAGATCGAGAAACTTAGATCTGACCTTGAGCAGGTGCACCAGTCGATGCAAATTAGCCAAACACAGGTAAGCCAATAGGGGCAACAAATTATAGAGTTACAATCGAAATTGGATGTTGCCAAGAATAAGGTTTTAGACATAAAAATGTTTAGATCCCAAGCTATCAAAATCTGACAAAAGGTATTAACGGCTCAACAAGACTTTCTTGTAAAAGTAGGAACCATTCAAAACCACTTTCAGACGATAGATCAAGTGTTAGAAAATATTTCTTGGAGAGAAAGAGAAGCCAGGGAAGCTCGGGTTTCTTTCCAAGATTTTGTTATAGCTACAACGAAGATAGAGATGGTCGACAACTCCAAATTATCCATCGCAGAACAAACTAGAGGGAATATCTTATTGAAGGTATGGGAGCAGAATATATCAGAAAGCAAGGGGAGAGCTAATGAAGTGATGAATTCTTGTGAGGAAACGTTCGCCTTGATAAGTAAAAGTTTGTTAGACCTTGATAAGGAAGGCAGTGCTGGGATGCTGGGAAAAATAAAAATAGCTAAACACCTGCTGGACATCAAATAAAACGTGGAGAAATATCAAGTGGAGATATCCCAGATAAGCTAGGTTGATATGGTCCAAGTGGACAAATGGCTAGTATATCCAATTTTACAATTATGCTCTATCATTATGGAAGACCAACAAGTAGGGAAAAGGTTGCCACAGTTGGTGAAGAGTTTTTACACCTTTGAGGCAAGCAACCAAGCAGAGCTTTCCAGGTTGATAGCCCAGTTGGTGGAAAGGTGTGTCATTTGCATCGAGCAGGCGAAGGGGAAGTTTCTGGTGCTAAATAATGACAGATGTCAACCCGTTCCATTTCTGGAGCTGGAAGAGTAGAGAAAGGAAGGTGCTCTGCCCTTACAAGGGAAGACAAAGATGAGGAGACGAAATGCTCCATTTTTTCATTTGTAACTGACAAGTTTCCAGAACGATCGAAGTTCTAAATGTTCAGAAGTTTGTTTAAATATACATTGAGGAAGAGATAGAAAGGGGCTTTTTTTTGGGTGGTGGATTGTAATAGAGAAATTTCTTTTTAGCCATGATTAATACAAAGCGAATTGAAGACTCCATATTCCATCAAGATTGAGTTATGTGTTTTTCCTCTGTTATTTCATGCTTCATGTCATTTTTTACATATACATCTTTGATAAATGTTTTAGCTGCAATTTAGTATAACCTCTACTGTGGTGATCAGGTTCTAGTTATCTAGTTATTTACAATTTTTCCTCTGTATCGGCTACTAGCAGGTACACGACCTGTGAATTACTTAGATCTCTACATTATATGCTTTCATCAAGGTATTCCTGTCCTTTCTTCTTCTGCTACAACATGGGATTCCTCTGAAATTGATGCCCCACATTGTTGACAGCTTTATGTTTTCACACTTGGTTTCAAGATTTTAACTTAGTTACGGAAATCGACCTTCAATTTTGTTAAAACCTTCGATTGGCTTCATTGAATTTTCCTCGTATAATCTAAAATTGAAATAAGCACTTTAAAAAATCAACCCTCTTTTAAAGCTCTGTTCTCCCCATGACTGTACCCATTGTAAGACAACCCGACATCGAACCCAACCTATCGGATCAAACCAACATCGCTTTGAATCTTTTCGATACCATACTTAAGACTGCCATCACCCAGACATAGATCAAACGTTTATGGGCTGCCATTGAATTGGATATCAAAATTCAAGAATATTGGGAAGCTAGACAAAGACAACTCAGAGATCAACCATATCTTCATTCCCCGAAGTTGTTTCTTCCCCTTTTTTCTTTCTTTCTTTCACTCACTTTATATGCTTATACTCTACATTTTATAGCCTCAAGTGCAGACTCAGGAACAACACCATCAACCTATAACTGTCACTATACCATCAACCTGTAAATGATCATCAAAATATGTTATAGTACCAAAACATGTACCATACCATGCACTAACTATGTACTGACAAATGTAGTATAACATACATCAATCATGTACCATAAGATATGCCAAATGTAGATACCATAACATCAATAAAGTCCTTGGGCCATTAACTTTGCCTTGTATGTGTCCACCTCTCTGTTAGGAAATATCTTCTTTCTGAATAACCACTTGCTAGTAGTTAATCATGTATCCAATCATGTACCATGTACTAGAGCATAAATAATTTATGAAACCGATACCATATACCATAGCATCAACCATGTATAGACATTTACCATATCATCAATGAAGTGCCTTAAAGAACCAAAGCATGTGCCTCATGCATATGCCATCATACATCAAATGTATACCTCAACCATACATCCACATCTCAAAGATATGTATCTAATAATGAACCATAACATTCATGTCATAACAAGATACAAGAGTATACCTCAATCAACCATGTAGCCAAGATGTACCTCAATCATGTGCCAAGCCAAACATACCTCAAGCATGTACCATACCACAACCGAGTATGATCTTCAAAACAAGCACATAATCATACATATACCTTTGTATCTGATCTGATACACAATAGTGCTGACCTTTAAGCTTTCCTCCGACCTCAGGGACATGGTACAAGCATTACCCCCCAAATTTGTCTTGTCCTCGCGGGACTAGGACATGATGTCACGCGGGGCCTCGCGTGACAAGCATTGTGAAACCCACGGGAATGCCTCATGGGACACTAGTAGTCTGACCCGCAGGGGTCAACCAAACTAGGGTTTCCTCAAAAAATTTCACTCTCCTCTACAATTATGAAAATCACACACTTCTCACTTGTCGCTACCTCAGATTTCTCCATTGCAAACTTGCCAAATAGATCACTAGTTCACTAGAAGATGTTCAATATAATTAGTGAGTGAGTGTGTTTATGAGATACTCTTTGAGGTGTATTTATACTTTTTCCAAATAACCTCTCTTATTAATCTTAGGGATTCTATATTTTCTTGTTACAACCACTTTAACCTTTCATTAATTGACTTGTAACTAACTAGGGGTTTCTTAACCATTCTTTGGGGCTTCTAACTTCACAAGGCTATAACTCCTC
The DNA here is from genome assembly GCA_000966675.3 of Picea glauca. Classification (NCBI taxonomy): domain Eukaryota; kingdom Viridiplantae; phylum Streptophyta; class Pinopsida; order Pinales; family Pinaceae; genus Picea; species Picea glauca. The sequence goes on along the minus strand of JZKD02S2256706.1, from coordinate 179,222 downwards.
AACCGTGAGGAACCACGTTGCGTACCACCTATCATCGGAAACAACATGATGATGAATATCTATCCATGAGTGAGTTACATGCATTTACACCATCCTCCATGACCTTTTTTCTCAATCAACTACGGGTTCCATACCCATATATTTGGGGCTACCAGACTTCTTCAAGGGTTGACATCAATGACAACCAATCTTTCAACATAAGCATTCAACTTTACTTTGGCTCCATTCAACTTCAATTCCAACTTTGAATTGACTTTACTTAATAAAAGCATTAACTTATCTTTAACATTGATTCACTAGACTTTGGCTTCATACTTAGAATTTAATTTCAACTTCAATTTTGACTAAACAAAGGCTTTTTCATTGCATACCCAAGATATTTATAGTAAATAAGAACCCTTTTACTATCTCTGACTTATCACCAATTAGAATTATAAAGTTATAATATTGTTTGAAAAATAAATATGCTTCGACTATGACCAGGATCACACAAATTCACTTCCATTTAAATGTTGAATTTGACATGCTGCCTTCCAAATAATTAAAATTATGTGTACCTTAATTTTTTTTCCATCTCTTACTCTTTGATTGATTGAGTGTGTTGAGGAGGATCACCACTTCATAAACAAACACATCGATGCATTTGGTTTATCCATATGCACCGATGCATCTTTATATAATTAAGCCCATCGTTAAGTTATAAAATTTATTCGAAATTAGGTTTGAAGTTAGATTGTTCTACGCTTTCCAAGATGATGGTTTTGGATCAAATGCAGGAAAAAAGGAATTATAATATCAAATGGTCAATCATTAAGATTCCATCTCATTCCATATCGCTGGAAGTCCTTCAAGTTCTCTCATGTTGATTTTAGTACGTTTAGATTTTATTTGTAATTCATTTAGCTCAATGTATTTATGTTATGTATGCAGGTGTAGTTTAATAATTGTTCATTGAATTATGCATGATCAAGATTCAGGATCGAGTTCAGACACTCAAGATATTCTAGTAGTCCCAAAGTTTCGCAAGCTCTTATCAAGAGAAAGATAACACACACAAATGTTTGATGAAAATGGACAATTGTTTTACCCTACCAATCGTAACATGCCATCTTCCAACAACTAGCCTGGGTCAATAGTATTACACTGTGAATTGGATCTATTTTATGTATACAACCCCATAGGGTGTAAGAAAAACATGATCAAGTAATTGTGTTTTTTATTTTATTTTCAATGGAACTAATGTAAATGTATTTCTTAATTCAACATTTGTTTTATAAAGTGGTTGGTTGCATGTTTATTATTGGGGAAAAATGTCCATGCTTCTAATAAGTGTTTGGTATAATTTTTGAACATATTAAATGCATTGTGTTATTAATATACAACCTGAGTGGGCCTAATGGTTAAGAACATGTCTTTCCTCCTTGGAGGTCACAACTTCAAATCCAGAGGGGGGTAGGGTATGCATACCTCTGTATACTTTAGCAGTCGAATCCTTGCACAGAGGAGGCCCTTGTCCCACAAACAAAGGGGTCTCATACATCGATTTGGTGTCTGGCTTGGTCGTGAACTTAAAAATAAATTATTATTATTATTGATGTAATGTTTAATATTTTTACAATCAAGATTCTGATGACGAGCGACCTGTCCACCATCTACCGTTGCACCCCACTACAATGTCAAGTCATGATCTTGTTTCTAAACAAGTACAACTCAGAGAGGAAGCATACCGAGAATGGTTGAAACAACCACTTATCAAATCCCCACTATGTCCTGATTCACCAATTCAAAACCTCTACAATAACACTAGTTCTTCACATGTTGGGGACAAAGGCAATGACATAGAGTTCGGTATGGATAATTTCTTGCAGGATATCCAAGCCATGGAGAAAATGTTGTTAGATGTATTCTAGTAAAATGAACTAGGGGATGACGTTGATGTCATAGATACCTTCTTCGAAATCCTAAAATATGCTTCCACAAACCCTCTCTTTAGTCGATTATAGGGGTCAAGGTCTACCCAACCAGGGACAAAAATGTTACTGTACAACTTAAAAGCAATGTATGGTATGTCAAACACGTGTTTCTTGGAACTTTTGAGGTAACCAACTATTAATTCCCCTAATTTTTTAAGGAATCTTGTCACACAATGAAGGAAGGAAAGAGGTTATTTTATTCATGCTTAATGAGAGTGTACATTTCTATTTCCCATTGATTTCAAGTTACTTAAAGATAAGGTACTTCTGAGTGATAATGTCTTGCCTGATTGTCGCGTAAAGGCAAAGCAAATGCTGAAAATGTTGGATGTTGAGTATATATCATACCACGTTGTCTGAATGATTGTATTCTATATAGAAATGGATATGCAGACAAAGTGATATGTCCATAATGTGGGCATGACACATACCAAAATAAATAAAAAAGGGTAAGGCACATGGTCCTCCTCATAAGATGTTGAGGCACATGCTTATAATTCCAAGGATTCAAAGGCTCTTTTGTTGAGAAAAATTAGCCATGTTGTAGGGGTGGCATGCCTCACTTAAAAGTGAGCCAGGAGTTATGTGAATCTCAACATATTCAATATCCATGAAGCATATAGAGGATACACGACCGGGTAAATTCAAGGATCAAATATAGAGCCTATGATTGACCATAGCTATGGATGGAGTTAACCCCTATTCCCTAAAAAACACCAACTATTATGTTTGGCCAGTGGCAGTGATCAATAAAAATAAC